>JARBWK010000004.1:168522800-168560916 GCA_030556195.1 Anolis apletophallus
CTTATTTAAAGGAGGGGAAAAACCCTTTTGCGGGAATAGTACATATTAATTACAGTCCTACTGTTTTTTTAAGGGATGGGAATAACCCCTTTGCAGAATAGTATGATATTAATTACAGTCGATTGCTTATTTCAATAGGGAATAACCTTTCAGAATAGTATGATTTTAAATTTTTCGTATTCTTATTTCCGGAGGGAATAACCCCTTTGCAGAATAGTATGATAAATTTACAACCATCTGTTTTTTTTAACGAGGGAAAAACCCCTTAGAATATACAATATTAATTACACCCCCATCTTTATTTTAATGGATGGGAATTCCCAGAATAGTCGATTTTAAATTTCCCCAGTCCTATCTTTTTTCAACTAGGGAATTCCCTTTGCAGAATGGCAATATTGACCACAGCCATTGCTTTTTCTTTTGCTGAGAAAACGTTGCGAATAGTACAAAAATTACAGTCCTATCGCTTTTTAAATGATGGGAAAAACGCCTTGCAGAATAGACAATAAATTACAGCCCCATTGCTTGTTTCAACTGATGGGAATAACGCCTTAGAATAGTACAATATTAATTACAGTCCTATCTGCTTATTTTAATGGATGGGAATAACGCTGTTGCAGAATAGTACGATATTAATTCCAGTCCTATCTGCTTGTTTCAATGGATGGGAATAACGCTGTTGCAGAATAGGGATATTAATTAGTCCTATTGCTTATTTCATTTTGGGGAACGCTGTTGCAGAATAGTACAATTTTAAATTACAGTCCTATCTGCTTATTTTAATGGATGGGAATAACCCCTGTTGCAGAATAGATCATATTAATTCCAGTCCTATCTGCTTGTATCAATGGATGGGAATAACGCTGTTGCAGAATAGTGTGATATTAATTCCAGTCCTATCTGCTTATTTCATTTGTGGGAATAACGCTGTTTAGACAATATTAATTACAGTCCTATCTGCTTATTTCAACTGATGGGAATAACGCTGTTGCAGAATAGTGTGATATTAATTCCAGTCCTATCTGCTTATTTCATTTGCTGGGAATAACGCTGTTGCAGAATAGTACTATATTAATTCCAGTCCTATCTGCTTGTTTCAATGGATGGGACTAACGCTGTTGCAGAATAGTGTGATATTAATTCCAGTCCTATCTGCTTATTTCATTTTTGGGAATAACCTTTTTGCGAATAGTGTGATATTAATTCCAGTCCTATCTGCTTATTTCATTTGTGGGACTAACGCTGTTGCAGAATAGTGTGATATTAATTCCAGTCCTATCTGCTTATTTCATTTGTGGGAATAACGCTGTTGCAGAATAGTACAATATTAATTACAGTCCTATCTGCTTATTTCAACTGATGGGAATAACGCTGTTGCAGAATAGTGTGATATTAATTCCAGTCCTTTTCGTTATTTCTTTGCGGAATAACGCTGTTGCAAAAGGGGATATTAATTCCAGCCCCATCGCTTTTTCTTTTAATAACGCTGTTGCAAAAGTATATTTAAAATTCCAGCCCTATCTGCTTTTTCCCAATGGAGGGCAACGCTTGCAGAATAGTGTTTTAACCGCCCTATCTGCTTATTTTTTGGAATAACGTGTTGCAAAATTTTGGGATATTAATTCCAGCCCTATCTGCTTATTTCATTTGTGGGAAAACGCTGGCAGAAAGTGGATAAATTCCAGTCCTATCTGCTTATTTCTTTTTGGGGGAATAACGTGTTGAGAATAGTACAAAAATTACACCATTCCCCTTTGTTTCAAGGATGGGCAACCGTTGCAGAATAGGGATTTAAAATTCCCCAGCCATCTGTTATTTCATTTGCTGGGAAAAACGTTTTGTTGCAAATAGTAAAAATTTAATTACAGCCCCATTGCTTATTTCAACGATGGGAATAACGCCTTGCAGAATAGTGTGATATTAATTCCAGCCCTATCTGCTTGTTTCAATTGAAGGGAAAAATTTCACAGAACAGTATGATATTTTTACAGTCCATCGCTTGTTTCAATTGCCTGGAATAACGGTTTCAGAATAGTACAATATCAATCACACCCTAACTTGCTTTTTCAGTTGGTGCCGACTTCACCCCCACCCGGGAGCTTCCACCTTTAACCTGGGCCTAAGCGACCGAACCCTGGAGGAAGCGGCCACCGGAGAGACTTAAAGGTCAAGTTCGATGGAGACCCAAGCCACCTTTCTTTTTTGTCACCAATGTCCGTAATTTTATGGAAGACTACGGAGACTCGTCTCTCCGAGGCGCCCAAGTGAGAGCCGTGGGAAGCAACCTGAAAAGCACTGCAGCCGACTGGTTGGTCCAGATGACCGAGATCGCTGCCCCGGAGCTTAGGGGTCTTGAGGCCTTCCTGAAGGCGCTGCAGCAGCGGTTCAGAGACCGCACGCGGAAGCGAAAGCAAAGGCAGAATTGAAGCGATCTACCAGGGTCGAGGGCGGTATCCGAGCACGCCCTGGCGTTCAAGGCCCTTGCCGGAAAAATCCGTGACTGGTCAGAGGCGACCAAATTAGACTATTTTAAAGCAGGGCTGAGGAGAGAGACCCTAGATTGGGCCCTGAACCGCAGAAACCCAGACACCCTGAGGGATGGATTGACCTGGCCGGCCAAGTGGAGTGCGATCGGGAGACGGCACCCAGGAGGCACCGAGACGCGCCGCGAACACGCGACCCGGCCCCAACCATACGAACGGGCTGGCCCGGAGGTCGCCAACCCGGCGGAGGTCGCCAAGTCGAGACGCAACAGATCGCGCGGAGCTTGCTTCGCTTGGCGGCCGAGAGGGCACCGGGCGGTCGGCTCGAGGAGGCCGCTCACGCAAAGGGGGAGAAAGGTCCGGACCCGACCCCGGGACACCGAAGACGACTGGCGGCCAAGGGAGCAGCGGCTAGAGTTGGGCCTCGGACAGCCAGCCAACCCGAGGGGTGGAGGAGATTATGGGAGAGGCGCCGGAGGAGAGCGGATCAGGCGGGTCGGGCGGAAAACGAGCCCGATCTGCCGGAGCCCGGGCGTAGATCTCACCTTCAGGGCGGTGAGTCGGAGCTCTCCCAGTGGAGGAATCCTCACGTTTAAAGTAGCCGTGCGCGCCCTGCCATCGGCCAAGAGACCGAGGCTAACGCCATGCTAGACTGTGGGTTTCAGCCAGGGGCTGCCTAAAATTAAGTGGCTGCTGGCCATCTCGGAGATCACAAAATCGATGCGCCTTCTGTGGGCCCCTATCCGCACCTCTAGTCTCCCCGGTCTTTTCATAGTGGCTGGCGCCCGCTACGAAGGACCCATCTAGCTGCTAAGAGGATCGGGCCACTAGCCCCGGGGTCACCTAGCTGGGCTGCTGCCAGGGGACATTAAGCATCGGGTGCACCCACAGTCTAGCATGGCGCGCCTCGGTCTCTTGGCCGGGTGGCAGGTACAGACGGCTACTTTTAAACGTGAGGATTCTCCACTGGGAGGCTCCACTCACCGCCTCTGGGAAGGTGAGATCTGCCGCCGGGCGCCACGGCAGATCGGGCTCGTTTTCCGCCGACCCTTCTGATCCGCCTCCTCCGCGCCCTCCCGTAGTTCTCCACCCTCGGGCTGGCTACGCCGGCCAACCTCTAGCCGTGCCCCTGGCCTTGGTCGCCTTCGTGTCCCGGGGTCGGGTCCGACCTTTCTCCCCTTTGCGGCGGCGGCCTCCGGGCATTCGACGCCTCGGTGCCCTCTCTCGGCCGCAAGCGGCAAGCGCCTCCGCTGGGTCTATTAGGCGCTCTCGACCTGGCGACTCCACCGGGTTGGCGACCCCGGCCAGCCCTGTCAGATGGCTGGGGCCGGGTCTGTTCGTGGCGCGTCTCGGTGCCTCCTGGGTGCCGTCTCCGATCGCAGACCACTTGGCCGGCCAGGTCAATCCTTCCTCCAGGGTGTCTGGGTTTCGCGGCTCAGGGCCCAATCTAGGGTCTCTCCTCAGCCCTGCTTTAAAATAGTCTAATTTGGTCGCCTGACCAGTCACGGATTTTTCTCCGGCAGTGGCCTTTGAACGCCAGGGCGTACTCGGATACCGCCCCGACCCCTGGTAGATCCGTCTCACTCCTGCCTTTGCTTTCGCTCATGCTGGGCGGGGTCTCTGAACCGCTGCTGCAGCGCCTCAGGAAGGCCTCAAGACCCTAAGCTCCGGGCATCGGTCTCGGGTCATCTGGACCAACCAGTCGGCTGCAGCGCAGGTTGCTTCCCACGGCTCTCACTTGGGCCGCCTCGGAGGGGAACGAGTCTCCGTAGTCTTCCATAAAATTACGGACATTGACAAAAAGAAAGGGTGGCTTGGGTCTCCATCGAACTTGACCTTTAAGTCTCTCCGTGGCCGCTTCCTCCAGGGTTCGGCCGCTTGGCCCAGGTTAAAGGTGGAAGCTCCCCGGTGGGGGTGAAGTCGGCACTGCCCCTCCCGAGCGACCCTGCCGACAGCGGTCTCTCTGCCCTTCGGGTCGCACGCTTGAACGCCCTCCGTATTCCTGATCTTCCTCCGTGGGGGTCCCCATGCTCATCCGCCTCTGCATCATTCCCATCTGCTGACGGATGTCGGCTATGGCTCTGGCCATCTCTCCCATCATCTCTCCTCCATCCGCCGCCCGACTCGTGCCTTCCACTGGGGCCTGACCGCCTCCCGGCCCTGGGGCTCCCCTTCCTCCGCCGTCACCTTCTCGTCCCACTGGAGAAGGGATCGCGCCTCCTGGTCGCCTGCTCCGAGACGATTACAGGCCTCTCCTCCAGGCCTCCAGCCACCTCACCGAGGATCCCATCTTTCACCGGATCCCAGTCGGCGGGCCCCCACGCTGGTTCCTGGGTCTTCTTCTCTTCCGCTATACATCTCAGGGGGGTCGTAGTCGGATCAGCCTCACGACGCGATTCAGGTTGTGAGTACGGCTTTGTGTCAGCGTTGGTAGGTCGCCTAAATAACCACACTCACTGGTATTGAGGAAATGCTTTATGGGTCATTAATCCAGCAACCAAAACCGTACTAAAGCCTTCCTCCAAAACCCCTGCTCAAAAACTCCCCCGAGCTCCTCCTCTGGCGAAGAGCCAATCCTTGAACAGATAACCCCGAGCCCCACCCTCTTGTCCTTCTTTCTCGGCGGAAACTCCTACAGCTCAGCACACTGTCATCCAACAACAGTTATATACAGATACATCATGGAACTAGGGACACCAAAATGGCGACCGTGCCTCCGATCGATCCTCTTCCAAGATGGCGGCCGCGTCTTTGTCCATTGCGCTATCCCGCATTGGACAAGGCGCCGCTGACATTGATAATCCTATCTTTTGCCTTGCCCCACTTTTTACCCAAGCTGAATTTACTTTGCACTTATGGAAAGATTGACCCTCCTTGCAGAGGTTTGACATTGCTAGTGTAAAATAAACAATATTGATTCCACTGATCTATTGTAATTGACAAAAGTAACTTCATTTTTCCGTAACAGACAACTCACTCATAACCTGTAAGATTTTACTGAGCCCTGCCATTTCTGCTATGCTAGAAATAACCTCAATATTATTTCTAGCATAGCAGAAATGCTAGGGCCCAGGGCCACTCCATCTGATATTATGGATACAGTGCCAGACCCTGAAAACATCCAAAACAACTAGCACTCTCTGTTCTATGCTGGTCACATAGACCTTAGATAAGGGATACTAAGCATGGCTAAATATTACTCATACACATTTTTTCTGCTTAACTTTACAATCCTATAAAATACTGATGCCTGGATTAAACATTGTCTATTTCAACCAGTGCTGTCAGTACATCAGATTGAAAGCAGATTGAAAACCACTTAATTATAATCAAAAATTTTGAATCCAGACTGACAAAGTTTTAGAACACATTACAAACCCAGACATCATGATTATCAAAAGAAAAAGTCTGAATTATTGATGTTGCCATACCAAGTGACAGTCGTGATTGAGGAAAACAACAGGAAAAACTCAGCCATTATTAGATCTCCAAATCCAACTGCAAAGGCTCTGGCAGAAACCAGTACAGGTGGTCCCAGTGGTAGTAGCACACTGGGTGCTGTGCCAAAAGATCTCAGCCAGCATTTGAAACAATAAACATTGACAAAATCAATGATCTAACAATTCCTTGATCTGGGCACACTCATTCGAAAAATCATCACACAGTCCCAGACGCTTGGGAAGTGATTGACTTGTGATTTTGTGATACCGAAACTCAGCAGATAGAGCTCATTTGCTGTGACATACTGTGTTTTTGTGTAAATAATAATAATAATAATAATAATAATAATAATAATAATGTGTGAGTATCGAGTCCTGGTATCGAGTCCTGGTAGATCCTCTATCCAGACATATTGATTTCTGTCCATATACCTTCCTGCCTAGTTTCAGGGCTCATTGTAGTTTTTCATGTGGGGCTTATATTGCAGTCTTGCCCTACAACGTGACAGATAGTGTCAGAGCTGGGGCTCTTAGCCTGGAAGAGGCAAAGAGCCCCAGTCTGCCTTGACCTGCTTTGACACTGAACACTGGGAAGTCCCCAGGATGATGCAATCCTCAGGGGAAAGTGCTGATCAGAACGGAAGTGATGTAACCTCCTCTGACATTGGACAATGAGCTGACTCAGAGGGGGATGAGGTCATATCCCTTGGACAGTGAGTCAGCAGGACATGATGCAACCTTCCCAGGATGTTGCAAGGAAGGGAAGGAGGGTCGGGTATATAAGGTGTTTAGGTGAAGGGTCACTGCTTTGGCTTTATAGGTGTTATACCTGCAATAAATCTGTTTGGATCGAGCTCTGCCTGAGCGTGATCTTTACTGAGAATTGCAGCGTTCTCACAGAAGCAAAGCCCATACCAACTTTCCCAAGATGGAGAGGTTGGAGGAGGAGGATTATTTGGATACTTGAACCTTGCCCAGATGAGGTCCGGAGAACGATGGAGTGGGAATGGACCACTATTGACCATGGGGTTCCCGGACGAGTCCAGAGAAGAAGTGGGGCGTTGGGTGCCCTGCTCAGGTGGGCGAAGCAGCCCAGAGAAGCAGGAAGACAGCGTGTGTTTCCTCCTCAGGTGGGCTATGATGGAGTTGAAGGTGCATCCAGAGAAATGGGGGCACGGAAGGTTCGCGTGTTCCATTCAGGTGTGATTTCTGAAGACCGGTGGGACCAGAGAAGCGGCATGGAGTGGCATGCCAGCTCAGGTGGACCCAGTGAGAAGTGTGAGTAAGGGGCCGGCGAAGGGAGCGAGACCCTGAACCAACGCCCCCGACGGAGATGGACGGATAAAATGCCGAATGGCGGCGATGGAACATACCCTCCGTATAGTATCGCAGAGGGGTCAGGAGGAGTCCATGTGGTGGCGCCTGGAGGTGGAGACTTCATGGCAGTCCTGGATGGATGGTGAAGGCCGGAGCGTCCTAGATCTCCCATGGGAGTGTGGACCAGAAGGGCCGCCAAGTAAGAGAACCGGTTGGGGCCCTCAGCTCGTGAGGGAAGCCGATCTGAGACGCGCCAGCAGCGGCGGGGCTGGGAAAGAGGGATTCGGAGGCCTGAGGAAGCTCCACTGTGGAGAGAATCCGATCCGGGAGCTGGAGAGAGACCCAGGAAGGAGCTCTTCGTAGAGTTTGAGGGAGAGCCAACAAAGTAGCCTTCTTTGTCGCAGCAGTGAGAGACCACATGGAGGATTATGGTCACTTCTACCCGAGTGATGGCAGCCGGGTGCGTGCTGTTGGTGCGGTCTTCAAAGGAAAGGCGGCGGAGTGGTATGTACAATGCCATGATCGGAGAGACCCATGTTTGGGACATTACTACAGAGATTCCTGTTGGCCATAAGAAATGCTCTCGAGACCTCTCTTGAGAGAGTGAAGGCTAAGGAGGCATTGCGAACTTGACTCAAGGCGCCCGATCGGTGACGGAGTATGCAGACGAGTTCATGAGCCTGGCGGGAAGGTTGCTGAATGGTCCCCGCAACGCTGTTGGAGTTGTTTAAGGACGGCTTGGAGGAGAGAGATCTTGGAGTGGTGCCTTCATCGTGAGATCCAGGCGATGTTGATGGGTGGATCCAGTTGGCTGGCAACGCCGAGGGGATCCTGGCCCAGGTGCAGCGGCGGAAGTCCCAGTCGGGAGATTTCGTGGACCCGACGCGGCTCGAGATGGGCGCAAGAGCAGAGGGGAGTCTAGGCATGCTGGTGCCAGTGACGGGAGACCCAATGTCGTGCGGAAGCCGGTGTTGGGGAGAGGCCTGTGTTTTGTGTGTGCACAACGGGACATCTTGCGGCGAATGCCAAAGAAGCATGTGCTGAACCCCAATAGAGTGGCAACCGCTAGAATTGCGGTGGGGTCCACAATGAGGTGCAAGACATTGGGGTGAGTGGGAATCCCCAGTGTATACAATGCCCTTTGGAATTATGTAAAAAGGGGAATTATGAGAGTCATCAAGCTCTAGTAGATTGTGGGTGTTCTGAAAATATGATAGCCCCAAGTTTGGTTCAGAAGTTAGAATGTAATACTGAAATTATGCCTGCTCCTGTACAGTTCGCACAGATGGATGGGTCATTTATAGAGGGAGGACCATTCCCTTGGGGACCAAAAAAGGAAGGGCCGGGTGGGGCCATGGGAAGGGGAAATAGATTTTGTAATAGCCCCCATAAAAGGCCCTGAGGTGGTATTGGGAATGCCGTGGTTAGAACAGGCCAACCCCAAGGTTGATTGGAAGTTGGGTACTTTACAGTGTAGCCCTAAGAAGGAAGAAGGGAGTAAGATTAAGATACTGGGGGTACCCGAAGAATATCGGGATTATGCTGATGTATTTGATCCTGTGGGGGCCAAGAACCTCCCGCCCTTTAGGAATGTACAGTGCAAGGTGGAGATTAAAGAAGGGGCATCATTGCCCAAACCCAAGATATATGCCATGTCAGTGCGGAGAAAGAAGTACTGCGGGAGCAGATTGATGAATATTTAAGTAAAGGGTTCATTGAGAGGTCTGAGTCACCTGTAGCAGCTCCCGTACTATTTAGGGAGAAAAAGGATGGAAAGCTTAGGTTATGCATAGATTACGGGATTAAAATGCAGTGAGTACTACGAATTGTTATCCTTGCCTTTGATTAAGGATTTGTTGGGTCAGTTGGGAGGAGGTAGGTACTTTACGGTTGGACCTGATAGACGCTTTTATGGTGCGGGTGAAGGAGAGTGATAAATGGAAGACGGCTTTTTCCTGCCCTCTAGATTATTCGAATGGGCCGTTATGCCATTCGGATTGGCCGGGCTCCGGCATATTTATGCAATTAATTACTGAGGTGCTGCAGCCCCTGGTGTTTAAGGGGGTATTTGTGTATCTGGATGAGATAGTGGTGGTGACGCGGACGAAGGAGGAGCATGAGAGTTTGGTCCGGGAAGTGCTGGAGAGGCTTAGGCAAGCCGGCTATATGCGAAGCTGGCAAATGCGAGTTTAGCAAGAATCAGATCGATTTCCTGGGCTATCGCATTAGTGAGCAGGGAGTTGCCATGGACCCTGCAAAGGTTGAAGATGTGTTAAGTTGGGAGGCTCCGCAGACGCGGAGGCAGCTGCAGGCGTTCTTAGGATTAGCTAATTTCTATCGTACCTTCATTGCTGACTTTGCCAGCGTCTCACTTCCTTTGACAGATCTTTGAAGACTAAAGGAAAAGGGGAGACTAAGAAGGCTAAGTCTCCGGGAGCGAAGTTAATTTGGACAGAAGGATGCCAAGGGGCATTCGAGAGGTTGAAAGAGGCTTTCACTAGAGGTCCTTTGTTGGTACATCCAGACACTGATAAACCCTTTGTGGTGCAGTGTGACGCTTCGGCATGGGCGTATGGAGGGGCCTTGTTGCAAAAGGATGAATTGGGACGATTAAGACCCTGTGCATACTTCTCAAAGAAGTTTGGGGAACATGAGAGAGGATGGCCGGTCTGGGAAAAGGAGGCTTTTGCTGTTAAGTGTGCATTACAGACCTGGCGGCATTTCTTGGAGGGGGCGGTCCACCCATTTGTGGTGTTGACGGACCATCGAAATTTACAATATTTAAAAGCCCCACAGAAGTTGTCCTCGAAGTTAGTGAGATGGGCTCAGTATTTCGCCCGATTTAATTTTTCATTGCAACATATCAAGGGTAAAGAGAACGTTGTGGTGGATGCCCTGTCTCGATAACCCTTAGGGAGCTCTAATCCTCCTGGGGAGCTGGAAAGCGTGTTTACCAGGAACCAGTGGGGTCTGGGGGTGCAGACCCGGTCTCAGGTTAAGGAGTTGAAGAAAGAGGAGAAGGTGGAAGAGGAAGAATGGTATTCTGAGTTGCAAGGCCATTACAAGGAAGATGATTGGTTGGAAAGTCATGAAAAGGAGTGTCGATGGGTAAATGGTGTGTGGTTTGTAGGAGCCAAGATATATATTCCTTGTGGATTAAGGAAGAAAGTGTTGGAATTAAGCCATGACCATAAGACTGCTGGTCATTGGGGATTTACTAAGACCCTCCTAGCGGTGACGAGGCGGTATTGGTGGCCTGGAGTACGAGCGGAAGTGCGAGAGTATGTCCGTAGTTGTGAGGCGTGTGCCCGGGGAAAGGCTCCTACGGCTAGGCCGCAAGGATTGATACAAGTGGTGGCTACGCCGGTTCGACCATGGAGCCATGTAAGCACAGATTTTGTAGGGGAGCTGCCGTCTAGTCGAGGTTATAAGTATATTTGGACGGTGTTAGATCTGTTCTCCAAACAGGCTCACTTTGTTCCGCTGAAGGGGTTGCCGTCAGCCGAGAAGTTAGCGGAGTTGTATATACGTCATATATATATAGACTACATGGTTGCCCGGAGCAGGTCCTCAGTGACCGAGGGGTTCAGTTCACTGCGAGATTCTGGGAGAAGTTTTTAGATTGTTTGGGGGCGGACAGGCTTCTTACGACAGCTTATCATCCTTGCTGCAATGGGGCCGCAGAAAGAACACAAAAGTCTTTGGGGAGTTACCTACGGATTTTTAGCAACAGGGAACAAAACAATTGGGCGGACCTGTTGCCATACGCCGAGATGGCATATAACGGGTCTGTGCATTCATCAACTGGGAAGTCTCCCTTCGCGATAGTTTATGGACAGGAAGTGACTCCTATGCCCCAGCTGTTTGGCGTTGCTGAAGAGGGGGGAGAGGACTGGGCGGTGCGAGCTCGGAAAGAATGGAAGGAGGTTACCTAGCTTTAAGAAAGGCCCAGAGTTCTTATAAGAAATACGGAGAGACAGGCGGAGACAGGAAGGGGAGGAGTATCAGGTGGGGACTTGGTCTGGTTATCCACTCAGAACATTAAATTGGGGTTGCCCTCCCGGAAATTAAGCCCGAAATATATTGGCCCATTTCGCGCATAAGCCAGGTAGTGAACAAGGTGTCCTATAGACTGGTTTTGCCCAAAGGGATGAACAAGATTCACCCTACCTTTCATTGTAGCTTGTTAAAGCGGTATGTGGGCCCCTTCCACCCAAGGATTGAATGATATTTTGTTCCTGCAGGGGGAGGACGGAGTGGAGGAGGCTATTCTGTCAGAGCTGGGAGCTCTTAGCCTGGAAGAGGCAAAGAGCCCCAGTCTGCCTTGACCTGCTTTGACACTGAACACTGGGAAGTCCCCAGGATGATGCAATCCTCAGGGGAAAGTGCTGGATCAGAACGGAAGTGATGTAACCTCCTCTGACATTGGACAATGAATGGGAATATGCTGACTCAGAGGGGATGAGGTCATATCCCTTGGACAGTGAGTCAGCAGGACATGATGCAACCTTCCCAGGATGTTGCAAGGGAAGGGAAGGAGGGGTCGGGGTATATAAGGTGTGTTTGGGTGAAGGGTCACTGCTTTGGCTTTATAGGTGTTATACCTGCAATAAATCTGTTTGGATCGAGCCCTGCCTGAGCGTGATCTTTACGGAGAATTGAAGCGTTCTCACAGATAGACTCTTGACAGTTATGGTGTGTCAGGACTGGGAGACTTGAGCTTAGGAGAAGTTCAGGTTCCCAGCCTGCCATGAGATTGCACCGACCTTTGCCCCAGTTCTTTGGTGACCTTGGCTCCAGTTACATAGAGACTGTGCTGAGTCAGATGGGAGTGATGTAACTTCCAGGTGTATGCGGGGCTGCAGAGGGAAGTGAGGCAAACTCCTCCGAGCCTGGACATTGGACAATTGGACTCATAACGCTGATTCATGGACCCATGAGGTCACATCCCTTCGGACTGGGGGATATGCTGACTCACCCGGATATGGTGCAACCCTGCTTGGACATTGCATGGGCCATGGGTGGGGGCTTAGGGTATATAAGGTGTGTTTGGGTGGCGGGCCGGTGCTTTAGCTTCACATGTGTCGTACCTACAATAAAATCGTGTTGGACCGTGCTTCAATCTACGCGTGATCCTTACCGAGTGTTGGAGAGTCGTTACAGAAGCTAAAGCCCCTTTTCAACTATCCCAGCAATGGAGAGGTTGGCTTGGAAAGAAGAAGAATATATTGATAGATGGGATTCGGCTCCTGAAGAAGTCCGGCGAACTATGGAGTGGGATTGGACCACCCTTGACCAAGTGGGGTTCCCGGATGAGCACCGAGAGACGATGGCATCGGGAGGTGCGTTTGCCCAGGAGGATGAGCTTCGAGAAGCGGAGCGACTGTGGGAAGCTCAGGTGAGCTCGGTAATGGCCAGTCGAAGGAGGGAGCAATACGGCTCCAGTCAGGCGGAGGTCCGGAGGGCCGGAGGGATCGGAGAAGCTGTTCCGAAGGACTGGGCAGCTCAGGCGGATCCAGAAGTGCGTGGGACCAGGGAGACTGTGCCGAAGGACAGGCCAGTTCAGGTGGACCTGGCGGAGTGTGGTAGTGAGACCACGGAACCTGCATCACTGTCGGAGTTGGAAGTGATGAAATGTAAGTTGGAGGCCATGGAACAGACCATGAGGAGGATGTCTCGAGCCATGTCCCGAAGAGGGCCGATAGAGTCGGTATGGAGTGCCCCGGGAGGAGGAGACTTCACTTATTATTCATGGATGGATGGCGGAACATCAGCTGAGCGTCCTAGATCTCCTTTGGGAGTGAGGACCGTAGGTGGCCATCCAGAAGGAAGTCCGGTTCCGGTGAGGCGCCCTGTGCAACAGGCTGGGATGGGAAGAGGTGTTTCAAGGCTCGAGGTCCCTCAGGGGAGGGGAGTGCTATCCCAGGAGTTCGGGGCCCGTATGAAGAAGGAACCATTACGGGTTGAGTTTGAAGGTGAAGCCTGCAAGGTAGCCTCTTTTGCTGCTGCGGTGCAAGATCATATGGAGGACTACGGTCACCTTTATCCCAGTGACAGCAGCCGAGTGCGGGCCATCGGAGCGGTGTTCAAAGGAAGGGCAGCGGAATGGTATGTCCAATGCCATGACCGCCGGGACCCGTGTTTGAGATCCGTGAGAGCTTTCCTGCAGGCGATCCGAAATCGGTTTCGGATCCGTTGGAGAGAATTAAGGCGAAGGAAGCGCTGCGCTGCCTGGCCCAGGGATCCCGGTCCGTCACCGAGTACGCAGAGGAATTTATGGGATTGGCTGGAAAAGTTGCAGAATGGTCTCAAGCTACCCTACTTGAGTTGTTTAAGGACGGCCTGCGGAAGGAGATCCTCGAGTGGTGTCTGCATCGGGATGATCCTGGCGATGTCGATGGTTGGATCCAGTTGGCCGGCAGCGTAGAGGGGATCCTAGCCCAGGTGCAGCGGCATCGTTTCCAGTCTGCGAGATCCAGGGGATCCGGTCGTGGTGTTGCTGAGGGCGATTCCGAGGAGGAGAGCCTAGACGTGGCAGTGACAACCGATCCAGTACTACGAGAAGGCCAACGATGGGACGAGGCCTTTGTTTCATTTGTTCCCAACCCGGTCATTTTGCGTCCCAGTGCCGGCAAAGGCAGGTGCTGGAGCCAGTGAAGGTGGCCTCCGCTAAAGCAGCTTGTGTGGACAATGATGATAAAAAAGTGTTGGGGTGAGCTCTAATATACAATGCACCTTGGGATTGTTTAAAGGGGATGAGATTGTGGAAAGGAAAGCTTTAGTGGACTGCGGGTGTTCGGAGAACATTATGTCACCGAAGTTGATAGCGGATTTGGGTGGGGGGACAAAGCCCTTGGAAACGTCCATAACATTTACTCAATTGGATGGGTGGGCCGTTCTCTGTGGGGACTAAAGATTTAAAGGGTCGGGTGGGACCCTGGGAGGGGAATATTGACTTTGTGGTGGCCCCCATTAAAGGACATGAGGTGGTGTTGGGGTTGCCATGGCTAGAGCAGGCAAACCCCAAGATCGATTGGAAAACAGGGATTGTACAGTGTGCTCCTAATAAAGGGGGGGGAGGTTAGAAGTGAAGTGCAAGGGGTGCCTGTCGAGTATTGGGATTATGCAGATGTGTTTAACCCGATTCTGGCTCAGGGTCTTCCCCCCCCCCTCGCAAGGGGCTGTATTGCCTAAACCAAAGATCTATGCCATGACTGTGAAGGAGAAAGAGGCTTTAAGGGAGCAGATAGACGGATATTTAGACAAGGGGTTTATTCGGAGGTCCGAGTCTCCCATTGCGGCACCAGTTTTGTTTCGTGAAAAGAAGGATGGTAGGTTGCGATTGTGTATTGATTATAGAGGTTTGAATGCTGTTAGTACTACCAACTGTTACCCTTTACCATTAATCAAGGATTTGGTGGGCTCAGTTTTTCGCTAGGTTTAATTTCAGGCTGCAGCATATAAGAGGCAAAGAGAATGTGGTGGCTGATGCATTGTCCCGGTATCCGAGTGTGGGAGAGAATGAATTGCATAAGTCGGAAGAGGTGTTTGCTAGAGAGCATTGGGGTCTGGCAGTGCAGACAAGATCCCAAACGGCGAATGAGATTAAGAAGGAGGAAGGCGTGGTAGACGAGTGGAGTTTGGAATTGCAGAAAGGTTATGTAGGTGATGTGTGGTTACAGAGTCATGAGAAAGAATGTAGGCCATTGAATGGTTTGTGGATTATGGGAGGCAAGGTGTATGTCCCTCAGAGTATGAGAGAGAAAGTGCTGAGGTTGAATCACGATCATAGGTCTGCTGGTCATTGGTGGTCACGAAGACTCTTTTGGCCCTAAAAAAGCGGTATTGGTGGCCAGGCATGAGGGCTGATGTGAAGAGATATGTAGAGTGTTATGAGGCGTGTGCTAGAAATAAGGTTCCCTCTGCTAAGCCGCAGGGGTTGATTCAAGTGGTGGTTACTCCTGTGAGGCCGTGGGCGATGTCAGCACTGACTTTGTGGGGGAGCTGCCCTCGAGTCGGGGTTATAGGTATATTTGGACCGTGCTGGATATGTTTTCAAAGCAGGCCCATTTTATTCCGTTGAAGGGATTGCCTTCTGCAGAGAGATTGGCTGAGTTGTATGTGCAGCATGTGTACCGGTTGCATGGGTGCCCGGAGCAAGTTTTGAGTGATCGTGGAGTTCAATTTACTGCTCAATTCTGGGAGCGATTTTTGGAGGTGTGGGGGGCTCAGAGGCGTCTTACGACCGCTTATCATCCTTATTGCAATGGGGGCGTGGAGAGAACGCAGAAATCGTTAGGGGCTTATCTACGTATTTTCAGCAACAAGGAGCAGAATAACTGGTCTGATCTATTGCCTTATGCTGAAATGGCTTATAACAGCTCTGTGCATTCTTCCACTGGGAAGTCTCCCTTTGAGGTGGTCTATGGTCAGGAGGTGGCTCCTTTGCCCCAGCTGTTGGAGTTGGGAGGGGAGGAGAGGGTGGAATGGAAGATACGAGCCCGAGAGGACTGGAAGGAAGTGGCGGAGGCTTTGGGAAAGGCGCAGCGTTCTTACAAGTTGTTTGGAGACCGGAAGAGGCAAGAAGGGGAGGAGTATAGCGAAGGAGATTTAGTATGGCTATCCACGCAGAATTTAAAATTGGGGTATCCATCCAAGAAGTTAAGTCCGAAATATGTTGGGCCTTTTAGAATTGAGAAAGCGGTGAATAAGGTCTCGTATACCCTTCTGTTGCCCAAGAGTTTAGGGAAGGTTCACCCCACGTTTCACTGTAGTCTCTTGAAGAAGTATGTGGGGCCCTTTCCTCCTCCGGATTGAATGATGTTTTGTTTTCCAGGGGGAGGACGTGGTGGAGGAGACCGTTATGTCAGGACTGGGAGACTTGAGCTTAGGAGAAGTTCAGGTTCCCAGCCTGCCATGAGATTGCACCGACCTTTGCCCCAGTTCTTTGGTGACCTTGGCTCCAGTTACATAGAGACTGTGCTGAGTCAGATGGGAGTGATGTAACTTCCAGGTGTATGCGGGGCTGCGGAGGGAAGTGAGGCAAACTCCTCCAAGCCTGGACATTGGACAATTGGACTCATAACGCTGATTCATGGACCCATGAGGTCACATCCCTTCGGACTGGGGGATATGCTGACTCACCCGGATATGGTGCAACCCTGCTTGGACATTGCATGGGCCATGGGTGGGGGCTTAGGGTATATAAGGTGTGTTTGGGTGGCGGGCCGGTGCTTTAGCTTCACATGTGTCATACCTACAATAAAATCGTGTTGGACCGTGCTTCAATCTACGCGTGATCCTTACCGAGTGTTGGAGAGTCGTTACATGGTGTAAAGAACAAGCCACACGAGGATCAAGAAACAGTGTTTCTCATTTGTTGTTTATTCGTTCAGTCGCTTCCGACTCTTTGTGACCTCATGGACCAGCCCACACCAGAGCTCCCTGTCAGCTATCACCACCCCCAGCTCCTTCAGAATCAAGCCAGTCACTTCAAGGATTTCATCCATCCATCTTGCTCTCGGTCGGCCCCTCTTCCTTTTTCCTTCCATTTTCCCCAGCATCGTTATCTTCTCCAAGCTTTCCTGTCTTCTCAGTGTGTCTCTCATAGCAGTTTTTATTTTCATTTTGACACCAACAAGGGGCTCCTCCAGTTTTTACCAGAGAAGTAGCACTCTGATGTGTAACTCCTACCCAAGCCACTTGTAACATTTTATATGCAAAAGGTTCCAGCATCAATCTTCAGCTTAAAAAAAGATGAATGATGCTGTTTATGAGAAGACTGGTGGGAAACAATATGTTTCCTACCTGATATCCTATTTGCAATACTGCCTTCTTTGTTTCCTCTTAGTTTGTTTTGACAGTTTATTGTTTATTGCAATAACTAAGATACTGAGTTACAAATTAAGAATACACTGTTATGGATCTTGACTGTGCCATGAACTCACTAAGTGCTCTTAAGCAAACTAAAACTCTGCAACTGTAGACCTTCAATATGTACTGTATTATTACAATATCACCTTGAAATAAGAGATGTTGGTGGTAAATCTGTTTTGCATTTTTGACTGAGACCTATCCAAGCAATTTTGTATCTTCTTCCTGCTCTTGCCGATTTTATACCATAGGAAAGACTCCTGATGCTGCTTATTGATGAGGAGGAGAAGAGGTAATTCACACAGGTCTGGGTGATGGGAGGAATAAAAGAGGATGCACTCAGAGATTTAATAAACCCTCTTTTTTCCTTCTTCTTTGGTAGCTCGGACCAGCTACATTTACATTATGTTAATTGCAATCTTTCTCAGCTTCCCTCCCCACTGGAAATGAACAGCAGTGAAATTGCTCCTCCCAGAATTTTAAGTTGCTAGTGGGGAGATTTTGGTTGGAATATAAATAGTTAAAAATAGCACCTGATCCTTATCCAAACACACACACACCCTGTATAAGCTGCTCTTAGAAGATGTTGCTTCTAGTATGTGTCCGTGCGCCAGTGATGAAGCGAAGCCAGGTCTGAACTTAGAAAGTTCTTTTATTGATTAAGTGAGCAAAGTAAAGCATTCTTACACAGAGCAATTCAGCAGCTTGCACCTCACAGTGGAATCAGCATGGAGACTGACTCAAAAAGCTCAGCGTCTCCCTTATCAGTATGTTTACACAGCTGAAGGTCAAAACAGTGCTGGACACCACTTGTGCTGTTTTAACCCTGTACATGCCTGGTTACACAACACAGCATCTTCTACAATGGTTGAATTGCTGAAACATTTGAAAATCACACTCTGACAGTATGGACTCAAAAGGAGCTATCCAAGGTACTGAAGTTTGTCCTGCAAAAGGTTCCAGCATCAATCTTCAGCTTAAAAAAAGATGAATGATGCTGGAGCCAGTAGTCTTTCCTGTGTTGGGTTAAATGCCATATATTGTTGCACTGGAAGTCACAATAATGAAATGAAAGCCTTGACTAGGACTGTGTGTCACACTGAGAATACAAGACACACTTCTGACTTCTATCTTATGATGTATTTGTGTGTATGTATATATACAAACCGATTTTTTAAAAAAGAAAGGAAGACCTATACAAAAATTAGAGTCAGCTGTATTTTGGGCAAAACGCAATATATGTTTTGCTATATTTAATGTACAAATGTTCAAAATATTTTGCAAAACACAAAAACAAGTGCAAAAACTCAAGTAACGTATCAAGACTCCCTTTCTCACCAAGAGTGAAACAATTCATAAATACAACCCACCCCTGCATCCCCACTGAAGAGTCTAAATTAATAATTCAATGCAAACAGGCCAATAGTAGAAACTGCCTTAATTTTGACATATGTAGACTGGTTTTAGACTTGAAGGTCTTAGACTCACTGAACCAAGACTTACTTTGGACTGTTTTGTTCCCTGGATTACACTTTTGTCTAAGCCACCTTGGTGGATGTTGGAGAATAGTTTGTGTTTGGCCTAAAAGGCAGCTCTAGGTGCCATATTGAGAAGACTCTGATTAATGTTTTCAGGGCTGAATACTACACTTCTGAAAAATGTCTACACTCAAACCACATTGACTAGTTACTTTCATATAAATGTGAACAAATGACTTTAATACAAGGAGCTAGAGAATAGGAGATGGATCTCCTAATTGCAGTGAAAGCTGACATATAGGTGAAACAACAAACTTGACAAAAACAAACCAAGAAGCTTTGATATTTTTCCTTTTGTATGTTATATGAAATGCCCTTGTACCTAAAATGGTATAGACAGAAAGCAGTGCACAGCTTTTAAACAAGGTATTTGTTACATCTATATATACACACACGAGAGTACAAAAGATAAGAAAGAGAAAGAAAATGACAGCTATTTAAACTTATTTCTGCTTTAGCCATGAGATGTAAAAGCCAGCTAAGAAAAGTAACGATCCATCACTGAGATTCTTTTAACATTCCAAACTTTGTGCAACATAAATGGCTTTGTTGGATGAGATGAAGGCCTTTGTAGGCATTGCTGGAAACTCAAAAGCAGAGAAATGTGAAGAAAGCCCTTTTTATCACGTAGTATTATTTGTAAGAGTTCTTTCTTTTGTATGAAAGCTAGATGCAATGCAAAGTAAAACCAATGAGCTATGTAGGTTTTTTTTCAAGGAGGCAGCATAGAGCTAACATTCCAGGATCCTGAAGTGAGATGCAAATTCTGGTCCTTATTACATACTCCCAATGAAAATCTACTACTTGAAATAAAACAGCCACAAAATGAAAACAGGCCTTGTCATCCCAAGCATCCAGCATCTTCCTTACAGAACAAATGGGAAGCCTATCCAGAAATGGAAACTAGAGTGACAAAAGATGGAGGAATCATTGTCACAGCACCCTGCCCTTCATTACATACCCAAACAACATCCAGCTATAACAAGAACATAAGAACGGATGCACGGGACATTGTCGGCACATGGTATATGGAGCATATCTGGGCAGTCTTCAACAAGGATGTGCCCCTGGCTTTTCCCCAGAAGCTCGGGAGATTTCCACAGTGGGCCCTACATCAGAGAGCATAGGGGAAATTGGAAAACTAACGAAAGGACTAATCCTGAGCATTTTCAATCATCCAGTTGACTAGATAAAAAGCAAAAGAAACGGTCCTGGAATCTGGCTGGTTGGGAAAATAAAGTGGCATGTAAGGAATGTATTGGAACTCTTCAGAAATTTGACATAATTAGCTTGCAAGACACCTGGACAAATGAACTCAACCCCTCATTCCTATATGGCTATAGAGTATTTAGTCAACCAGCCATACAGAAATTGAAAAAGGGCAGATCTAAGGGCAGATGAATTGTTGGTTTGGTGTCTCAACAGAATTTGCTGGAGAATCCCAGATAGTGGATTTTGGCCTGCAAAATAATTATCTCTTTCCAGTGCAAATAAACACAGATACAAGGAAGATTTTGTTCTATGTAAATGTTTGTTACCCCCTCCTAATGGTCTGATAGTGATTCCCAAAATATATGTAGTGGGTTTTTTTTAAAAGCATAACTTGAGACCAAGGGTGCATCCACCTACACTTAGAATTAACACAGTGTTAATAGCTGTGGCTCAATGCTATGGAACCATGGGGTCCGTTGTTTGGTGAGGTGCCAAAACTGTCTGGCAGAGAAGGCTAAAAATCTTATAAAACTACAACTTCCATGATTCCATAGCATGGAACCATGGCACCTAAAGTGTGTCAAACCGCATTCACTTGACAACGTAGACGTTCTCCTAAGGGTGCCTTTGGGTTCTTATTCAGAGGAACAGAAAACACAATGGAACTGCTGTTATTTAATTTCTCACCCTCCAGAATTACCCCTAGCTATTTTATCTCCATAATGCACAGTTTCTCTCCACTTCTCTCACTATTCTGATTCCATCTGTATTCTATCTCCTAAAGAGAGAACGTAAACAGCCTTAACTATAAATGTAGCCAATTGTCGGCAAAGTAGTTCTGGAATGCAGCTGTGGGAACCAAACCCTATCATTTGGGACAATCGAATTTGTTGTCAATGAATTTTAAAAAAAAAAAAGTTGAGCTGGGCGTGAACTAGGACTCTATCAAGGAGTGGGCCTTTTAGCTTCCTTGATAGCAAAAGAGGCAGAAAATGATTGAAGGATGGAGCTACTTGAAGTTTCCTCCTACTTTGAGGGCTGCCTGGAGGCTCAAAATGTGAGAACAGATAGCCAGTTTAATTATTTCCTTGCACTGTTCCAGTTTGGCTGGATAGAGTCCAGGCATAATCTCCAAGACATGCCTGATAGCAGTACCAAAGCTAGCCTGATCCTCATTGCATTTCATCTCTTGTTGTCCTGGTACTAATGTTCCATATGTTTTACAAAGATAATGTATGTCTTCCTTCCACAATTATAGGCTTGAAAATACAAAGCTTTCTCCTCATAGCATCCATCCAAAACCTATTAACTTTGATACTTCTTGCCAACATATAAGACTGGTCTAACAGTGAAGACAATGGGGTGGGAAGACAAAAGCAATAAGAAAGACAACTGTTGGGTTCAGCAGTGGTCAAGGTTAACATTTTTTAAAATGCACTTAGCATTTTTGTGGTAAACATGTATAGAAATAAAAGCATTCCCAGGTTGAAGGAAATAGTGGCAAAGCAATGGCTAGAAATGATAATATGAGTCTAAATCAACTGCTGGGGGTTTTGAACCTCTGCAGTCATACACTTTTGTATGACTCGCCCCCAGAAACAGACAAGGACATCCCATTCAAGCACAGAATTGTGTGATTATCATATCAGCTTGTCATCCAAGTAAAGCTATTCTGTATGCACTCTGCACTCAGCAGAGAAATCACAGAAGATTAATTGTACCCGTGGCTACAATTTGTGAATCTAAATCCAGTTGTTTGTCCTAGGTAAAGCAGACCCAATGAAACAACAAGCCATAAGACTACACTTATACAGATTGCACTGCGTGGATTAATTTTTTTTCTACTTGAGACTAGCAACTGAATTTAACACATGATATTGGTAGCTGGTGGCGCAGCGGGTTAAACCGCTGAGATGCTGAACTTGCTGACTGGAAGGTTGGTGGTTCAAATCTGGGAAGCAGGGTGAGCTCCCCCTATTAGCCCCAGCTTTTGCCAAGATAGCAGTTTGAAAACATACAAATGTGAGTAGATCAATAAGTACTGCTTCTGCGGGAAGATATAGAATCATAGAATCATAGAGTTGGAAGAGACTTTGTGGGCCATCCAGTCCAACCCCTGTTAAGAAGCAGGAAAATCTAATTCAAAGCACCCCCGACAGATGGCCATCATGGATGATATATGGATGACTTCATTGTATAAAGGCAACATAATGGTGCCAACAACTTTATTTTATTCATGCTGGAGCGACAAGCAATTTCATGTATTTAACATAACTGAATTCCAGACAGCCAACAAAAGCTTCTTTATTGTTCCCCTGAGTTATAGTCCCAAATAAATGTGTATAATTGACTTGTAATTACAGGTTGTTTCTAATGAATTGCAATTAGTAATAAATGCCATGCCACAAAAATAACATCAACTTGGTTTTTAATGCTGGGGATGAGGCAGAAAAAAATTAAACCAAAATAAATCAATTCGTCCTTTGTAGGAGGAAATGTTATTTTGTCATTTTTGTCACACTCCACACTTTGGAAAAGAGAGGTGTGATGAATTGTCAGAGTAAGGCTCAGGAAATAGGCCCAGTTTTATTTTGGCAGCCATTTTGTATGGTGCCTGGAGGGAGAAGCCATCTTAGGTTAGTCATTTCCTAGTAGAGGCGGAGCTTAGAAGCACCTGTGGGGGGGGGATGTGGAGAACCCTTGTGATTGGCTGGGAGCAAGTGGGTGGAGCTTAAGTGAAGTGCAGAGGGGGAAAAACCCTTTTATTTTGGTGGTAGCCTGATTTCAATAGTTAAAACCACCTCAGTATAATACTAGAAATGGTGGCAGCGGCTTGAAGATTATTTTGCTTTGATTAAATCCAATTTAAGTGCCTAGTGTCTTTACATTTATTAGTGGCAGCGGTGGGATCTAATAGGAAAGGTCCACCCTGCCTGAGTCTCATTACAAGAGGCTTCTCTATTCATGGAGATTATAGTTGTGATTTTCAATACTTAGGAAAAAGGGATTTTAAAATCTTTTTTGAAAGTCTGTATAGAGCAGTGTTTCTCAACCTTCCTAATGCCACAACCTGTTAATGCTGTTCCTCATGTTGCAGTAACCCCCAATCATAAAATTGCTTTTGTTGCTACTTCATAACTGTGTATACATCTGATATGCAAGATGTATTTTCATTCACTGGACCAAATTTGGCACAAATTCCCGATACACCCAAATTTGGATACTGGTGGGGTTGAGGGGGCGGGGTTGATTTTATCATTTGTGAGTTGTAGTTGCCAGGATTTATAGTTTACCTACACTCAACAAGCACTCTGAACCCAACCCACAATGAATTTGCACGAAACTTGGCACACTACCTACATGGCCAACAATAAATACTGGTGGGGGTGAGGTGGGGCTGTTTTTGAATTCTGGGAGTTGTAGTTCACCAACACTCAGAGAGCACTCTGTACCAAACTGGTGATGGAACTAGTCAACTTGCCACACATACCCAACATGGCAATCTTTGAATACTAGTGGGGTTTTGAGGGGACTGGCCTCAGGGGTTGGGAGTCATGATTCACCCAAAATAACAGAGCAATGTGCATGCAACTGATGGATCTGGACCAAACTTGGCACAAATACCCAATAGGGCCAACTTTGAATACTGGTGGGATTTGGGGGGCACTGTGTGCCATATGGCATGCGCTGAACACATAATTATAATAATAGTAATAATAATAATAATAATAATCTTTATTTATAAGCCGCTTCCCTCTCCCCAAAGGGGACTCGGAGCGGCTTACATGGGGCCGTGCCCAAACCACAAATCACATAATATCAAACATCAAAAACAATAAACACAATAAAACAGTAAACACAGTAAAATGAATACATCTAACAAAACACTATAACAATGCATCTAAACAAAAGGAAAAAAGAAGACGAGAGGGCGGGCCACATGTACATATAAAATGTTTAAAAACTGGGGGAGATAAGTGGAGTAGGGCCAAAACGTGAAGAGTCGCAAAGGGGAAGGAAGTCCAAAAAAGACGGGCGTTGAGGAATCTAGTCTCCAAAGGCTAGGCGGAAAAACCAGGTTTTCAGTTGTCTCTTAAAAGCTTCCAGTGAAGGGGCATTCCTGATCTCTCCCGGAAGGGAATTCCAAAGTCGGGGGGCCACAGAGGAGAAAGCTCCCTGTACCCAGCCCCGGTTATTAATCTGGCTGCCGAGCGTTGGACAAGCTGAAGCTTCTGGGCTTTGTAGTCTTCAAGGGAAGCAGCAGCCACATAGAGCGCCTTACAGTAATCCAATCTAGAGGTAACCAAGGCGTGACCACCATAGTCAAGTCAGACTTCACGGTCAAGTCAGACTTCATGGTATAGTCCCAGTTGGCGCGCACAAGTTTTAACTGTGCGAAGGCTCTCCCAGCCACCGCCGACACCTGAGCATCAAGCGTTAGCGCTGAGTCCAGGAGAACCCCCAAACTGCGGACCTGTGACTTCAGGGGAGTGTAACCCCGTCCAGCACAGGCTGCCACCCAATACCCCGATCAGACGAGCGACTAACCTGGAGGACCTCTGTCTTATCAGGATTGATCCTCAGCTTATTCATCCAAACCGTCACAGCGGCCAGGCACTGGTCCAGTATCCGAGGGGCTTCCTTGGAATCTGGTGGAAAAGAGTAGTGGAGTTGGCCGTCATCTGCGTAGAGATGGCACCGTACTCCAAAACTCTGGATGACCTCGCCCAGCGGTTTCATGTAGATGTTGAATAGCATGGGGGATAAAATAGAACCTTGCGGGACCCCACAGGTCAAAGGCCAGGGGTCCGAGCAGGAATCCCCCAGCTTCACCAACTGGGAATCACCCTCCAGGAAGGAACGGAGCCACAGAAGAACCGTGCCCCCAAGTCCCATCCCGGCGAGTCTCCCCAGAAGGATACCGTGGTCGTCGGTATCGAAAGCCGCTGAGATGTCCAAGAGAACGAGCAGAGACACACTCCCCCTGTCCAGCTCTCTGCGGAGGTCATCCACCAAGGCGACCAAAGCCGTCTCGGTACTGTGCCCAGGCCTGAAACCAGACTGTGAACGGTCCAGATAATCGGTGTCATCGAGGAAACCCTGGAGCTACGAGGCAACCACCCGCTCCAGAACCTTGCCCAGAAAGGGGAGGTTGGAGATAGGTCTATAGTTGTTACAGTTTATTGGATCAAGAGAGGTCTCCTTTAACAAAGGCCTCACCACCGCCTGCTTAAGGCAGGAGAGGAAGATACCCTGGCTCAGTGAGGCACTTATTATCACAACAAACCACTCCAACAACCCCTCTCTAGCCAGCTTCACCAGCCAGGAAGGGCAAGGATCCAGAGCACAAGTGGTCGCCCTCACAGTCCCAAGGATCCCTCCATGTCATCAGGAAGAACAAGCTGGAAAGAATCCCAGAAGATCAAACAGACAGATGCCTTGGGTACCTCATCTGGTACTGCGATGGAACTGGAGTCCAGCTCAAGATGTATCTGAGCAACTTCATCTGCAAAATGGTGCGCGAAATCGCTGCACCGAGTTGCTGAGTCGTCGGGAGGCCCTTCCGCCTCGGGAGGCCGAAGGAGCTCCCCCACAACTCGAAACAGCTCTGATGGCCTATTGGCTGCAGACGCTATGCGGGCAGTTGCGAACGCTCTCTTGGCTGCCCGCACAGCCGCGGAGTAAGCCTTAATAGCGGCTTTAGCCCGTGTTTGGTCAGACACATCTCGAGACTTCCTCCATATGCGTTCTAGACCCCTCCTCCAGCGCTTCATCGCAGCCAGCTCCTTGGTGAACCAGGGAGCTGGAGTAACTCTACGTGAGGGGAGGGGACGTTCGGGGGCGATCGAGTCAATCGCCCTGTCCAACTCGCTGTTATAGCACTCAACCAGGGCGTCAACAGGCTCGTTAGTCTCCAGGACAGGAAGATCCCCAAGAGACCTCAGGAGTCCTTCGGGATCCATAAGCCTCCTGGACGGACCATCTTAATAGGCCCGCCACCCCTGCGGAGGTTAGAGGGCACGGTTAATCTTAAACTGATCAGATGATGGTCAGACCTTGACAATGGAAGAATGGTTTGCTCTTCCACTCTGACTATTCCACCGTCCACAATAAAAACAAGGTCCAACGTGTGGCCCGCCTGATGAGTGGGACCAGATATCACTTGAGTCAGCCCCATGGTCGTCATGGCAACCATGAAATCCTGAGCTGCACCTGTCAATGTGGACTCGGCATGAATGTTAAAGTCTCCCAAAACTAAGAGTTGTTGGGAGGCTACGGCCAAATTTGAGACCACTTCTGCTAACTCAGACAGGGAGGCTGCTGGGTCGCGAGGTGGACGGTACACCAGCAGGATCCCCAGACTGACTCAGATTCCCACCTTCAGGTAGACACACTCGAAACCTGGACATTGTGGAACAGTGCATCTGATCAGGGTGATGGACTGCCGAAAGATCACCGCGACCCCTCCTCCCCGCCCCCAGACCTAGCCTGCTGATGTATCCCAAAACCTGGCGGACAGAGCTGGGTGAGGTTCACCCCCCCCCCCCAAACTCGTCCAACCACCTCTCGGTGATACATGCCAGATCCGCCTCTTCACCCAGGATCAAGTCCTGGATGACTGATGTCTTACCGTTGACGGATCTGGCGTTCAAAAGCAGGATCTTCAGTCCAGGGGGTCTGTCAAGGAGACTACCACGCCTATCCTTCTCCAGGGTCGAGAAAACTCTGTCGCGCTTCTCCCTGGGAGAAAAGTGACCAGCCTTCCTCCTCCCCCACATTACTTCGATGACCCCTCCCACCTGTGGCGTCCCTCCCCCCTGGTGGGCAGACTGCGTGAAATTAGGTTCTGAAGGCCTTAGTCAGCTCTCCAGAACTGAGGAGTCGCCAGACAGATTTACACTATTGGGGGTTGAGGAGATCTCTACTGGTGATACGGAGAGAGAATCATCTGAGATGGTGAAGGGGCTAAACAATGGGAGCGTCTGGGGGCAGGACTGGGACTGGAACACATCTGCTCTCCCCTCCCCACTTGGAGTCTCAGAAACAGCCCTCGCCTTGGCTGAGAGGACAGCCAATCACAGCAGGAGGACGGCTTTTGGAGGATTAGCCATCTGTTTCCAAAAAGGAAGAGAAGGATAGGTGGAGAGATCGTCAGCCTTCTCTGCCAAAGGGATTCTTAAGACCATCAAAAATATGTGTTTTCTGATGGTATTTGGTGACCCCTCTGAAACCCCCTCATGACCCCCCCAAGGGTCCCGACCTCCAGGTTGAGAAATGTTGTTATAGAAGATTGCTTGCAGACAGCCCTCTAGGTTTAAAGACTGTGGTGCACATACAGTATAAGTCTTCAATAAGGTTACAAGTGTAACAAAATCTGTATACCTTTATAAAGCGGAATGTTTGTATGTATGTGTGCGGAGGGCGGAAGGGCGGGAGGGCGGAATAGATAATGGGACTTGAAGTACCTCTACTCACTTCCCAAGTCCGCTGCAACCCTCATCCAATCACTGATCGAGACCAAACTTGGCACACATAATCCCTATGACTGTCTTCACATCCTGGTGAGGTTTGGGGGAGGACTGACAATGGATGATAGGATTTGTAGTACTTTCACACCCCTCTGTTCCCACAGACCACTGTGGCCCCCAACAAACACTGATAAAGACCACACTTGGCACACAGAGCCCCAGTGACCCACTCTACATACTACTGAAGTTTGGAGGGGGCCAGAACATGGATGATGGGACTTGCAGTACCTTCCCTCACTTTCCAAGACTGCTACAAACCTAATCCTATGACTGATCAACATGAAACCTGCCACACAGAGCCCTCATGACCCACTCTACATCCTGGTGCAGATCGGAGGAGGGTGGGCCATGGATGATGGGACTTGAAGTACCTCTACTCACTTCCCAAGTCTGCTGCGACCCTCATGCAATTACTGATCGAGACCACACTTGGCACACATAACCCCCATGACTGCCTTCACGTCCTGGTGAGGTTCGGGGGAGGACTGACAATGGATGATGGGATTTGTAGTACTTTCACACCCCTCTGTTCCCACAGACCACTGCGGCCCCCAACAAACACCGAGAAAGACCACACTTGGCACACAGAGCCCCAGTGACCCACTCTACATCCTACTGAACTTTGGAGGGGGGCAGAACATGGATGATGGGACTTGCAGTACCTTCCCTCACTTTCCAAGCCTGCTACAAACCTAATCCAATGGCTGAGCAACACCAAACCTGACACACATCCTGGTGCTGTTTTGCGTGAGACGGACCACGGATGATGGGACTTGAAGTACCTTCACTCACTTCCTAAAAACAATGCAACCCTCATCCATTCACCAATACAGACCAAACTTAGCACACAAAGCCCCCATGACCCAATCTACATCCTACTACACTTTGGGGGAGGGTGGACCAGAGATGATGGGACTTGCACTACCTTCAGTAATTTCATGATACCACTGCAACTCCCAATAATGATGGATCAAGACCAAACTTGGCACACAGAGCCCCCATGACCCAATCTACATCCTGCTGCACTTCTCAAATGACCCGGACACCGCCGGGTCCCCACGCTAGTGAACTATAAAAATAAAATACTCAATTTCATTTTACATTTTTCATTAATTAAATATATAGCATGCAGTTCTGGCAGACCAAAAGCAGTCTAATAATCACTCAGTGAAAGAAAAGGCAGGGAATGGCTTTACTGTTTGCATTTCTTTACCATTATTTAAAACTTAGTTGGCAGCAGAACAACCATATTACTGTAATGGGTCTTTTTCATTAATTCATCGCGTTAGTGAAAACGCCTTTGCTTTTAGTTCATTTTATGAAGTATCAGGACATGTTCGTTCATCATTTAATCATATCTATTTTGACTTTCACTTTGCGGAAAATAACAGTTTATTAAAAAGCTATGAAAGCACTCTTTTGTTGCTAGATATACACAATGAAGAAATACACAATCTCTGCTGTCTACCCTTCCATGCCATCTTTCCTCCAAAAGGCAATCAAACAAACAAAAACTAAAAGCAATAAACACTCAGACACACTAACTGCAGCTGATACTACATGGCTGTCTTATCATTTTTCATCTGTATTCATATGACACACGTGAAGGCACTTGCATCAATGTCATCACTTATTCTTTATTTATTTATTTATTTATTTATTTATTTATTTATTTGTTGGGACTTCTCGACCGCCGACTCCCAGGGGCTCGCGGCGGCTCACAGAGCCAGTGGCATAGTGCCATGGGTTAAAACAACAACATAAAACAGTTAAAAAACACAAATTAAAACAGGCAATACAGTTAAAATAAGCAGCAGCAAATCTAAACAGCCAGGTGGAATCTACGCCGGCCTACTCTCCGAAGGCCTGTCTAAACAAATGAGTTTTACAGGCCCGCCTGAACGGGAGTAGGTCACGCAAGGTTCTGGTTTCAGCCGGGAGGGCGTTCCATAGCGTGGGAGCTATTACTGAGAACGCCCTCCGGCGGGTAGATGTTAGGTGGGCCAGCCTTACGGATGGAACTACTAGAAGGTTGGCCTCTTCAGACCGCAGTGATCTCGCTGGGCAATATGGGGTGAGACGGTCCTCAGGTACGCTGGCCCCAGGCCGTGGATGGCCTTAAAGGTAAGAACCAGCACTTTGAAGGCGACCCGGTGCTCAATAGGCAGCCAGTGCAGATCCTGCAAGATTGGTGTTATATGGCAGCCTGCTGGGGTCCCAGACAGGAGCCGGGCGGCAGTGTTCTGCACCAGCTTGAGCTTCCGGATCGATGACATAGGCAGGCCAACGTAAAGCGCGTTACAGTAATCTAGCCTCGAGATGACCGTGGCTTGGATCACTGTGGCTAGATCGTTCCGGGATAGGTAGGGGGTGAGCCTCCTTGCCTGGCGGAGGTGGAAGAAGGCAGCCTTGCTGGCCATGGAGACCTGGGCCTCCATGGTCAGCTGGGAGTCCAAATGGACACCCAGGCTCTTCACTGACGGCGCTGGATGCAGCGCCGCCCGTCCAGGGTCGGAAGCCGGCCACCCACCCGCCCGGGCGGCCCAGCCACAAGATCTCCGTCTCGGATTCACCCTCAACCTACTGGCTCGCAGCCATCCAGTAACGGCTTCGAGGCAGTGTTGGAAATTATCGGGGACGGACTCCGGCCTGCCCTCCACCCTCAGAATGAGCTGGGTGTCATCAGCGTACTGGTGACAGACCAGCCCATAACTCCGCACCAGCTGTGCAAGCGGCTGCATGTAGATGTTAAATAATAGAGGGAGAGAATGCCCCCTGGGGGACTCCACACACTAGTGGGGAGCCCTCGGAGACCACCCCCGCCCCTCCTCACACGCTGAGACCGCTGGTGGAGGAAGGAGGCCAGCCATTTAAGGACCGTCCCTCACTCCAGCCATGGCCAGGCGGTGGATCAAAAGATTGTCGTCGACCGTGTCAAACGCTGCCGTGAGGTCCAATAACACGAGCAGCGCAGACCCGCCTTGGTCGAGCTGGCAGCGGAGTTTATCTGTGATAGAGACCAGAACCGTCTCCGTCCCGTGCCCCGAACGGAAGCCGGACTGGAAGGGGTCTAGCCATGCTGTGTCATCTAAGAAGGACTGCAGTTGCTCCATTACTGCCCTCTCAACCACCTTGCCCAGGTACGGAAGGTTCGACACTGGGCGGTAGTTGAGGGAACCGCAGGGTCCAATGATGGTTTCTTCAGTAATGGAGCTACCAACGCCTCTTTTAAGCATTCTGGAAAAACCCCTGCTCAAGGGAGCTGTTAATGATATTCAACAGAGGCCCACGTAACCCCTCCCGGCAAGATCTAACAAGCCAGGAGGGGCACGGGTCGAGGGAGCAGGTGGTAGGACGAACTGCAGTCACTATCTTATCAACAGCATCTGCGCCCAGTGGCCGAAACCGGTCGAGGGTGGCCCCGGGCGGAGGGCCACGGAGTCTCTAGCTCTCTTACTGTATCAACTGTGGCCGGAAGGTCCCGGGCGGAGGTTCAGTATCTTGTCTGTAAAAAGCTCTGAAAAGCACCGGCAGTGAGGGCCTGATCACTATTTTTTGGGACGGTAGGGACCGTCGTCAACGATCGGATTACCTTAAACAGTTGGGCCGGGCGTGAGCTTGCAGACGCTATCAAGGCAGAGAAGTAGTCATTTTTGGCTGCCTTGACAGCATGCTCATAAGACTCTTTGAATAGCTTATAAGCTGATATTGAGGCTCCGTCACGGAGTTTCCGCCACTCGCGCTCTAGCCGTCTCCTTTCCCGCTTCATGGTCCTGAGGTCTCCAGTATACCAAGGAGACCGATGATTGCGGGGCCGGAGAGGGCGCCTGGGAGCAATCTCGTCGAGAGCTCTTGCCAGTGAGGAATTCCAGGTCTGGACTAGCTCTTCGACTGAGACGCTGATAGACTCCAGATCCCTTAGAGCATTCAGGAACCTTTCGGGTTCCATAAGTCTCCTTGGGCGAACTAAAAATCTGTTCGGCGCCTTGCATGGGGAGGTGGCTGCTCAACCCGGATACTTAGAGCACAGTGGTCCGACCATGGAACCTCTATTACAGAGGCTAGGTCCACTTGAACCCCTGCGCTGAACACCAAATCGAGGGTGTGTCCGGCCAAGTGTGTGGGTCCCGAATTACACAGGAGAGGCCTAATGTCACCATGGTCGAGATTAGGTCCGCGGCTGCAGGTGAGATGGAGGCTGCGCCGGGCGTGACATTGAAGTCCCCAGAACAATAAGCCTGGGAAACCTCAATGTCCACTCCGACACAGTCTCCAGCAGCCGCGCCAGGCTTTCCGCCGGTCCGCTAGGCGCACGGTACACCAGCAGGATCGCCAGGCTCTCCGGGGACTCCCACACTAGGCCGACACTCTCCAATCCCGAGGTGACAAGCGCAGGGATCGCTCTAAGGTGTAAACCATCTCGGGAGAGTATTGCCACCCCCCCCTGTCCCTCGTTCCTATTCTGGTGCGTGGTCACGTAGCCAGGGGACTACTGTGGAGGCAGGTGGAATCGCTCTCCTGAAGCCATGTCTCGGTGATACAAAACAGGTCCGCTTTGAGATCTTCGCAAAACTCCCTGACAGTGGCCGTTTTGTTCCGAACGGAACGCGCGTTAACCAGCACCAGAGTGGAAGGGGGGAAGACTGGATGTCTATCAACAGCGTGTCTGGGGATAGGACGCAGGTCAGAGCCGGATCGAGTCCGTCTTTGACTCGGTCCGGTTCTCGCAGTAACCTTAGCATTCGGCCTGCGCCTACCGTACTCACCCCGTCCCGAGATCACTGGGATACTCAACAAGCCTGGTTGGCAGAATTTAGTCGAGAGTTCAATTTCCGGCACACCCCCTGAAAAGGGGAAGCCTGTAGGAGGTCTTGGTTATTCGTCGCCAATGCAGCCGGCACATTAAAAGTAACAATGTAATTTTGTGACTGCCAGTGAATATCAAGTGCTATAGACTTTATTTCAGAGCAAGGAACTGGCAAAACTACCTCTGAGTATCAGTTGCCTAAGAAAATCCTACGAAATTCATAAATCTTTGTCAACCATAAATTGTCAGGTGAATTGAAGGCACATTTATACATGTGTGTTTCATAAAACTGCAAATGTGCACTCACTTTGGACCCTTCCTCCCCCCAAAAATGGTGATTCTTTGGCTTCTTTAATAAAGTTCCTCCTGCTCTCAATTCCCCAGCCGCATTTTCTGGCTGGCTCCTTTTGCTATTGACTGTGGAAGAAACTGTGCAGTTGCAATGGATACTGTAAAGATTACATATGTGTTGTAGTCTGGCAAGCATCAGAGGATTTTTCAGAATGTTCAGAGGATGAGGGGATGATGGGTTTCAAAGTGAGGAGTCTGTGAGTGATAGGAGATAATTGCAGGCAGACGAGGCTGATGTTTTATATTATTTTGCTCGTTCCCAGGCAACAGGAGAAAGTGAAAATTCCAGCTCCCTTGAAAAAAGACCTTGGGCAGATGGGAGTTTTCCAGGGAATAGAGATTAGACCTGAGAACTCAGGGAGTGAAAAACCAGCAAACTAGATATTCTCAGAGGATCCAAGATAATACCCTGAAGACCAGATGTGTCTGGCATGATGTCATGGGTGTCTTAAAGGGCTTAAATTAAGTGGTTTAGTTTCAGACCTCTCAGAGGAGACAACATTGCTATAGAGGATCAGCCTCCTGTTTATGATTTCTGTTCATGATTTCAAGTTCATTGTGCCTGTATTGTCAAGATTCCAATTTCATGTTCCTGTTTTATGCCTATGTTTCTTTGGGTGAAAGGGTATTTCAGTGCAAGCGTGCAACAGTATGTTTATGGAATTTGTTCCTCTTTACAGACCTTTTATCACTTCTAAAAGTTAAACCTGCCTTTGTCCTGATAGAAGAGAGTTTCTTCTAACTTTCTAAAACAATTCTTTTCTCTGGGACCTGCTATTTCACTATGGCATTTTCTGGGGGCAGGAAGAGTTTAGGAGTATACATCCTTCCCAGATAAGATCTCACATTTCAAGCATAAAGTAACTTAAATTCAGTAGCAATTGGGCCCCCAAAGAAACGGTGTAGGTAAAGTTACCGAACATAACAGACACATGGATTCTAGATGTGATAGATTTTCAGTCTCTGCATTACTAGAAATCTGGAGAGTGAAGAACATTTCATGCAGAAGGATTCCCTTATTTTGCCTGTCCCCCTATAATTACAGTCCTGGATATCATGTCTTAAAACATAATGACGGTTCACTATATAACCTAATGGTGCACTGTTTTCAGACATTCTCCACAGTAGGTTAGAATAAACACATTACTAGAGAGGTGAGCAAAGGCAATGTGTTAGGAAGAGACATTTACTTCAGTTTTTTTGCCCCCAAAGGCAAAAAGAGCAAACTGTGAATGCAGTCACAACGTTACTATTTAATTCATTCATTCCAAGTATTGAAATGCTATTGTGTCAGAATGCAAATTCAGAAAACAGTTATTTAAAAGTTTAAAAGTTGGCATTATACATAATTTCCTTTGACCAGAAGCTGGCCACTTGGAGTGTCTCTGGTGTCGCTGCTAGATGGTCCTCCATTGTGTATGTGGCAGGGTTCAGAATGCATTGTAGTAAGCGGTCTGTAGTTTGCTCTTCTTCGCACCTGCATGTCATGGACTCCACTTTGTAGCTACATTTCTTAAAATTGGCTGTGCATCTCGAGGTGCCAGAGTGCAGTCTTCCAAGTCGCCCAGTTTTCTGTCTGCCCAGGAGGAAGTTTCTCATCTGGCATTGGCTACTGATTGAGGTTCTGGGTATTAGCCTGACACTTTTGGCCTCTTGCTTGCTGAGGTATTCCTGCAAATATCTCTGTAGATCTTAGAAAGCTATTTCTTAATTTAGGGCATTGGCTTGCTGGCTGATATCTGAACAGAGGATGTCAATGCCTTGGTTCTTCATTAATGGATGATACTTCCCAGTGGATATTAGGTGGTGCAATTCTGGCTAAACAGTATCATTTCTCCAGTGGTGTAGGGCATAGACATCCTGTGATAATGCAGCATGTCTCATTAAAAACCACGTCCACTGTTTTAACGTGGTGAGATGTATTCCACACGGGGCATGCTTATATACTCTTACATTCAATTTCTTATCATATATGTTTAGCTTCCACTGATTCATGCTTCTCACATCCCATGTTTCTATAATATGCTGTGCAGCTTCAGACTTTCTTTTCTCCCCTGAGCAAGTCAATAGCTGAACTTCCTTTCAGCTTGAGACCAGTTGCATCATTAGCTACAGGGCTATTTATATTTGTCATTTGGGGTGCTCCAGTACCTTGTGAGTTGCCATCTAATCTGGGAGTTTCATCTTCTGGTACTATCTTTTGTTTCATTTTGGATTGTTCTATCACAGGATTGTCATGGTAAAAGATATTCAAATAGAGGTTTACTCTGGATGTTGTCACTCACGTCCCCTAAAATGGTTTTGAGCATGATGAGATTTAATTAAGATAAGAACTGCGTAATTTCAAGAGTTCATAGATTGAAAGCTGTGCAGCTTTGAACTCATGTGTTTTCACAGTTTTGATTTTGGTGATTCACACACTCTCACTCTCTCTCTCTCTCTCTCTCTCTCTCTCTCTCTCTATATATATATATATATATATATATTATTATGTGTGTGTGTCACCCAGTCTATATAGAAAATAAGCACCTAACAATTGAAAGATTTTTCAGAATGTGTTCACTTTGCAAGTGGGAGGTGTACTTTACACTTTTTTAGCTTTTGTAATGAGACAAAATCATGGGAGGTTCCTCAAAATACTTTTGCTTTACCAAAAAATTGTTCAATTAACAAGGGAAATTTATATTAGAGGCTTGGTGCAAGCAAGGAACATTGTAGTTCTTTTGATTACTTTAAAAAAAACTGGAAGCAATCGGGATGGTCAAGGGAGAAGGGGTTAAGTTTTTTTGCCTTGCAGCTGACAGCCACAATGGATGTCACAAAATGTCCAGCTAAAGCAGATTTTGGTAATACCCACTTTGTAAAGCTCTTTGAAAGTACGTTCAAAACCTGTAAGACAGTGGAAAAGTGTAATAAACTTTCAAACAACTTGGAATTTGGCTTTGGACAAGGTTAGGACAGCATTGTGTGGTAGTAAATGTGAGAAAGACATCAAAGCATTGGTTTTTTCAAAACACCGCTGTGCAGATATTGCTGAGTTATGCAAAGAACGCTCAGGTTTCTGCCCTCCTTCTCCTTGCTTTATGATTAGATGACCCAATGTATTGCTTTATGATTAGATGACTCCGGCAAAGAATCGCTGCCTTGTCACGGTGCTGGAGGTTGAGCACCTCAATGATGCCACGAGCGAAATCGTGAAGGGACACCCAAAACGGGACAGTCATGGCAGAGAGGTCAGACCAAGCGCAATCCCTGGGGAAGGTAATGGCAACCCACCCAGTATTCTTCCCAAGAAAACTAACTGGACCAGTACAACCAGAGACATGCCGGTATGCCATCGGAAGATGGGACTCCCAGGTTGGAAGATGGTCAAAATGCTACTGGGGAGGAGCAGAGGATAAGTTCAACTAGCCCCAGATGTGATGATGCAGCTAGCGCAAATCCGAAAGCAAGGCTAGTGGCAGACTATGCTGGAGCTGAACGACGAATCTGATGCTCTAAAGATCAACACACAATAGGAACCTGGAATGTAAGATCTCTGAGCCAGGGCAAACTAGATTATTATTATTATTATTAATTTCGATTTGATAAACCACCCTTCCCGAGACTCAGGGCGGTTTACAGCATATAAAAACAGTACATATGATGGCATATAAAAACAGCGTATAAAACAGCATATAAAACAGTGTATAAAACAGTATATAAAACACATAGGATTAAAACACATGAGATTACATCTTAAAACAATCACACAGGATCATAGCCAGACATGGCTGGTTCGTACTGAAAATTAATGGTACAGCAGAGTGGCCATGTTGATCATGCACCGTCGGGCGCCACGCATCAAACGCCTCCCTAAATAGCTAGGTCTTGCAGGACCTCCGGAAAGCCAGGTTGCGACAGGAGAGAAAAGGAGCCAGACGTTTAACTTGCCGCAGGCTATGCAGGCGCAAGCAATTTGTGCCTCCATAGACAGCTGGGGGTCCAGCCGCACCCCAAGGCTCTTCACTAAGGACTGCGGGCATAGCACCACGCCGTCAGATGTTGGCAGCTGGACCCCCCCCCCCCGGGCGGCCCAGCCACAAGATCTCCATCTTTGCCGGGTTCACCTTCAACTTACTGGCTCGCAGCCATCCAGTTACGGCTTCTAGGCAGAGTTGGAAATTATCGGGTACAGATTCCACCCCAGCGTCCATCCTCAGAACGAACTGGGTGTCATCAACGTACTGATGACATTCCAGCCCGAAACTCTGTACCAATTGGGCTAGTGGTCACATGTAGATATTAAATAACAGCGGGGAGAGGATGGCCCCTGAGGGACCCCGCAGTGTAAGGTGGAGCCCTCGGAGACCACCCCTCCCCACTTCACTTGCTGCAGGCGGTTTTAGAGGAAGGAGGACAGCCAGTTGAGGGCTGTCCCCCTCACCTCCGCCACCGCCAGGCGGTGTGTTAAAAGTTGGTAATCGGTAGTATCAAACGCTGCCATGAGGTCCAATAACACGAGCAGCGCCGATCCGCCTCGGTCCAAGTGGCAACGGAGTAGGTCTGTGATGGAGACCAGGATGGTCTCTGTCCCATAGCCAGAACGGAAGTCAGACTGGAAGGGGTCTAGCCAGGTTGCATCATCCAAGAAAGCCTGCAGCTGCTCCATTGCTACCCTCTCAATTACCTTGCCCAGGTACGGCAAGTTGGACACTGGACGGTAATTAGAAGGAGCTGCGGGGTCTAACCCTGGCTTCTTCAGTAATGGAGTTACCACCGCCTCTTTTAACTCCTCTGGAAAAGCTCCTTGCTCAAGGGAGCAGTTGACTATATTCAACAGAGGTACACAATTGAATACTGTTATTACCACAGAACAAAACTGGAGAAGAACCTAACAAGGCACACAAGTCCTATAGTAAAATTGTATATTTAACATTGATAATAGAGAACACAAATATGGTCATATATACACACAATCAAGTGTTTGTAGTTCAAATCATCACAAATGTTGTATAAATCAAAAGTCCATAATATATAACGGGCCAACTTCTCACCTAGGGATATTAACACTTTAAAGGCTCTGGGCAACCATCCGGACATTATTTTTAAACCTTCAGATAAAGGTGGAAGTTTGGTTTGTTTACGCAAAACTGACTATTTAAAATGAAGTACATAAACAACTTTCTGACTCAAGATTTTATCTCAAATTACCAGGGGATCCCTACAGTAGATTTTTGAAGACTATTTCCACTACAGTGTATAATGCGGCCTCACTTAACTTCATTGATGACAAACTCACTAAATTCTTGATTCATAAAAACTGCCGCACTGCGCAATTTTATATCTTACCTAAAACTCACAAAAGTTTAACTTCTCCTCCCGGGCGGCCCATAATTTCTGGCTCGACTCCATGATCTTTCCCATGGCCTGTTATTTAGATTCGCATTTAAAGCAATATGCTTGTTCTGGCCCGCTTTTTTACGGGATACAACTGATTTCATAAACAAAGTTGAAAATTTTCCTTTAGAGGAGGGGGACATGTTAATTTCAGCAGACGTCACTGCGTTGTATAATTTTGTCCCCT
>JARBWK010000004.1:168561016-168855135 GCA_030556195.1 Anolis apletophallus
TCCCACAACTCGAAACAGCTCTGATGGCCTATTGGCTGCAGACGCTATGCGGGCAGTTGCGAACGCTCTCTTGGCTGCCCGCACAGCCGCGGAGTAAGCCTTAATAGCGGCTTTAGCCCATGTTTGGTCAGACACATCTCGAGACTTCCTCCATATGCGTTCTAGACCCCTCCTCCAGCGCTTCATCGCAGCCAGCTCCTTGGTGAACCAGGGAGCTGGAGTGACTCTACGCGAGGGGAGGGGACGTTCGGGGGTGATCGAGTCAATCGCCCTGTCCAACTCGTTGTTATAGCGCTCAACCAGGGCGTCAACAGGATCGTCAGTCTCCAGGACAGGAAGATCCCCAAGAGACCTCAGGAGTCCTTCGGGATCCATAAGCCTCCTGGGGCGGACCATCTTAATAGGCCCACCACCCCTGCGGCGGTTAGAGGGCACGGTTAATCTTAAACTGATCAGATGATGGTCAGACCATGATAATGGAAGAATGGTTTGCTCTTCCACTCTGACTATTCCACCGTCCACAATAAAAACAAGGTCCAACGTGTGACCCGCCTGATGAGTGGGACCAGATATTAATTGAGTCAGCCCCATGGTCGTCATGGCAACCATGAAATCCTGAGGTGCACCTGTCAATGTGGACTCGGCATGAATGTTAAAGTCTCCCAAAACTAAGAGTTGTTGGGAGGCTAGGGCCAAATTTGAGACCACTAACTCAGACAGGGAGGCTGCTGGGTCACGAGGTGGACGGTACACCAGCAGGATCCCCAGACTGACTCAGATTCCCACCTTCAGGTAGACACACTCGAACCCTGGACATTGTGGAACAGTGCATCTGATCAGGACGATGGACTGCCGAAAGATCACCGCGACCCCTCCTCCCCGCCCCCCAGACCTAGCCTGCTGATGTACCCCAAAACCTGGCGGACAGAGCTGGGTGAGGTTCACCCCCCCCCAAACTCGTCCAACCACGTCTCGGTGATACATGCCAGATCCGCCTCTTCACCCAGGATCAAGTCCTGGATGACTGATGTCATACCGTTGACGGATCTGGCGTTCAAAAGCAGGATCTTCAGTCCAGGGGGTCTGTCAAGGAGACTACCACGCCTATCCGTCTCCAGGGTCGCGAAAACTCTGTCGCGCTTCTCCCTGGGAGAAAAGTGACCAGCCTTCCTCCTCCCCCACATTACTTCGATGACCCCTCCCCAGTGGCGTCCCTCCCCCCCTGGTGGGCAGACTGCGTGAAATTAGGTTCTGAAGGCCTTAGTCAGCTCTCCAGAACTGAGGAGTCGCCAGACAGATTTACACTATTGGGGGTTGAGGAGATCTCTACTGGTGATATGGAGAGAGAATCATCTGTGATGGTGAGGGGGCTAAACAATGGGAGCGTCTGGGGGCAGGACTGGGACTGGAACACATCTGCTCTCTCCTCCCCACTTGGAGTCTCAGAAACAGCCCTCGCCTTGGCTGAGAGGACAGCCAATCACAGCAGGAGGATGGCTTTTGGAGGATTTGCCATCTGTTTCCAAAAAGGAAGAGAAATCTATATATATAAAGGAGACACGGTCGTGCAAAGATTGATATAGACAAAGAAACTATAAGTCGCAGAAACACCAAACTCAACAGCTGACTGGCCCTGACCACGAGGTACAGACAACAGTAAAAAAACCGGACCTAGCTACCTCACAACACCCTAAAACACCCCCCCCCCCAATACCAACGGAAATCCCACCCCGGCCTCTGCGCTGCCAGCACGAACGTTTAGAACGTTCGCACATCGCAGACAAGCTGAGGAGGAGCAAGGGTGCCGCCTCCCGTCCTCCCCCTCAGCCCCTCCTCTTTCCGCCACCCCCCCTGCCGCCGCTTTCCGACACCCCTCCCCTCTTCCCCAGCCCCTCCACCTCCTCCTCCCCCCCACCTCCTCCCGCCCCCTGCCGCTTTCCGGTAAGGAAAAGCGGCGGGCGTGGCAGGGGCGGGGACACCCCCTCTTCCCCAGCCCCTCCCACCCCCCCCCCGCTTTCCGGTCCTCAGGGGCGGGGACACCCCCCCCCCCCCACCCCCTCCCGCCCCCCCCGGCCGCTTTCCGGTAAGGAAAAGCGGCGGGGGTGGCAGGGGGGGACACCCCTCCCCCTCTTCCCCAGCCCCTCCCACCTCCTCCCCCCCCTGCCGCTTTCCGGTAAGGAAAAGCGTGGGCAGGGGCGGGGACACCCCTCCCCCTTCCCCAGCCCCTCCCACCCCTCCCCCCCCCTCCCAGGGGCGGGGACTCCCCTCTTCCCCAGCCCCCCAACTCCTCCGCCCCCCTGCCGCTTTCCGGTAAGGAAAAGCGGCGGGGCGTGGCAGGGGCGGGGACACCCTCCCCTCTTCCCCAGCCCTCCCACCTCCTCCCGCCCCCCTGCCGCTTTCCGGTGAGGAAAAGCGGCGGGGTGGCAGGGGGGGGACACCCTCCCTCTTCCCCAGCCCCTCCCGCCCCCCTCCTCCCCGCCCCCCTGCCGCTTTCCGGTAAGCAAACGCGGCGGGGGGGCGTGGCTGGGGGCGGGGACACCCCTCCCCTCTTCCCCAGCCCCTCCCACCCCCCCCCCCCCCCCCCCTGCCGCTTTCCGGTAAGGAAAAGCGGCGGGGACACCCCTCCTCTTCCCCAGCGGGACACCCCTCCCCTCTTCCCCAGCCCCTCCCACCTCCTCCCGCCCCCCTGCCGCTTTCCGGTAAGGAAAAGCGGGGGGGCGTGGCAGGGGGGGACACCCCTCCCTCTTCCCCAGCCCTCCCACCTCCTCCCGCCCCCCTGCCGCTTCCGGTAAGGAAAAGCGGCGGGGGCGTGGCAGGGGCGGGGACACCCTCCCCTCTTCCCCAGCCCCTCCCACCTCCTCCCGCCCCCCTGCCGCTTTCCGGTAAGGAAAAGCGGCGGGCGTGGCAGGGGCGGGACACCCCTCCCTCTTCCCCAGCCCTCCCACCTCCTCCCGCCCCCCTGCCTTTCCGGTGAGGAGCGGCGGCTTTCCGGTGAGGGGTGGCAGGGGCAGGGGCACCCCCCCCCTCTTCCCCAGCCCCTCCCACCTCCTCCCCGCCCCCTGCCGCTTTCCGGTGAGGAAAAGCGGCGGGGGGGCGTGGCCGGGGGCGGGGACACCCCTCCCCTCTTCCCCAGCCCCTCCCACCTCCTCCCCCCCCCCCCTGCCGCTTTCCGGTAAGGAAAAGCGGCGGGGGGGCGTGGCAGGGGGCGGGGACACCCCTCCCCTCTTCCCCAGCCCCTCCCACCTCCTCCCAGCGGCATCCTCTCCTCTTGAGGATTTGGTGCTGCCGGTGCTCCCTGGGCAGCCACTTCAGGTAAGGAGCCCTCCCCCCACCTTACCTTTCATTCAGCCCCAATCCCCTTCCAAAGGCCTGGGCTAACTTGGGCCTTTCAGGGGTTTTTGGACTTCAACTCCCACAGGCCCAAGTTTGCCCAGTTGTGGGAGTTGAAGTCCAAAACACCTGAAAGGACCAAGTTTGCACAGGCCTTGCAAGGGGCCTGAGGCTGTGAGGAATTGTGGGAGTTGATGTCCCAAAAAACCCCTCAAAGGCCAAAGTTCTGGACTTCAACTCCCACAATTCCTCACAGCCCCAATCCCTTCCAAAGGCCTGGGCTAACTTGGGCCTTTCAGGGGTTTTGGACTTCAACTCCCACAGGCCCAAGTTTGCCCAGTTGTGGGAGTTGAAGTCCAAAACACCTGAAAGGACCAAGTTTGCACAGGCCTTTGAAGGGGCCTGAGGCTGTGAGGAATTGTGGGAGTTGAAGTCCCAAAAACCCCTCAAAGCCAAAGTTCTGGACTTTCAACACAATACCTCACAGCCCCATTCCCCTTCCAAAGGCCTGGGCTAACTTGGGGCTTTCAGGGGTTTTGGACTTCAACTCCCACAGGCCCAAGTTTGCCCAGTTGTGGGAGTTGAAGTCCAAAACACCTGAAAGGACCAAGTTTGCACAGGCCTTTGAAAGGGGCCTGAGGCTGTGAGGAATTGTGGGAGTTGAAGTCCCAAAAACCCCTCAAAGGCCAAAGTTCTGGACTTCAACTCCCACAATTCCTCACAGCCCCAATCCCCGTCCAAAGGCCTGGGCTAACTTGGGCCTTTCAGGGGTTTTGGACTTCAACTCCCACAGGCCCAAGTTTGCCCAGTTGTGGGAGTTGAAGTCCAAAACACCTGAAAGGACCAAGTTTGCACAGGCCTTTGAAAGGGGCCTGAGGCTGTGAGGAATTGTGGGAGTTGAAGTCCCAAAACCCCTGAAAGGCCAAAGTTCTGGACTTCAACTCCCACATTCCTCACAGCCCAATCCCCTTCCAAAGGCCTGGGCTAACTTGGGCCTTTCAGGGTTTTGGACTTCAACTCCCACAGGCCCAAGTTTGCCCAGTTGTGGGAGTTGAAGTCCAAAACACCTGAAAGGACCAAGTTTGCACAGGCCTTTGAAAGGGGCCTGAGGCTGTGAGGAATTGTGGGAGTTGAAGTCCCAAAACCCCTCAAAGGCCAAAGTTCTGGACTTCAACTCCCACAATTCCTCACAGCCCCAATCCCCTTCCAAAGGCCTGGGCTAACTTGGGCCTTTCAGGGGTTTTGGACTTCAACTCCCACAGGCCCAAGTTTGCCCAGTTGTGGGAGTTGAAGTCCAAAACACCTGAAAGGACCAAGTTTGCACAGGCCTTTGAAAGGGGCCTGAGGCTGTGAGGAATTGTGGGAGTTGAAGTCCCAAAACCCCTCAAAGGCCAAAGTTCTGGACTTCAACTCCCACAATTCCTCACAGCCCCAATCCCCTTCCAAAGGCCTGGGCTAACTTGGGCCTTTCAGGGGTTTTTGGACTTCAACTCCCACAGGCCCAAGTTTGCCCAGTTGTGGGAGTTGAAGTCCAAAACACCTGAAAGGACCAAGTTTGCACAGGCCTTTGAAAGGGGCCTGAGGCTGTGAGGAATTGTGGGAGTTGAAGTCCCAAAAACCCCTCAAAGGCCAAAGTTCTGGACTTCAACTCCCACAATTCCTCACAGCCCCAATCCCCTTCCAAAGGCCTGGCTAACTTGGGCCTTTCAGGGGTTTTTGGACTTCAACTCCCACAGGCCCAAGTTTGCCCAGTTGTGGGAGTTGAAGTCCAAAACACCTGAAAGGACCAAGTTTGCACAGGCCTTTGAAAGGGGCCTGAGGCTGTGAGGAATTGTGGGAGTTGAAGTCCCAAAAACCCCTCAAAGGCCAAAGTTCTGGACTTCAACTCCCACAATTCCTCACAGCCCCAATCCCCTTCCAAAGGCCTGGGCTAACTTGGGCCTTTCAGGGGGTTTTGGACTTCAACTCCCACAGGCCCAAGTTTGCCCAGTTGTGGGAGTTGAAGTCCAAAACACCTGAAAGGACCAAGTTTGCTCAGGCCTTGAAAGGGGCCTGAGGCTGTGAGGTGTGGGAGTTGAAGTCCCAAAACCCCTCAAAGGCCAAAGTTCTGGACTTCAACTCCCACAATTCCTCACAGCCCCAATCCCTTCCAAAGGCCTGGGCTAACTTGGGCCTTTCAGGGGTTTTGGACTTCAACTCCCACAGGCCCAAGTTTGCCCAGTTGTGGGAGTTGAAGGCCAAAACACCTGACAGGACCAAGTTTGCACAGGCCTTTGAAAGGGGCCTGAGGCGGTGAGGAAGTGTGGGAGTTGAAGTCCCAAAAACCCCTCAAAGGCCAAAGTTCTGGACTTCAACTCCCACAATTCCTCAGCCCCAATCCCCTTCCAAAGGCCTGGGCTAACTTGGGCCTTTCAGGGGTTTTGGACTTCAACTCCCACAGGCCCAAGTTTGCCCAGTTGTGGGAGTTGAAGTCCAAAACACCTGAAAGGACCAAGTTTGCACAGGCCTTTGAAAGGGGCCTGAGGCTGTGAGGAATTGTGGGAGTTGAAGTCCCAAAACCCCTCAAAGGCCAAAGTTCTGGACTTCAACTCCCACAATTCCTCACAGCCCCAATCCCCTTCCAAAGGCCTGGGCTAACTTGGGCCTTTCAGGGTTTTTGGACTTCAACTCCCACAGGCCCAAGTTTGCCCAGTTGTGGGAGTTGAAGTCCAAAACACCTGAAAGGACCAAGTTTGCACAGGCCTTTGAAAGGGGCCTGAGGCTGTGAGAGGTGTGGAGTTGAAGTCCCAAAAAACCCCTCAAAGGCCAAAGTTCTGGACTTCAACTCCCACAATTCCTCACAGCCCCAGTTCCCTTCCAAAGGCCTGGGCAAACTTGGCCCTATCAGGGTTTTAAGCCACAGCAACGCGTGGCCGGGTACAGCTACTTCCCAAGTCCGCTGCAACCCTCATCCAATCACTGATCGAGACCAAACTTGGCACACATAATCCCTATGACTGCCTTCACATCCTGCTGAGGTTTGGGGGAGGACTGACAATGGATGATGGGATTTGTAGTACTTTCACACCCCTCTGTTCCCACAGACCACTGTGGCCCCCAACAAACACTGATAAAGACCACACTTGGCACACAGAGCCCCAGTGACCCACTCTACATACTACTGAAGTTTGGAGGGGGCCAGAACATGGATGATGGGACTTGCAGTACCTTCCCTCACTTTCCAAGCCTGCTACAAACCTAATCCTATGACTGATCAACATGAAACCTGCCACACAGAGCCCTCATGACCCACTCTACATCCTGGTGCAAATCGGAGGAGGGTGGGCCATGGATGATGGGACTTGAAGTACCTCTACTCACTTCCCAAGTCTGCTGCGACCCTCATGCAATTACTGATCGAGACCACACTTGGCACACATAACCCCCATGACTGCCTTCACGTCCTGGTGAGGTTCGGGGGAGGACTGACAATGGATGATGGGATTTGTAGTACTTTTCACACCCTCTGTTCCCACAGACCACTGCGGCCCCCAACAAACACCGAGAAAGACCACACTTGGCACACAGAGCCCCAGTGACCCACTCTACATCCTACTGAACTTTGGGGGGGGGGGGGGGCAGAACATGGATGATGGGACTTGCAGTACCTTCCCTCACTTACCAAGCCTGCTACAAACCTAATCCAATGGCTGATCAACACCAAACCTGGCACACATCCTGGTGCTGTTTTGCGTGAGACGGACCACGGATGATGGGACTTGAAGTACCTTCACTCACTTCCTAAAAACAATGCAACCCTCATCCATTCACCAATACAGACCAAACTTAGCACACAGAGCCCCCATGACCCAATCTACAGCCTACTACACTTTGGGGAGGGTGGACCAGAGATGATGGGACTTCCACTACCTTCAGTAATTTCATGATACCACTGCAACTCCCAATAATGATGGATCAAGACCAAACTTGGCACACAGAGCCCCCATGACCCACTCTACATCCTGCTGCACTTCTCAAATGACCCGGGCACCGCCGGGTCCCCAAGCTAGTGAATTATAAAAATAAAATACTCAATTTCATGTTACATTTTTCATTAATTAAATATATAGCATGCAGTTCTGGCAGACCAAAAGCAGTCTAATAATCACTCAGTGAAAGAAAAGGCAGGGAATGGCTTTACTGTTTGCATTTCTTTACCATTATTTAAAACTTAGTTGGCAGCAGAACAACCATATTACTGTAATGGGTCTTTTTCATTAATTCATCGCGTTAGTGAAAACGCCTTTGCTTTTAGTTCATTTCATGAAGTATCAGGACATGTTCGTTCGTCATTTAATCATATCTATTTTGACTTTCACTTTGCGGAAAATAACAGTTTATTAAAAAGCTATGAAAGCACTCTTTTGTTGCTAGATATACACAATGAAGAAATACACAATCTCTGCTGTCTACCCTTCCATGCTATCTTTCCTCCAAAAGGCAATCAAACAAACAAAAACTAAAAGCAATAAACACTCAGACACACTAACTGCAGCTGATACTACATGGCTGTCTTATCATTTTTCATCTGTATTCATATGACACACGTGAAGGCACTTGCATCAATGTCATCACTTATTCTTTAGCACATTAAAAGTAACAATGTAATTTTGTGACTGCCAGTGAATATCAAGTGCTATAGACTTTATTTCAGAGCAAGGAACTGGCAAAACTACCTCTGAGTATCAGTTGCCTAAGAAAATCCTACGAAATTCATAAATCTTTGTCAACCATAAATTGTCAGGTGAGTTGAAGCCACATTTATACATGTGTGTTTCATAAAACTGCAAATGTGCACTCACTTTGGACCCTTCCTCCCCCCAAAAAATGGTGACCCTTTGGCTTCTTTAATAAAGTTCCTCCTGCTCTCAATTCCCCAGCCGCATTTTCTGGCTGGCTCCTTTTGCTATTGATTGTGGAAGAAACTGTGCAGTTGCAATGGATACTCGTAAAGATTACATATGTGTTGTAGTCTGGCAAGCATCAGAGGATTTTTCAGAATGTTCAGAGGATGAGGGGGATGATGGGTTTCAAAGTGAGGAGTCTGTGAGTGATAGGAGATAATTGCAGGCAGACGAGGCTGATGTTTTATATTCTTTTGCTCGTTCCCAGGCAACAGGAGAAAGTGAAAATTCCAGCTCCCTTGAAAAAAGACCTTGGGCAGATGGGGAGTTTTCCAGGGAATAGAGATTAGACCTGAGAACTCAGGGAGTGAAAAACCAGCAAACGAGATATTCTCAGAGGATCCAAGATAATACCCTGAAGACCAGATGTGTCTGGCATGATGTCATGGGTATCTTAAAGGGCTTAAATTAAGTGGTTTAGTTTCAGACCTCTCAGAGGAGACAACATTGCTATAGAGGATCAGCCTCCTGTTTATGATTTCTGTTCATGATTTCAAGTTCATTGTGCCTGTATTGTCAAGATTCCAATTTCATGTTCCTGTTTTATGCCTATGTTTCTTTGGTTGAAAGGGTATTTCAGTGCAAGCGTGCAACAGTATGTTTATGAAATTTGTTCCTCTTTACAGACCTTTTATCACTTCTAAAAGTTAAACCTGCCTTTGTCCTGATAGAAGAGAGTTTCTTCTAACTTTCTAAAACAATTCTTTTCTCTGGGACCTGCTATTTCTTAATGCTGCCATCACTATGGCATTTTCTGGGGGCAGGAAGAGCTTAGGAGTATACATCCTTCCCAGATAAGATCTCACATTTCAAGCATAAAGTAACTTAAATTCAGTAGCAATTGGGCCCCCAAAGAAACGGTGTAGGTAAAGTTACCGAACATAACAGACACATGGATTCTAGATGTGATAGATTTTCAGTCTCTGCATTACTAGAAATCTGGAGAGTGAAGAACAATTCATGCAGAAGGATTCCCTTATTTTGCCTGTCCCCCTATAATTACAGTCCTGGATATCATGTCTTAAAACATAATGACGGTTCACTATATTACCTAATGGTGCACTGTTTGCAGACATTCTCCACAGTAGGTTAGAATAAACACATTACTAGAGAGGTGAGCAAAGGCAATGTGTTAGGAAGAGACATTTACTTCAGTTTTTTTTGCCCCCAAAGGCAAAAAGAGCAAACTGTGAATGCAGTCACAACGTTACTATTTAATTCACTCATTCCAAGTACTGAAATGCTATTGTGTCAGAATGCAAATTCAGAAAACAGTTATTTAAAAGTTTAAAAGTTGGCATTATACATATTTTCCTTTGACCAGAAGCTGGCCACTTGGAGTGTCTCTGGTGTCGCTGCTAGATGGTCCTCCATTGTGCATGTGGCAGGGTTCAGAATGCATTGTAGTAAGCGGTCTGTAGTTTGCTCTCCTTCGCACTTGCATGTCATGGACTCCACTTTGTAGATACATTTCTTAACATTGGCTGTGCATCTCGAGGTGCCAGAGTGTAGTCTTCCAAGTCGCCCAGTTTTCTGTCTGCCCAGGAGGAAGTTTCTCATCTGGCATTGGCTACTGATTGAGGTTCTGGGTATTAGCCTGACACTTTTGGCCTCTTGCTTGCTGAGGTATTCCTGCAAATATCTCTGTAGATCTTAGAAAGCTATTTCTTGATTTAGCGCATTGGCTTGCTGGCTGATATCTGAACAGAGGATGTCAATGCCTTGGTTCTTCATTAATGGATGATACTTCCCAGTGGATATTAGGTGGTGCAATTCTGGCTAAACAGTATAATTTCTCCAGTGGTGTAGGGCATAGACATCCTGTGATAATGCAGCATGTCTCATTAAAAACCACGTCCACTGTTTTAACGTGGTGAGATGTATTCCACACGGGGCATGCTTATATACTCTTACATTCAATTTCTTATCATATATGTTTAGCTTCCACTGATTCATGCTTCTCACATCCCATGTTTCTATAATATGCTGTGCAGCTTCAGACTTTCTTTTTCTCCCCTGAGCAAGTCAATAGCTGAACTTCCTTTCAGCTTGAGACCAGTTGCATCATTAGCTACAGGGCTATTTATATTTGTCATTTGGGGTGCTCCAGTACCTTGTGAGTTGCCATCTAATCTGGGAGTTTCATCTTCTGGTACTATCTTTTATTTCATTTTGGATTGTTCTATCACAGGATTGTCATGGTAAAAGATATTCAAATAGAGGTTTACTCTGGATGTTGCCACTCACGTCCCCTAAAATGGTTTTGAGCATGATGAGATTTCATTAAGATAGGAACTGCGTAATTTCAAGAGTTCATAGATTGAAAGCTGTGCAGCTTTGAACTCTTGTGTTTTCACAGTTTTGATTTTGGTGATTCACACCACTCTCTCACTCTCTCTCTCTCTCTCTCTCGCTATATATATATATATACACATATACATATATATACATATACACACACACACACACACACACACACACATATATATATATATGTCACCCAGTCTATATAGAAAATAAGCACCTAACAATTGAAAGATTTTTCAGAATGTGTTCACTCCGCAAGTGGGAAGTGTACTTTACACTTTTTTAGCTTTTGTAATGAGACAAAACCATGGGAAGTTCCTCAAAATACTTTTGCTTTACCAAAAAAAATTGTTCAATTAACAAGGGAAATTTATATTAGAGGCTTGGTGCAAGCAAGGAACATTGTAGTTCTTTTGATTACTTTAAAAATAACTGGAAGCAATCGGGATGGTCAAGGGAGAAAGGGTTAAGTTTTTTTGCCTTGCAGCTGACAGCCACAATGGATGTCACAAAATGTCTAGCTAAAGCAGATTTTGGTAAAACCCACTTTGTAAAGCTCTTTGAAAGTACGTTCAAAACCTGTAAGACAGTGGAAAAGTGTAATAAACTTTAAAACAACTTGGAATTTGGCTTTGGACAAGGTTAGGACAGCATTGTGTGGTAGTAAATGTGAGAAAGACATCAAAGCATTGGTTTTTTCAAAACACCGCTGTGCAGATATTGCTGAGTTATGCAAAGAACGCTCAGGTTTCTGCCCTCCTTCTCCTTGCTTTATGATTAGATGATCCAATGTATTGCTTTATGATTAGATGACTCCGGCAAAGAATCGCTGCCTTGTCACGGTGCTGGAGGTTGAGCACCTCAATGATGCCACGAGCGAAATCGTGAAGGGACACCCAAAACGGGACTGTCATGGCAGAGAAGTCAGACCAAGCGCAATCCCTGGGGAAGGTAATGGCAACCCACCCAGTATTCTTCCCAAGAAAACTAACTGGACCACAGGCATGTAGCCAGGGGGGGAGGCTAAGGGGGCTTCAGCCCCCCCCCCCCGAAATTCTCAGGGTGGTCCGCGAGAAGGCCTTACTGGTACATTATTTAAACTGTTATGTTTATTCATATCATGATCTGATCACCATGCTCATTATATCCCACATTAATGGGGCTATTGGGATAACAATACAAAAAGGTTTGCTAGGGTAGACCCTCTTTCACCCAGTCTCAGCCCCGAACCAAACTCAGCCCCCCCGAACCAAAATCCTGGCTACGGCCCTGCTGGACCAGTACAACCAGAGACATGTCGGTATGCCATCGGAAGATGGGACTCCCAGGTCGGAAGATGGTCAAAATGCTACTGGGGAGGAGCAGAGGATAAGTTCAACTAGCCCCAGATGTGATGATGCAGCTAGCGCAAAGCCGAAAGCAAGGCTAGTAGCGGACTATGCTGGAGCTGAACGACGAATCTGATGCTCTAAAGATCAACACACAATAGGAACCTGGAATGTAAGATCTCTGAGCCAGGGCAAACTAGATTATTATTATTATTATTATTATTTATGTCGATTTGATAAACCGCCCTTCCCGAGACTCAGGGCGGTTTACAGCATATAAAAACAGTACATATGATGGCATATAAAAACAGCGTATAAAACAGCATATTAAACAGTGTATAAAACAGTATATAAAACACATAGGATTAAAACACATGAGATTACATCTTAAAACAATCACACAGGATCATAGCCAGACATGGCTGGTTCGTACAGAAAATTAATGGTACAGCAGAGTGGCCATGTTGATCATGCACCGTCGGGCACCACACATCAAACGCCTCCCTAAATAGCCAGGTCTTGCAGGACCTCCGGAAAGCCAGCAGGTCCCGCAAGGCCTGTGTCTCCGGCGGCAGCGAGTTCCATAAAACCGGCGCGGCCACTGAAAACGCTCTCTGCCATGTGGTAGAGAGTCTGCAGCACTTCAACCCCGGAACATCAAGTAAGTTGAGCCCCTCTGAACGCAGTGATCTTCTGGGCGCATATGGGGTAAGCCGCTCCTTCAAGTACACTGGCCCCAAACCATATAAGGCCTTGAAAGTCAGAACTAACACCTTGAAGGAGATCCGGAATTCAATGGGCAACCAGTGCAGTTCGCGCAGGAGTGGTGTTACATGGGCCGTTCTTGGGGCTCCTAGCAGCAAGCGAGCTGCCGCGTTCTGCACCAGTTTGAGTTTCCGGATCGCCGACAAAGGTAGGCCAATGTACAGCGCGTTACAGTAATCGAGCCTCGAGATGACCGTGGCTTGGATCACCGTGGCCAGGTCGCGACGGGAGAGATAGGGAGCCAGACGTTTAGCTTGCCGCAGGCTATGCAGGCACAAGCAATTTGTGCCTCCATAGACAGCTGGGGGTCCAGCCGCACCCCAAGGCTCTTCACTAAGGACTGCGGGCATAGCACCACACCGTCAGAAGTTGGCAGCTGGACTCCCCCCCCCCCCCCGAGCGGCCCAGCCACAAGATCTCCGTCTTCGCCGGGTTCACCTTCAACTTACTGGCTCGCAGCCATCCAGTTACGGCTTCTAGGCAGAGTTGGAAATTATCAGATACAGATTTCACCCCAGCGTCCATGCTCAGAACGAACTGGGTGTCATCAGCGTACTGATGACATTCCAGCCCGAAACTCTGTACCAATTGGGCTAGTGGTCACATGTAGATATTAAATAACAGCGGGGAGAGGATGGCCCCCTGAGGGACCCCGCAGTGTAAGGTGGAGCCCTCGGAGACCACCCCTCCCCACTTCACTTGCTGCAGGCGGTTTTAGAGGAAGGAGGACAGCCAGTTGAGGGCTGTCCCCCTCACCTCCGCCACCGCCAGGCGGTGTGTTAAAAGTTGGTAATCGACAGTATCAAACGCTGCCATGAGGTCCAATAACACGAGCAGCGCCGATCCGCCTCGGTCCAAGTGGCAACGGAGTAGGTCTGTGATGGAGACCAGGATGGTCTCTGTCCCATAGCCAGAACGGAAGTCAGACTGGAAGGGGTCTAGCCAGGTTGCATCATCCAAGAAAGCCTGCAGCTGCTCCATTGCTGCCCTCTCAATTACCTTGCCCAGGTACGGCAAGTTGGACACTGGACGGTAATTGGAAGGAGCTGCGGGGTCTAACCCTGGCTTCTTCAGCAATGGAGTTACCACCGCCTCTTTTAACTCCTCTGGAAAAGCTCCTTGCTCAAGGGAGCAGTTGACTATATTCAACAGAGGGCCACGTAGCCCCTCCACGCAAGCTCGAATCAGCGTGGAGGGGCACAGGTCAAGGGAGCAGGTAGTAGGTCGAAAAGCTGCGACTATCTTGTCAACATCCTCTGCATCCAGTGGTCGGAACCGGTCGAAGATGTACCCGGCGGAGGGCCACGGGGTCTTAAGCTCCTGTACTGTATCAACTGTGGTGGGCAGATCCCGGCAGAGCATCACAATCTTGTCTGCAAAGTGACTCTGAAAAGCCTCGGCAGTAAGGGCCCGATCGTCATTGTTTGGGATGGTAGGGACCATCGTGAGCTGCCGAATTATCTTGAACAGTTGGGCCGGGCGTGAGTCTGCAGATGCTATCAAGAAGGCATATTGAAATTTTTTCACTTCCTTGGTAGCATGCTCATAAGCTTCCATAAAGAGCTTATAAGCTGATTCCGAAGGTCCGTCACGGAGCTCTAGCCGTCTCTTCTCCCGCTTCATGGTTCTTCTGTGAACAACGGAGAGTGGCCCTTGCATGGTTGGAGAGGACGTTTGGGGGCAATCTCATCGAGAGCGGTGGATAACTTGCTGTTCCAGGTGTTAACTAGCTCCTCGAGCGAGACGCTGACAAGCTCCAGGTCCCTCAGAGTATTCAGAAACCTGGTTGGTTCCATAAGTCCCTTCGGGCGAACCCAAATTGGTTCAGCACCCTTGCCAGGGGGTGGTGGCGGCTCAACCTGGACTGTTAGAGCACAGTGATCCGACCATGGCACCTCGATTACAGACGGACACTTGGACACCTGCAGAGAAAATCAGATCGAGGGTGTGTCCAGCCTGATGTGTGGGGTCCGAGTTTGTGAGGGAGAGGCCTAGTGCCGCCATGGTCGACACTAGGTCTCCTGCTGCAGATGAAGGGGAGGCTGTGTCAGCGTGAGCGTTGAAGTCCCCCAGCACCACGAGTCTAGGGAACCTCAACGTCCACTCAGCCACAGTCTCTAGCAGCAGGGAGAGACTCCTCGCTGGTGCACTAGGTGCTCGGTACACCAACAAGAAGGCTACACTCTCCGGGGCTCCCCACATCAGGCCAACACTTTCAATCCCATCTGTTTCCAGTGCAGGGACTGCTCTAAGATGTAACAGGTCACAGGAGAGGATGGCCTCCCGTTACTGTTCTGGTGAGTAACAACGTAATCAGGGAATGCTAACTCGTGCAGGCAGGTTTCATCGCCATCGTTGATCCAGGTTTCAGTTATGCAGCAGAGAGCAGCTTGCTATTCCAAAAAGAAATCCTTGAGAGTTGCAGTTTTATTCCTAACTGAGCGGGCGTTTACTAACACCAGAGAGGAAGGGGAGGAAGCTGGAAGCCTGTCACCAGTGTACCTCGGGATAGGACGCAGGTCAGAGGTATGTCGAGTTTCGCATTGACTCAGCATGCCTTTCGCTTTCGGCCTGTGCCTAATGTTGTACTTCCCCATCCCAGAGATCACTGCAATAGGGGCCTCAACAGGGCCCATAGTAGCCCTTACGGGCTTAGCTTGTGGCACACACCCCCGAAAAGGGGAATCGGGGGGCCCCCATAGACCATTAGGGCTTGACTCACATGGTTGAGTTGTTACCCCAATGCCATCCGTTGGGCAAGGTGGGCCACTCGTTGGGTTCTCGGTTGAGGTCTTGGCTTTGACAAGTGCGTTTACAGGTCTGCCAATCCTTCTGGCAGAAAAACCCGCCCCCCAAAAGGTCCTGGACCTAAAGCACCGTTTCCGCCAGCAGGGGCCCTGCTGGTCCTTACTTGGAGGCTTGGTGCCCTTTGCGACGGTTCTTGGATCCCCCTCCACTATGTCATTATTGGCTGATGGTGGATTCGTTGCACAGCCATCAGGATCTCTTATGGGCGCTAAATCGACCGGTGTGGAAGGTTTGGGTGTTAGCCCTGGCCCCCATGGGACTTGGTTGGAATGGGCTAGGATGGCCATTCCCCTGTTCTCCTCGACCCCCTCCAATGAGGGGGGGAAGATTAGGTGCTTTCAAGGTCAGATCAGCCCCCGAGCTCTGGCGCCCGCCTGCCCGATGAGTTGAGATTGGTGCCAGGGGTGTTCCAGGTTTTGGGCCTGGGAGCCACCTGGTGGATGGATTGGAGCTGGGGGCAGGAGCAGTCCAAGCTCCAGGGGGTAGGTCGTGTTGGCCTGTCCATCCTGAGGGCGACCAATGGAAAGTATATTGGCTGTTAACTCACCGCAGGAGGTGGGTGGGTCCACGCAAGTTGGTGCGGCGGATGTCTGTTGGGTCAGCAGGCTGGTAGCCACCAGGGGAGGAGCTGAGTGGAGAGAAGATTTCCTCCGGGCATGCCCCTGGCTCCGCCTCCGGCTGCGCCTCCGTTTATTCTGCCAAGGTGAGAGACGAAGGGGCTCGGTGGACTTCTGGGGCCGGCTTGGGATCCACGCAAGCCGGGGCCGCTGGGTGGCTTAGCAAGCCAGCACCCACAGAGGGAGGAGTTGGGTAGGGCAGAGACTTCCTCTGGGCATGCCTCCGGCCATGCCTCCGGCCGTGCCTCTGCTTGCTCCGTTTCCTGGTCTCCTGTTTTAGGGCCGGGGAAGAAAGCGGAAGCGCTGGGAGGTCCTCCGCCATTACGGCGTCCAAAGATGTTGTTATTGCTGTGATGTCAAGACTAAAGATAGATATTCTGGGGATCAGTGAACTGAAATGGACTGGAATGGGCCACGTCACATCAGATGACCACTAGATCTACTACTGCGGACAAGAAGAACACCGAAGAAATGGAATAGCTTTCATAATTAATAAGAAAGTTGTTAAAGCAGTGCTTGGATACAATCCAAAAAATGACAGAATGATCTCAATTCGAGTGCCAGGCAAGCCTTTTAACATTACAATGATCCAAATATACACCCCAACCACAACTGCGGAAGAAGCAGAAGTAAATCGGTTCTATGAGGATCTGCAGCACCTACTGGGTAATACATCAAAAAGAGACATTATTTTCATTACAGGAGACTGGAATGCCAAGGTGGGAAGTCAAATGACAAATGGGATCACAGGCAAGCATGGTCTGGGACAACAAAATGAAGTGGGACATAGGCTGATGGAATTTTGCCAGGAAAACTCACTGTGTATAACGAACACTTTCTTCCGACAACCTAAAAGACGGTTTTATACATGGACTTCACCAAATGGGCAACACAAAAATAAGATTGACTGCATCTTTTGCAGCGAAAGGTGGCAGACATCCATCCAGTAGGTGAAAACAAGACCTGGGGCTGACTGTAGTTCAGATCACAAACTGCTTATTGCACAATTTAGAATTAGACTAAAGAGATCAGGGAAAACACACAGACCAGTTAGTTATGATCTCACTAACATTCCTAGCAAATATGCAATGGAAGTGAAGAACATATTTAAGGGACTCGATTTAATAAATAGAGTCCCAGAAGAACTATGGACAGAAGTCCGTGACATTGTTCAGGAGGCAGCAACAAAGTACATCCCAAAGAAAAAGAAAACCAAGAAGGCAAGGTGGTTGTCTGCTGAGACACTGGAAGTAGACAACCAGAGCGCCGGAAGGAGCCCGCCCTTGGAGGACTGGAGTGCCGGAAGGAGCCCGCCCCTGGTGGACTGGAGCGCCGGAAGGAACCCGCCGTGGAGGACTGGAGCGCCGGCGGACCTATGGCCGCCCCCCCAGGAAGGGAAAAGACCCCAAACCCATAGGTCCAGGGCCCGGAGACCCCCCCAGCCCAGGACCCCTTGGAATTCCAGTTTCTGGCTTGAGCTCCCCCGGGCTCGCCCTAGGCACAAGAAGGTAGCGGCTCCCACCAACAGGGGCAGCCACTGCGGGCCGCTGCATGATGTGAGTGCTGCACCCATTCCCCTGGACAAGCAGCACTGAGGTGTTCGCCTGGGAACCCCCAGACTGCTTCCTTGTGACTGATCCCGCTCGGCCTGACTTAGCGAGTGGTTGATCGGCCCTGTATCCCTTTCTCCCTCCCTCCTTGTGTTGTTGTGCAGTGTGTTGTGTATCCCTTTGTGTATTGTGCTTTTCGCTTTTATGCTTCTTGTGAACCGCCCCGAGCCTCCGGGGAGTGGCGGGTTAGAAGTCGAAATAATAAATAAATAAATAAGTAGCCCAAGAAAGAAGGAAAGCAAAAGGAAACAGTGATAGGGGAAGATATGCCCAATTAAATGCACAATTCCAGCGGTCAGCCAGAAGCGATAAGGAACTATTTTTAAACAAGCAATGCATGGAAGTGGAAGAAGACAACAGAATAGGAAGGACAAGAGACCTCTTCCAGAAAATTAGAAACACTGAAGATAAATTTCAAGCAAAAATGGGCATGATAAAAAAAAAGATGGCAGGGACCTAACAGAAGCTGAAGAGATCAGGAGAAGGTGGCGAGAGTATACAGAAGATCTGTATAGGAAGGATAATTATATCGAGGATAGTTTGACAGTGTGATGGAGTGAATTAGAACCAGATATCCTGAGGAGTGAGGTTGAATGGGCCTTAAGAAGCATTGCTAACTTACAAGTCAGCAGGAGTCGATGGGATCCCAGCTGAACTGTTTAAAATCTTGAAAGCTGATGCTGTCAAGGTGGTGCATACCATTTGCCAGCAAATATGAAAAACACAAGAATGCTCAAACTTTCGTACAGTGGCTCTTATTTCTCATGCCCATAATGTAATGCTCAAATCACCTTGTCTCTCTCCTGAGGAATCTGTATAATGACCACGTAGTAACAGTAAAAACTGACCATGGAAGAACAGACTGGTTCAAGATTGGGAAAGGTGTATGGCAGGGTTGTATACTCTCACCCAATCTATTCAACTTGTATGCAGAACACATTATATGATGTGCGGGACTTTATGAATGCAAGGCTGGGATTAAAACTGCCGGAAGAAACATTAACAACCTTAGATATGCAGATGATACCACTTTGATGGCCGAAAGTGAGGAGGAACTGAGGTGCCTTCTAATCAAGGTGAAAGAAGAAACTGCAAAAGCTGGGTTGCAGTTAAACATAAAAAAACCAACATTATGGCAACAAAAATGATTGATAACTGGCAAATAGAGGGAGAAAACATGGAGGCAGTGACAGACTTCATATTTCTAGGTGCAAAGATTACTACAGACGCAGACTGCAGCCAGGAAATCAGAAGATGCTTACTTCTTGGGAGGAGAGCAATGACCAATCTTGAAAAAATAGTGAAGAGTAGAGACATCACACTGGCAATGAAGATCCGTATAGTTAAAACAATGGTATCCCTGTAGTAACCTATGGATGTGAGAGCAAGACCATAAGAAAGGCTGAGTGCAGGAAGATAGATGCTTTTGAACTGTGATGCTGGAAAAAATTCTGAGAGTGCCTTGGACTGCGAGAAGATCCAAGCAGTCCATACTTCAGGAAATAAAGCCCCACTGCTCATTGGAGGGAAGGTTAGTAGAGGCAAAGACGAAGTACTTTGGCCACATAATGAGAAGAAAGGAAAACTTGGAGAAGACAATTATGCTGGGGAAAATGGAAGGAAAAAGCAAGAGGGACCAACCAAGGGCAAGATGGATGAATTGTATCCTTGAAGTGACTGGCTTGACCTTCAAGGAGCTGGGCTTGGTGACGGCTGACAGGGAGCTCTGGCGTGGGCTGGTCCATGAGGTCACGAAGAGTCAGAAGCAACTGAACGAATAAACAACAATGACCCAGTACATGACTGATAGCTGATTTTTGCTTGAAATGCTCACATGCTGATATTTAGAGTACAGAAAATGGTGTGATCAAGCAAAAGCCATGTTCTCCTGACCAGCGTTAATTAGGAGGGTCATGCAATGTTGATGCCAACTGGTAGAGATAAGATCAACGATAAAATATTGTTCTAAAACAGCATTTCTCAACCTGGGGGTTGGGTCCCTGGGGGATGGGGGGGGGGTTGAGGTGGGTGTCAGAGGGGTTGCCAAAGACTAATGGTTTTTCTGTTGCTCATGGGGGTTCTGGATGGGAAGTTTGGTCAATTCTATCTTTAGTGGAATTCTGAATGCTCTTTGATTGTAGGTGAACTATAAATCCCAGCAATGACAATTCCCAAATGTCATCTGTTTTCCCCAAAATCCACCACTGTTCATTTTTGGGCATATTTTTGTTGCCATAATCTTGGTTTGGGCATATTGCATAATCTTGGTTTGGGCATATTGCATATTCGAGCCACGTTTGGTCCAGATCCATCATTGTTTGAGTCCACAGTGCTCTCTGGATGTAGGTCAATGCCCACCAAACCCTACCAGTATTTTCTCTTGGTCATGGGAGTTCTGTGTGCCAAGTTTGGTTCAATTCAACTGTTGGTAGAGTTCAGTATGCTCTTTGATTGTACATTAACTACAAATCCCAGCAACTACAACTCCCAAATGACAAAATCAATCCCCCCCCCCCAGTACTCAAATTTGGACATATTGGGTATTGGTGCCAAATTTGGTCCAGTGAATGATAATACATCCTGCGTATTAGATATTTACATTACGATTCATAACAGTAGCAAAATTACAGTTATGAATTAGCAACAAATATAATGTTATGGTTGGGGGTCACCACAACTGTATTAAGGGTTTGCAGCATTAGGAAGGTTGAGAAACACTGTTCTAACAGATGCTCTGGGTCCCTCCTATACTCCTATGCACGTGTTTCCTTTTTGCTTTTCTGTAAGCCTAAAATTAACCTTACTCTTGATCGGCTCTTGATTTGGTCATTTTTGCCCATCCTTGAAACTTCTGATGCTGTTTGTCCTGGTCTGGGATGGTGTAAGTATTTTTATTTGTGTCTAAAGACAAGTTTACAGACTTGTGTGATAATCTCCTGCGCTTTCTTCTATGCAGTACTAACAAGCCTTAGATATGGAACCAATCCTTCACCAGTATCCCATTCATTACTGCTGCTGCCTAGTAGCTGTTTGGCACATTTAGTCTTTCTCTTAGGAAATGGGAGACCCTACCATTGGCATTGCATCTTGCCTCGTAGAAGCATGCTGTCAGTGCCGCTTGATCCGTTTGTTGCCCTAACGGACCAAACCTCGCGCCATCAGATAAGAGCAGCATCTGGCGGGCTTTGAACGGAGGGGCCCAGCAGGGGGCGGGCGGGGAGGGCTTTGAAGAGACTCTTGCGCGGGAAAAAGTTAGTCTATCTTTGCTTGCCCTGGATTAAGGACCAATTAAATTACTTATCCTTCAGCATCGTTTGGAGTGAGCGTGGTTCATTAGACCCCCCCTTGCCGGAGCTGACATAAAGATAGACTCACCAATTTCTACGGCCGTGAAAACCTTCCGACCGTAACAACCTTTGCGAGATGTCTCACGACGAGATGGATCCCCTCGCCGACCTGCACCCCGAGGACTTGGGTGAGGAAGAGGAAGCCAAGGAGGATGGAGAAGGAGACGAGGCCGGAGTCCCAAAGGCGGCACCTCAGGTCGTAATCACGGGGATGGAGGACGAGGCGCCGCAGCTCCCCGCCCCGGCAGCGAGGGATGTGACCCGGCGCAAGAAGCCGGCGCGGTCCGGAGATAGGGACCCAACCCTGGACGGCGGGTTCCCCAGCGCAGCGGAACTGCGGTTGGAAGCGCAGGTGTTCGCGCTGACCGAGGCGGTGCAGAAGCTCCAGTCCCAGATGGAGCTGTTACTGAGCAGGCCGGAGGAGCTGCCGTGGGCCCTCCCGGACGCCCGACCCCGGGATCGGGGTGCGAGCCAAGCATTGGAGCGGCCAGGCCGACCGTCAGGAAGAGTGACTTTCCGAGCAGTGGAGATGACTTCATCCCACCGAGGGGAGCTTCCACGTTCAACCTGGGCCAGGCCGACCAGAGCCAGGAGATGGCGGGAAGTCGGAGGGAGCTGAAGGTAAAGTTCGACGGGGACCCATGCCAGCTCTCCTACTTTGTCACGAACGTGCAGAACTTCATGTTGGACTATGGGGATTCGTTCCCCTCGGAAGGGGCCAAGGTGCGGGCTGTAAGGGCCAACCTGAAGGAGGCCGCGGCGGACTGGTTGGTGCAGATGACCGACGTCCAGGCCCCACAGCTGAGGCGGCTAGATGCTTTCTTAGAGGCCCTGCAGACCCGTTTCCGAGACCCCTTAGCAGGCGAAAAGGCTAAGACCCAGCTGAAGACGATCTACCAAGGCCAGAGGTCTGTCTCCGAGTATGCCCTAAGCTTCAAGGCGCTGGCGGGGAAGATCCGGGACTGGTCCGTAGTCACAAAGCTGGAATGCTTCAAGGCGGCCTGAGGTCAGACATCCTTGAGTGGGCTATGCACCGGGGAAACCCCGAGACCCTAGAAGACTGGATAGTCTCGGCGGGGAGAGTGGAGTGCGATATGGAACAGATGCCGCGCCGTTACCGGGAAGGCGGAAGAGCACGTGGCTCAGGCCCGACGGGAAGGCCGGGGCCAGCCCGGAAAGCATCACCAAGGGCCCGGTCGAGCAGCCGGGAAGGGGCCAAGGGAAAGAGAGGAGCTTGCTTCTCGTGCGGCCAAGAGGGCCATCGGGCTGCGGACTGCCGCCGGATGAGACTCCCACCAAAGCCAGAGAAGTCGCCGGAGGCCAAGCCGACCCCGCAGGCCAAGACTCCAGTCCGAGGCAAGGCTGCTGCTGCTGCGGAGACCGCGCGGGCGCCCCGAAGCCTGCGAGAGGCGGATGAGTTGGAGATGGAGATGGAGGAAAGCGACCCCGAATGGCTGGCGGGAAACGACAACGATCTGCTGTAGACGCCCGGCGGCAGGTCTGACCCCAACAGGGCGGTGAGTCTGATCCCCTTGGCTGTGACACTTATAAATTTGATATCAAACTGTGGAACCCAGAGGGGCCCCAACCCATAGAGACAATAGCTATGCTAGATAGTGGTTGCACCTGGTGCCTGATGTCCCCCCAACTGGCAAAGCAATTGGGGATAAAGCCCCAAGCCTTGATAGAGCAGATCCTCTTCTCCCAACTGGATGGGTCCCCCGGCCAGCGGGAAGCCTGCCACCCACAAGGCGGAGAGATGAGAGTCCAGATTGGGACCCACCAGGAGACCCTGAAATTTGTGATTTCTGCCATGGCACACCAACCCGTAATTCTGGGGGCCCCCTGGCTACGCACCCAAAACCCGCAGATCGATTGGGAGACAGGGACGGTGAAGTTCCGAGACGGAGAGGCGTGGGTGAGAATAGATGACCCTAACGAAGATGGGGCCCCAAGCCAAGAGGGAGCCGGAGTGGGGGCAGCAGAGAGCCAACTTTGCAACATCCCGCGAGAATACAAAGACTTGGAGGAGGTCTTTAGCGAGCGGGAAAGTGACCAACTACACCCCCCCCACCCGAAGTCAGACTGTGCGATTGAAATCGAAAAGGGCGCCAAGCTGCCGAGCCCAAAGTTATACGCCCTGTCCGAACCAGAAAGAAAGGCGCTAAGAGAATTCATTGACAAAAACATGGACAGAGGGTTTATTGAAAAGCCTATGAGCCCGTTGGCGGCGCCGGTCCTGTTCCGCCCCAAGGCGGACGGCTCACTGCGACTGTGTGTGGATTACCGGGGACTCAACGCCACCAGCGCATCGAGCCCCTACCCCTTACCCCTGATGTCGGAGATACTGGCCCAGCTGGGGGGCTCGCTTCTTCACCAAGCTGGACATCCGGGGCGTTTTGCGGATACGGGTGAGAGAGACGAAGACTGCTGGAAGACGGCGTTCAATTGCCACCTGGGCCAGTACCAGTTCGGGTCACGCCATTCGGACTAAAAAGGCGCTCCGAAAATATTCCAGCAATTCATCAACGAGATCTTTCGGGACTTGTTATACAAGGGAGTTCTAGTCTACCTAGATGATGTGTTGATCTACTTGACGTCTGAAGCTGAACACGTCGAGTTGACCCGGGAAGTCCTTCGCCGGCTACGAGAGAACCAACTCTTTGTCAAGCTTTCCATGTGTGAGTTCCACAGACAGGAACTGGACTATCTGGGGTATCGTATCTCCACGCGAGGCCTGGCCATGAACCCTAGTAAAGTAAGATATGTGCTCGCGTGGGAGGTGCCCCGAACCCGGCGACAGCTACAGGGCTTCCTGGGGTTCGCCAATTTCTATCGGCAGTTCATCCAGAACTTTGCAGAAATAGCGCTCCCCCTGACTGAACTGCTAAAAACCAAGGGCCTGGGGGAGACGAAAAAAGCAAAGTCCCCAAGCGCCAAGCTAAAGTGGACACCGCAGTGCCAGGAAGCCTTCGCCAGCCTAAAGCAAAGCTTCACCAGCCAGCCACTGCTAATGCACCCCCAAGCCGACCATCCGTTCACGGTACAGTGTGACGCCTCCGAGGCGGCCTACGGAGCGGTTCTCCTGCAGCGAGATGAAGGGGGCACCCTTCGACCGTGCGCCTACCTCTCCAAGAAGTTCACGGAGACAGAAAAACGCTGGCACGTGTGGGAAAAAGTCGTTAGCGGTCCGGGCCGCAAGACAGCCACTGGAGACACTTCCTAGAAGGCACAACTTCGCCCTTTGAAGTGTGGACGGACCACAAGAACCTACAAGCACTGCAGTCCCCACAAAGGCTCAACGCCAAGCAACTGAGATGGGCGCAGTTCTTCAGCCGTTTCAACTTCGAACTGAAGTACCTTCCCGGGGCGAAGAATGTGCTCGCCGACACCCTGTCCAGGATGCCTGAGGCCAACTACTCGGCGCCGGAGGAAGTGGGCACAGTGTTCACCAAACGCCAACTGGGCCTGGCGGCCTGCACTCGGGCAGCTGCCAAGCCGCCGCAACTTGCGGTCCCCGGATCCCCAGAACTCTTGGCCGATCTAGCAGCCGCTTATGGGGATGACGCCTGGCTTAAAGGCCATCAAGATGACCTCACCCAGGCAGGAGGAATCTGGTACTACAAGGACAAGCTGTACGTCCCGCAAGCCCAGAGGGGCCAGGTCCTAGGCCAAGCCCACGATTCCAAGCTATCTGGCCACTTCGGCCTCACCAAGACCCTGAAACTCCTAGCGCGGCAGTTCTGGTGGCCGGCGATGCGAAAAGACACTAATGACTATATTTCCGAATGCGACGTCTGCGCGAAGAACAAGCCAAAGACAGGCCGGCCCACGGGGTTGTTGCAGCCAGTAGCCGATCCAGCCGAGCCCTGGAGCAAGATCACCATGGACTTTGTGGTCGACCTCCCACCCAGCGGGGGGTACACCACCATCTGGACGGTGGTGGACCTTTTCTCCAAGCAGGCCCAATTCGTCCCCCTGCGATGGCTCCCCACGGCCCCCGAGTTGGGTCGCCTGTTCACACACCACGTCTTCCGACTCCACGGCTGCCCGCGCCGCGTCGTGAGTGACCGTGGGCCGCAGTTCACGTCGAAGTTCTGGAAGGCGTTCCTGGCGGGGCTGGGCTTTCGACGGGCCCTGAGCACCACCTTCCACCCGGAGACGGACGGTGCGATGGAGAGGGTCCAACGAACCCTACAACAATACCTCAGGTGCTACTCCACCTATCACCAGGACAACTGGGCAGAGCTGCTGGACGTCGCAGAGTACTGCTACAACAACTCCGAACATTCGTCGACAGGGGACTTTCCCCCCTTCCCGGCCACGGCCCCGCCGACGGACTCGGCCGCGCCGCCGACTGACTGGGGGGCCAAAGTCGCCACCGCTTGGCCGCAAATCCAGGCTGCCCTCCGCCAGACCCGGGACTCCTACAAACTGTATGCAGACAAGAAACGGGGGCCCCAGCCTACATACGCTGTTGGAGACTGCATGTTCCTGTCCACCAAGCATCTCAAGTCTACACAGCAGTCTCGCAAGTTTGCGAACAAGTTCGTGGGACCCCTCCGGGTGGTGGAAGTTATTAACCCCGTGGCGGTTAAGCTGGACCTCCCACACCCCTGGCGCAAGGTCCACCCCGTCTTCCATGTGAGCCTGCTCAAGAAGGCGGTGTCCGACCGGAAGTGGTCCGTGTCGGAAGACGCTCCGGTGCCTATCATGGTGGGGCCCCACACCCACTTTGAGATTCGAGAGGTTTTGGACTCGCGGCACCACGAGGGCCGCCTCAGTTACTTAGTAAAGTGGACTGCCAAGGACTTACAACCCGAGTGGGTGCTGGCCCAACACGTGAGAGCCCCGGGACTGCTGAAAGCCTTTCATGCCGCCTTTCCTGCCAAGCCTGATTCTCTCCCTCCCCTTTGTTCTTCTCTCCCTTGCGGGTGCCTGCTTTTCAGAGGGGGGCGCTATGTCAGCACCGCTTGATCCGTTTGTTGCCCTAACGGACCAAACCTCGCGCGCCATCAGATAAGAGCAGCATCTGGTGGGCTTTGAACTGGAACCGCCCTTTGAAGTGCCAGGCACCTTTCCTGAACTTTGATATGCGGAGAGCCAGGTGGTCATCCCTGAGGAAAGAGGGGCCCAGCAGGGGGGCGGGCCGGGGAGGGCTTTTGAAGAGACTCTTGCGTGGGAAAAAGTTAGTCTATCTTTGCTTGTCCTGGATTAAGGACCTATTAAACTACTTATCCTTCAGCATCGTTTGGAGTGAGCGTGGTTCATTAGACCCCCCTTGCTGGAGCTGACACATGCATTCCCACCACCACAGAAAAGTATTGCCATTGGTGGAGAAATGGGCTTAAGGCACCCAAGGAAATCAGAAGATTTTCAACTACTATTGTATGTAACATAGGCTTTCAGAGGAACCTCTAATAACCAAGATGCCATCAGTTTGGAAATTACAATTAGTCCAACAGGCGGCAGCCAGATTACTAACTGGAGCTACATACAGGGAGCATACCACCCCCCTGTTGTGTCAGCTCCACTGGCTGCCTGTTCATTTCCGAGCTCAATTCAAAGTGCTGGTTTTGACCTTTAAAGCTCTATACAGTTCTGTCCGAACGCATCAGCCGCTACGTCCCATCTCGTAATTTAAGATAGTCCGGGGAGGCCCTGCTCTCGCTCCCGCCAACTTCTCAAACGTGGTTGGTGGGGACGAGAGAGAGGGCCTTCTCAGTGGTGGCTCCCCGTCTGTGGAATGCGCTCCCAAGCGACATACGATCGACCACATCCCTCCTGGCATTCAGAAAAGGAGTGAAGTCCTGGCTGTGGGACCAGGCGTTTGCGCATTAGCACAATGCAACATTTTGGACTGGATTTGTAATGGCAAGTTGATGGAGATGGCTCGATGCCCCTGTTATGGACGGAACATTGTTTTTAACTTAAGTGAATGTGTGTGATGTTTTAATGTTAATTGTATTTTAATGTATTTTAATGCTGAATGTTTTTGGTTTTTATATTGTATTTTACTGTGTGGGCATCGAATTGTGCCTTTTGTTAGGCCGCTCTGAGTCCCCCCTCGGGGGTTGGGAAGAGCGGGGTAGAAATGTTGGAAATAAAATAAATAAATAAATAAATCAGTGAAAAGCCCTTTTATCATTGAAAAGGGTCAGAAGTTGGCATCGAGTTGTCATCACGCACAAAAGAAAGAGAAACTCACTGCCATGAAAACCTGAGCACACTGTGAGATTCAACCAAACGGAGAAAGGTTTGATGTTTGAAGGGAGCATGTTGCATTCAATAAAGAAGCACATTTTATACCAGTACCCTTTTATTGTCTTTTTTTCAAACCAGTGAACACAGAGCTTTTTGGTCTCCAAAGCTCATCTTTATTGTTTACACAGCTTTCCCCATATACCCTCCAAGAAAATGTTGTAGATACATGCTTTTAATATATTAATACCCCATCTATATATTAATACCCCATGGGAAAGGTAGTACCAGGATTTTAAGTAATCCATATTACACTGTGCTTCACCACCACAATTTCCTAAGCCATACCACTGAGTATAAGGGATGCATCTACACCAGGGGTGCTCATACTTTTTCAGCATGCGAGCTACTTATAAAACAACCAAGTCAAAAAGATCTACCTTCTGCATGACGCACCTTCCATACTGCGCACTGTCCACGGTTGCTTCTGGATGAGAGAGAAGCAGGGCGCTCCGCCCTGCCTCTCTCTCGCCGGCAGCGGAGGCTCCACGGTTGCTTCCAGACGAGGGAGAGGCAGGGCAGAGCGCAAAACTGGGCCTCCGGAGGCCCCGCCTCACGCTCCGCCCTGCCTGTCTCTCGCCTGGCTCCACGGTTGCCTGGCACTGTGGATGGTGTGCCGCATGGAATGGTGCGCCGCGTGCAGGGCAGAATCACTCCATCCGGCTGCGATCGACCTCCTTTGGACCTGCGATCGATTGGTCGATCGCGATTGACTTCGTGGGCAGCCCTGATCTACACTGTAGGATGAAAGCAGCCTAACTCCATCTTAACTGCCATAGCTAAATGCTGTGGAATCATGGGAGCTGTAGTTTTGCAAGACTTTTGGTCTTCTCTGCCAAAGAGTGCTGGTGCTACAACTATCAGGATTCCGTTGATTGGCACATGGCAGTTGAAGTGCTGTCAAACTGCATTAATTCTACACTGGATTCACTGTAGGGTTACAGTCTAATATGCAGCACACTTTATGCCCTGAAAAAGAAATCCCAGTTCCTCAATGTAGTCGCATGTTGACCAATTGCAATGCAATACATTTCATAGGGTTTCCTTAGGCTGTAAATACTCTCAAATGGAATACAACCAGAGAAGTCAGCCATAGAAGAATACATGATGAATCAACCCTGACACAGCATATTATTTGAGAACACAGAAATACTGGGCCCCCTGACAAGCACTATGTTAGACTACACAGAGAAGCCATTGAAATCCGCACGCATGTGGACAATTTCAACAGAAAGGAAGAAACCATGAAAATGAACAAAATCTGGCTACCAGTATTACAAAATCTCCAAAATCAGGAAAGGAAATAAAGAGGAACATGCAAAACAGGGGAATTCCAGACAGGAAACAATTAGGCCAGCTAACACCTGCCAAACAAGGCTCCCCAGCAGGAAGCAGCCAGGCTTTGAAGCTGCAAGGCCATTCAATACTAATCAAAATGCGACTCTTTGGAATGCCCTGCCAGATGAGGTCCGGGCCCTTAGAGAGTTGCCTGCATTCCGAAGAGCCTGCAAAACAATTTTATTTCAGCTGGCTTTCAATCTAAACGGACCCAATGTAACTAGGTGTACTAGGGGTGACTGTTTTATAGTTGGTTTTAGTAGTGTTTTTATTGTCTTTTAGTGTATTTTATTGTTAATGTGGCCTTATGTAAACCGCCCGAGCCTGTTGGGATAGAGCGGTATATAAAATTGAAGTAATAAATAAATAAACAAACAAACATTCACAGTTGCCTCCAACAGACAAGAGTTCTTTCTCCCACCCTGGACATTCCACAGATATATAAATCCCTCTTGCCTAGTTTCCAACAGACCTCACCACCTCTGAGGCTGACTGCCATACATGCAGGCGAAACGTCAGGAGAGAAGGCTTCTGGAACATGGCCAGACAGCTCGAAAAACACACAGCAACACCCTGAAGTGGCTTTGCCAGTTCTTTCCTCAGAAATATAGCCTACAGCATCTGGTATTCATTTATGGGTTCCCATCCAAGTAATATCCAGAACTGACCCTGCTTAGTTCAGATGCAATCTATCTGGTGCCTTTATTTACTTATTTATTTATTTCATTGGACTTATATGCCGCCAACTCCATACGGCTCGCAGCGGCTTACAAAGTCTAGAAATACAATACAAGATAAAAAACGAACAAAACAGTACACCAAAGAATACATGGATAGACATAATGGGACAAACGGGTGGACGACAGCAATAGGGGAGGGAGGACCGGGCTCATGCCACAGGGCAGAGCCATCTGGTGGAGTTATCAGGGCGACCATCAAATGGGGGGAGCCGGGGGGGGGTCCCGCAGATTGAGGAACGACCTCAGAAACTCCAGATCTCGGGAGTAGTAGTCACTGTGATGACAGTTAATGCCAGTCTGTAGACCCTGCTTCGTCGCCGGCGGCTTGTCAATCGTCCTAGGGTGGGGATTTGCCGGTGAAGGCGCCCCAAACCTGCGGGCAGAGTTCCTGAATGTCTTAGGGCGGGGCCCTCCGGGGGGCACCCTCTGGAGGACAGCTACAGTGGGGGGGGTATTGCAGGGCGAGACATCCTCCGGCCCTGCCCCCTACCCCGTCCTCGCCCCCGTCTTTGCCTCATCTGGTGTCCATCTAGTTTAAGTGACTCACCGGGGCCCGGATCGGCCACAGTCAGGGGGGCCGCCGGCAGCCGCCCCGCGCGTCGCCGGGCCGCTCCCCCGGAGCCCTCTTCAACACTCCCTCAGTGTCAACCGTGTCCGTCACAGGCCGCCGGAGCAGCGGCAGAGGGGAGCCTGCGGCCTTGGGTGGCGGGGCCGGCAGCAGCGGCGACTCACGGCTGGGGCCGCAAAGGGCGGTCCCAGCCACTAGCGAGGGAGGAGGGGGGGTCAGGGCGCCGAGCTGGGTGAAGACGGCGCCATATTGGAGTCATCAGCTGATGCCCCCACCGTCGGGCCCGGGGGGGGGAGCGGCCCAGGGCCGCCCACGGGCTCCACCACTGGACCACCGCCGCTCCCACTGGGGTCTCGGCCGTGGGTAGGGCCGCCTCCTCCGAGAGGGGGGTACCCCCGGCAGCCCAGCAGCCTTCCTCCGATGGATCATCTCAGGGGTCGGGGGCCAGCCACTCCACTCGGCCCCTCTCCCTCCGAACTCGGGTGCGGGAGGCCGAACGAGGCGGGTCCCGCATTCCATCGACCGCACTCCTCAGGCCCAGGGCAGGAGCGGGCAGCGAGGAGCGGCCGCACCGCCCAAGGATGCCAGCGCCAGACCCAGCCTGTCCAGCTCACCTAACCAGGAGGCCAGGCGCTCGACCAACTGGCCGAGGCGATGGACGAGGCCGGCAAAGTCCTGTGGTACGTCCTTAGTGTTCCTGGGTTGGTTGTCAGCGTCCTCCCGGGTGGAGTTGGAGGGAGTGGAAGGCCCAACTCCTTCCAGGCCCGGCCAAGGTACAGGGGACCAGGTCAGGCACCGCTGGGGGTCGCTGTGGTCACCGGAGCCGCTGCGGTCACTGCTGGCCCCCTAGGGAGGGAGCCAGCAGGAGCAGCGGTGTCTCTTAGTCCCGCAAGGGCCCTGAGGATGGAGGCCGGCGCCCGAGCAGCCTCCAGGGCAAGCTCGGCGTCGGCCTGCAGGGCCTCAAGAGGAGGGAGGGGGCACCTCGGAGCCTCAAGCAGTGCCCCCCCCCCGAGCCAGACACAACAGGGAGGACAGGCAGGTCCGGTGAGTTGTTCCCCAGGTGAAAAGCGACCCCTCTCAGCAGTGGGGGTGCTGTGTTGGCCACCATATGGGAAAGTTTACCAGAGGCCCGGCGGAGCTCGGCGTTTGGACGTCTGCTCGACGCGGCCATCTCTCTCTCCTGCCTTTAGAGTTTTTAGGCCCTGTTTTTAAATACATTTGGTGAAACATATTGCATTGCTCTTCTTTTTTATAGCACAACTGCTAAGCTTAACTAAGCTGCCACTTTTTTCGTGTTATTTCAGCTTCTGGTATTAAGCAATTGTATAATCCCCCCAAAAATGTAAATCAATTCTTTTCTCAGTTTCACCTTTATCTGTGCTATTTAACCTTTTCAGACAGTGTTTACTCTTTTGCCATATTTTCCTTGATTGTTATAGAACATAGGCTGTAACTATCACTCTTACTAAATAAAACACTAAAAAGATTAGGGTTTTTAAAATCACAAATAACCTAACATTGATTTTTGATTAGATTGATTCCCTAAATGATATTGGAGCTCTAATAAATAATAATAATATGTTTATAACCCGCCCTCTCTCCCTGAAGGGTAGCGAGCCCACCTTCCCATCTTTGCATTTGAGGCATTGCAGTCCCAAAACTAACTTTTCAAAACTTTTGTTTTTTTCATAACTTGTAAACAAACACTGCTACATTATTATTGTAGGAGGCAAAAGCAGTAAACAACTGCTAATCAATGTTTCTTGTGTCTGGGAGAAAGTAACATGACCAATGTTCTGCTATTCCCTTTCTTGCCATTTGCAGGAATATTAAAATTTTATGTCTTGCTGCAAATATAAGAAGAGCTGTCAGGGGAAAATATAACTTCAGCTCTAATAGACATATTTGCAAAGCATAAGTCTTTTTTTAACCCAGAGGAGAAGGCTGAGAGGAGACATGATGAGGGCCATGTATAAATAGGTGAGGGGAAGTCATAGGGAGGAGGGAGCAAGCTTGTTTTTCGCTGCCCTGGAGACTAGGACGCGGAATAATGGCTTCAAACTACAGGAACGAAAGGAGATTCCACCTGAACATGAGGAGGAACTTCCTTACTGTAAAAGCTGTTCAGCAGTGGAACTCTCTGCCCCCGAGTATAGTGGAGGCTCCTTCTTTGAAGGCTTTTAAACAGAAGTTGGATGGCCATCTGTCGGGGGTGCTTTGAATGTGATTTCCCACTTCTTGGCAGAATGGGGTTGGACTGGATGGCCACAAGAGCTCTTCCAACTCTATGATTGTATATTTAAAAATGCTAAATGAAAAATAGGTTTAGGCCGGGACATGGTACTGAAACAGCCTTGGTCGCCTTGGTAGATGATCTACGCCGGAAACTCAACAGGGGGAGTGTGTCCCTGTTGGTTCTGCTGGACCTCTCAGCGGCATCCGATACCGTTGACCACAGTATCCTTCTGGGTCGCCTTGCAGATATGGGGCTTGGGGGTACTGCTTTGCAGTGGCTCCAATCCTTCCTGGAGGGTCTTACCCAGTAGGTGTCATTGGGTGACACCTATTCGGCTCCGCAACCGTTGTCTTGTGGAGTCCCTCAGGGTTCAGTACTGTCCCTGATGTTATTTAACATCTACCGTGTTTCCCCGAAAGTAAGACAGCGTCTTACTTTCTTTTGTCCCCCAAAATCCCCACTATGTCTTACTTTCGGGGTACGACTTACATTAGCCGAGGGTACCCGAAAGTAAGATGAAAGCAAGAGTTACCTCGGGCGGCAGGCATGGCGTGGCTTCCTGGCCGGGCGAAGAGGCTTTCAGAGGGGCTCAAAGGGCCCGGAATCCTCCTCCTCTTGCTCTTCTTTCTTCCAGCGGCGCCTTCCATCCTCCTCCTCTTCCTCCCAGCAGCGCCTTTTCCTCTCGCGGTTCCGCCCCTCTCTTCCGTGAAGGGAGGGGGGGGCGGAGCCGCCGGCGGCGAGAGGGAAGAAAGCGCCGGTGGAAGTCCCGCCGGCACGGCGGCTCAGGCGTCTTTCCCCCCGCCGCCCCGCTTGCCCGGGCTCCAACCGGGAGCCGGGCGGCGGCGGAAAAAGCACCAGTCGTCCTGGAGGCGGGACTTCCGCCGGCGCTTTCTCCCTCTCTCCGCCGGCTCGCGCTTTCCCTTGCAACCGGGTCCTCAGAGAAGGGAAGGCAGGCAGGCGCAAACAGGGCAGCCCTCTTGTGTTTACCTGCCTTCCCTTCTCTGAGGACCCGGTTGCCATGGGAAAGCGAGCAGGCGAAAGGGAGAAGGCGCCGGCGAGATCCCATGGCAACCGGGTCCTCAGAGAAGGGAAAGCAGGCAGGCGCAAGGGCAGCCCTCTTGTGTTTACCTGCCTTCCCTTCTCTGAGGACCCGGTTGCCATGGGAAAGCGCGCCGGCGGCTTAAAGGGAGAAGGCGCCGGCGAGATCCCATGGCAACCGGGTCCTCAGAGAAGGGAAAGCAGGCAGGCGCAAGGGCAGCCCTCTTGTGTTTACCTGCCTTCCCTTCTCTGAGGACCCGGTTGCCATGGGAAAAGCGCGAGCCGGCGGCGAAAGGGAGAAGGCGCCGGCGAGATCCCATGGCAACCGGGTCCTCAGAGAAGGGAAAGCAGGCAGGCGCAAGGGCAGCCCTCTTGGGTTTACCTGCCTTCCTTCTCTGAGGACCCGGTTGCCATGGGGTCTCGCCGGCGCTTCTCCCTTTCGCCGCCCGGCTCGCTTTCCCTTGCAACCGGGTCCTCAGAGAAGGGAAGGCAGGTAAACACAAGAGGGCTGCCCTTTTGCGCCTGCCTGCCTTCCCTTCTCTGAGGACCCGGTTGCAAGGGAAAGCGCGAGCCGGCGGAGAGAGAGGAAGAAAGCGCCGGCGGAAGTCCCGCCTCAGGACGACTCGGGTGCTTTTCTCCGCCGCCCGGCTCCCGTTTGGGCGCGCGGGCAAGCGGGGCGGCGGGGGAAAGACGCCTGAGCCGCCGTGCGGCGGGACTTCCGGCGCTTTCTTCCCTCTCGCCGCCGGCGGCTCCGCCCCTCCCTTCACTGAAGAGAGGGGCGGAACCGGCGAGAGGGAAAGGCGCTGCTGGGAGGAAGAGGAGGAGGATGGGAAGGCGCCGCTGGAAGAAAGAAGAGCAAGAGGAGGAGGATTCCGGGCCCCTTTTGAGCCCCTCTGAAAGCCTCTTCGCCCGGCCAGGAAGCCACGCCATGCCTGCCGCCCGAGGTACGTCTTACTTTCGGGGTATGGCTTATATAAGCCGACCCCTCTGACACCCCCGATACGTCTTACAATCGGGGTGTCATACTTTCGGGGAAACACGGTACATGAAACCTCTGGGAGAGATCATTCGGAGTTTTGGAGTAAGGTGTTACCTGTATGCAGATGACGTCCAGATCTGTCACTCCTTCCCACCTGTCACCAAGGAGGCTGTCCAGACTTTGAACCGGTGCTTGGCTGCTGTTTCGGACTGGATGAGGGCTGCTAGCAAATTGAAACTTAATCCAGACAAGACAGAGGTCCTCCTGGTCAGTCAAAAGGCCGAACAGGGCATAGGGTTACAGCCTGTGTTGGATGGGGTTACACTCCCCCTGAAGATGCAGGTTCGCAGCTTGGGAGTGATCCTGGAACCCCAGGTCTCAGCGGTGGCCAGGGGAGCTTTTGCACAGTTAAGACTCGTGTGCCAGCTGCGCCCGTACCTGGAGAAGTCTGATCTGGCTACGGTCGTCCACGCTCTGGTCACATCCTGAATAGATTACTGCAACACACTCTACGTGGGACTGCCTTTGAAGACAGTTCGGAAACTGCAATTAGTCCAGCGGGCGGCAGCCAGACTACTAACGGGAGCTACATACAGGGAGCATACCACCCCTCTGTTGTGTCAGCTCTACTGACTGTCTGTCCAATTCCGAGCTCAATTCAAAGTGCTGGTTTTGACTTTTAAAGCTCTATACAGTTCTGGCCCAGCTTACTTGTCCGAACGCATCAGCCACTACGTCCCACCTCGTAATTTAAGATCATCTGGGGAGGCCCTGCTTTTGCTCCCGCCTACTTCTCAAATGCGGTTGGTGGGGACGAGAAATAGGGCCTTCTCGGTGGTGACTCCCCATCTGTGGAACGCACTCCCAATTGATATACGATCAACCCCATCCCTCCTGGCATTAAGGAAAAAAGTGAAATCCTGGTTATGGGACCAGGCGTTTGCACATTAGCACGATACAGCACTTTAGATTGGATTGAAATGACAAACATGACCCAATGCTTCTTTTATGGACGGAATACTGTTTTTAACTTATGTGTATGTACATGATGTATTTTAATGCTAATTGTATTTTAATGTATTTTAATGCTAACTGTATTTTAATGTATTTAATTTTGACTGGTTTTGGTTTACTATTATATGTATACTGTGTTTTTGGCATCGAATTTTTGCCATTGTTAGGCTGCTCTGAGTCCCCCCTTGGGGGATGAGAAGAAGCGGGGTAGAAATGGTGGAAATAAATAAATAAATTTTAAAAATCAATCTGTAATTATGGCGTCTGGGAGATCATCGTCTCTATTTCTACTTGACCTATGCAACTTTGCTAATGGGAGCTAATTACAGGGAGTTGTCAATCCCCCTGTTCAAACAGCTCAATTAGCTGCCAATAACTTTCCAGTCCCAATACAAAGTGCAGATTATGACCTATAAAGCTCTAAACGGTTTGGGACCTGCCTATCTTCACAATCACATCTTCTCCTACGAACCATCACGCACTCTAGAATCATCTGGGAAGGCTCTTCTCCCGCTTCCACCACCATCTGGTGGGGATGAAGTAAAGCGGCTTCTCTGTGGTAGCCCCTCAGCTCTGGAACTCTCTCTCTCTCTCTCTCTAGGGAGATCAGACAAGTACCCTCTCTGTCCATTTTCTGCAAGGAATTAAAAAAATTGTTGTTCCATTGTGCCTTTGATTGGGCAATTCACTAGAGATTTTTCCCAGCCTTATCTAATCCCCTGCACTTTAGCTTGGCCATTTCCTGCACTTCTGACACTTTAATGTTTAAGGACATTATCCTTCCAGCCCAGCTCTCATTTTTGCTCAAACCCAGCACTTGTTGTTCCGCCAAGATATTGTTTTTTATGATGTTGCCTGATTATGATGTTTTATTGATTTCTTCTTGTTGATTGAATTTTTTTAACCTGTACTTCTTGGGCTTGTTCTTTTGTAAGCCGCCGAGTCCCTTCAGGGAATTGGAGACAGGGTATAAAAATAAAGTTATTATTATTTGAAACACAACAAGATTAGTACACAGCAAACAAGATCACTATGCTGGTTGTTGTATTGGGTCACATGTCAGACACTTCCCAAGTGTCTAGAACTATGTGATGTATTGGTGAATAATGCGTGCAGATCTGAGAAGGGTGGCCTTTTGAAGCTGACAGATGGAAATTTTGTCAGTGCCGATTGTGTTTAAGTGCAGGCCATGGTCTTTAGGCACTGCACTCAGTGTGCCAATCACCACTGGGACCACCTTGACTGGCTTGTGCCAGAGTCTTTGCAGTTTGATTTTTAAATCCTTGTATCATGCCAGCTTTTGCAGTCTCTCTTCAATCCTGCTGTCGCTTGGGATTGCAATGTCAACGATCCATACTTGGTTTTTTAATACAATCATGAGGTCAGGAGTATTGTGTTCCAAAGCTCTGTCAGTCTGAATCCGGAAGTCCCAGATTAGTTTGACGTGTTCATTTTCTGTAACTTTATCAGACTTGTGATCCCACCAGTTCTTTGTCACAGGCAGATGGTATTTGTGAAACACGTTCCAATGAATCATCTGAGCAATGGAGTTATGCTTCTGCTTGTAGTCTGTCTGCATGATCTTCTTGCAGCAGCTGAGGATGTGATCTGTTGTTTCATCTGCTTCCTTGCAGAGTCTACACTTGAGATGTGTCGTCGCCTTTCAATTTTGGCTTTGATGGCATTTGTTCTAATGGCTTGTTCTTGGCCTGCCAGAATCAGGCCCTCCTCTGTCTCCTTTCTCAAAGTTCCATTTGTGAGCCACATCCATGTTTTTTCTTTGTCTAGTTTGCTCTCAATTTTTTCCAGGAACTGTCCATTGTTGTTGTTGTTGTTGTTGTTGTTGTTGCTCCTGTTATTATTATTATATTATTTGCTAAGGACTATAGTTTGCAGAAAGAATAGTGCATTCTGTTCTTGTTGTCCATTTTTAGCAATTTAGCAAATCTCCCTCCTCTAAAAGCAACCAAACATTCACATTGATGCCATTGGATTTTCTGATGGAATAGTCTTCAGAGCAATTTTATTATCAACACATTGCAAGAAAGCATTGTTCCTAGCCTTTTTACCCATAATGAGCACAGGAGAAAGGGATATGTCAACTAGATGTATATATCCCAACTCTACAGGCATTTCTTCTTCCAAAGCATTAACTGTGTACCAGAGGGCTTCACATAATCTCATCATCATAATGTGACAGATAAACTCCATAGAGTTGTGCATTACAAACAACAGTTCCAAAAGGCTTGGGAAAAGTGTAGGCTTTAAAACCAGGTTTCTTTTCAGAACAAGTGCTATAAATAAATTAGGCACCTGAAATGAAGTGGCAGCAGAAGAAAAATTGAGACATAATTTTATAACTGTAACTCTAGTTTTATAGCAATTGCTCTTAGCCAAAATGATGCCAAAGCCATTTTTCACAGCAGCACATATAATTTTCTTTAAAATACAATATCCATCATAATAAACCAAACACCATTCCTTGTCTTAATTGCAACAAACATGTGTGCATCAAGCGCTGTATACTCTTGAAAGGCTAGAACTAAGGGGAGCAGTCAGTTTAGAACCTCATTCCAGCCAATTGCTTTTTTCTTATTACTATGCCACTAGCACATAAAGGAGTAAGGGAGGATAAGACTCCTCTGAGTGGACATTTCATAAAGTAAGCTTGGCTTTGGGGAGAAAATTCTCTCTATAAAGTGAATGAATGAATGAATGAATCTTTATTGAGAGACCATCAGTCATATCAATATATATTACACCAATAAAACAGAATGAAATAAAATATAGTAGGGTAAAATGTAATATAATATAGTCAGATAATCATGATCAATTCATCCTCATCTGGTAACTAAAATTGGTTTGAGACAGTGTGAAAGCTAATCACTGTCACTTTGGAGTGGATGTGCCCTATCTATCTTCATAGTTCTATAGTGCTAATCCTACTTCCACTACTGATCTTCGTCGCCCCAGCAGTTGGTGCCAATCGAAGCAATAAATCTCTGCCTCCTCCTTTTGGCCTTCACCAAAAAGGAGGCCACTCTTTTTATTATGGTGGGATTCGCATGGGATAGGAGCCAGTTAATCTTATGTTGCTCTGCCCAATGTTCCTTGTTTCCCAAAATCGGGCCTAGAAGTTTAGCCCGGTCTATTGCATATATCGGGCAGTTTAAGAGTATATGACTAATATTTTCTACTTCTGGAGCCTCACAGATACAAATTCTATCGGAGTATGGTATTGAGTGAAATCTGCCGTATCTCTCCATTGTCTCCATCTGCTCAAATCTTGCCCTAGTCATGGCGAGCCTTAAATACTTGGGGAGCTGGTGTGTTAGATATTGTGCCCTCTTAAATACATGTTGTTGTACCGATAACCATTTTAGGGATTTGATGTTCGCTAGCCCGTGTATATCCTCTTGTGCCTGTATATCCACTCGCGCTGTTTAACTAACTCCCTGGTACGAGGTGGGTAACTTCCCTGTGCATTCACCTGTATACCTCGGGTTCTCAGGAAAGTTTCAAGCTGAAGCACCCAGGAAGCGTCCCTAGCTGCCTTGCGCTGTTCTTCTAGACAGATTCTAGGGAGTCTATCGTTGTCTAAGTTGGCAATTTTACATAAATAGTTGAACGCTCTTATTTTTGCCAAACCATTAATTTGCTGCAGGCCCAGTTCCACCCTAACAGCCACCGCTGGAGTCCTGTTGCTCAGCCCCAGAAGCTGTCTGCCAAAGTTTATCTGGGCCTGTTCGATGATTGGCATGGTGTCCAAACCCCAAATCTCAGCCCCATAGAGTAATTGAGGGATTATTTTGGCTCCGTAAACTTTGATCGTAGGTAGGAGGAACCCGGATATTGATGTTTGGTTAGTCTGAGAATCTGGTTAATGCCTAGTTTTGCTTTGGTGGCACTCCTTGATTGTTGGGCCTTCCATGAGCCTTTAGCCGAAAAAGTAATTCCTAGATAGGTGAAGGTATCAACCTGCTCAATGTTTTCCCCATCCAGTGTCCAGGAGTGCCTTTTGGGTCTGAATGCAAACCTGATAACCTTGGTTTTCGCTTTATTGATGCTTAAACCGTTACTGTGTGCATACTGGTTGAATCTTACTAAGGCTCTACGAAGCCCAATCTGGGTAAGGGAGAGAATGACAACATTGTCAGCATATAAAAGAGAATTGATGTGTCTTTGGCCAATCTTAGGCATGTGAAATTGCTGCCCTCTTAGTTTACGTGGAAGATCGCTAACAAAAATGTTGAAAAGGGTCGGTGCTAAGATGCATCCCTGCCTCACTCCTCCCTGAGTGTCAACTTTGTTGGTGAGTGCCCCAGAAGGCATTCGGAGTTGAGTGCGTTTCCTGTATGCAGCATTTTCAAGAGCTCCAGAAGTCTGGCATCTGCCCCAAGCAGCTTCAATTTCTTCCATAGAAGGGTTCTGTTGACATTGTCAAAGGCCGCGGAAAAATCTACAAATGCGGCATATAGAACTCCCCCCTTCCTAATCTGTGTGCTACTAATATGGTTTAGTATGAAGCAATTGTCAATGGCTGACCAGCCCTCTTTATACCCCGCCTGTTCTTCTGGGAGAATATTCTCTGCCAACAGCCAGGCTTTTAATTTCTCCAGGAGAATTTTAGAGAAGATTTTAGCTGTTACGTCTAATAGATTAATGAGTCTATAGTTCTTAGGGTCAGATTTATCTCCTTTCTTGTATATTGGTACTACTATCGCTTGCTTCCACCCCAGTGGTATACTTAGGGTGTTGACTATATGTGTAAATAAACCTGCCAACAGGGTTGACCACCAATCAGAGTTGTTCTTAAACAGCTCTCCCGGGAGTGAGTCCTCTCCTGGTACTTTGTTATTCTTGAGCTGATTAATTATTGCTTTTACTTCTCCCTGGTTATGGGTGGCCACTCAGGAAGCTGTTCGAACTGACCAGATTCCCGAATCTGACAGGACATCATTTGTGGTGCTAGTAAACTGAAGCTTGAGATATAGCTCCCATTCCTGTGTGGAAATATGATTGATCTTTATTAATTTCCTCTCACTGAGGTATCCATTTACTGCCCTCCAAAATAGTGCGGGGGAGGAGCTCTTGGCCGCCGATTCTAATCCACTCCACAGGGCCACAGCATTCTCCTGCTTTTTTTATTTTAATCAGCTGTTTATACTTCCTTCTAAGACCTATCATTGAGGCCTGTGACTCTATTGTGGGGGTGAGCTTATCTTTCCTTACTTGTTTCTTTAACTGCTTCCTCATTAGGTAGCATTCCCTATCAAACCATGGTTTATTATCTCTCAATGTCCGGTTATTTGGCCCAGGTTCAGGGACAGTCAGATGCTTTTTAAGCATTGAGCAGATGTTGCTATACGCTGAATCTACCATCTGCCAGGGAACTACTGTGGATGTCACTATATTTGCCCATTCCTTAAGTTCCCTAGAATGCAATTCTTTGGAAATTGCAATAGTGTCAACTTTATGCCATTTCAGTCGTAAATTTGATGAGGCTTCGATTCGTTTTACGGACCATTGCTCTAGATTGGATGGCGTTCTAAGATCCGTATTCCCTGTCAGAGTGACACTGAGGGGCTGATGGTCACTGACCAGCGTAGTATGAGTATGAAAGTCTGAGAATAGGTGGTCAGCCTGCACTGACACACAAATGTAATCCACCACACTGCTGGATTTGGGACCATGAAAGGTGAAGGGGTACACAAACCCTGGCTCCCTCCCTCCCAAGATTTTCATCCCACAGTTCTTTACCAGAGATAGAAGTTTTATACCAGCCTGGTTTGATGTATGATCCCTAGATAGTCCCTTAAACAGCAGATGGGAAGTATCTTGCCCTAAACCTATCTTCTGGGCAGTTTCTTGGGGATTATGACCTAGGCGTGCGTTGAAGTCTCCTAACAGAATAAGAAGCGCTTGAGGATACAGAGGGGTTAATTCCAATATTAAAGACTCCAACTGCACCCATACTTCAGGATGGTAGAATGGGAGGTTATTGGTGGGATGTATATATTAATTAAGATGTAGGAAGAGTCCTGAGTATGACATAAAATTGGAAGAAAGTGGGGATTCTCCGACATAATAATATCACACTGCCAGTTGAACTCTGTCTTTATATAAGTGGCCAGACCACCAGCAGCCCTACCTCTAGATCTGACCCTGTGCGCTCCAAATACCAGCTGGAGTACCCGGTAAGTTTATGGGTGCATGTGGTCCCACCCACCAAGTCTCCTGTAACACTACAATACCATAGTTGCACAGAAAATCAGACGTCGAGTCTTGGATCATGGAGTTCCCCCCGGCAATGTTCCAGGAGAGAATATTGATATGAGATTTTGTTGAACTCTCTCCTGTAGTGAGTGCTGTTGCAAGGGACGGCGAAGGGCGCTGCCCTAGTCAGTTTGTCTGGTGATTTGCTTTGTCCGGTTCGGAAGTAATCTCCGTCCTGTTCACTCTGTCCACACAATTGTTCCACGGGATGGCCACATTGTCCATACTGTTCCACCGGATAAGATCAGCCATCCCTTGTATTTGACTGCGTGCAGGGGAGTCCACCGATTGTGGAGTGGAGCAGATCTTCGGGGGCGAGTGCAATGTGGGACGTAAAGTAAGATACTTCTTCATGGGCTCTATAAAGTGCTAAGTGAACCCAACTTCTTAAACTGTGGCATCAGGACACAGTAATAATTTATTTCCTTCCTTCCTTCCTTCCTCATTCCTTCCTCCCCTCTCTTCCTCCCTCCCTCCCTCCTTTCCTTCCATTCTTTCTCTTTTTTTCCTCTCCTCATACCTTTTCCTCTTAACTCTTTTTTTCTCCTTCCTTCCTTCCTTCCCACTCGTCCTTCCTTCCTTTCTCTTACTAACTAACTAACTAATTTTATTATTTATGAGTCGCCCTCCACAAATGTGCTCCGGGCGACTTACACAGCTAGGCATCTACAATACTAAAATATTAAAATTTTAAAATATTAAAATTTTAAAATATGGGAATAGACAGGTTCCAGGTCACTGATTGTCACCTATGCATATGCTCTTCTAAACAGCCATGTCTTAAGTGCCGCCAGAAATGAAGGCAGGTCGAAGATGGCTCTTTGGTCTGGCGGCAGAGAGTTCCACAGGACAGGGGCCACAACGGGGCCACGTTGACTTTGGGAGCTATCCAAGTACTAAACCTTTGGATAGCTGTTAGACAGCTTTATCAACAAACCATCAACAAACTATTGCTCTCTCAGATTGCTGCGCCCAGTCTGATACTGTGTTTGCAGTGAGCTTGTGATCCCCATGATATAACAGATTCAACAAAGTCAACATGGATACTGAAATGCAACACCGGTTGAGCTCCACAAGTACAGCATTTTAAAAAATGAAACAGAGTGTTTGAGGATCAGGACATTCATAGGGAGACCAAGATGTTTGTTTATAAAGCTATTATCCTCCCAACCCTGTTATATGCCTATGAAAGATGGATTGTCTACAGGCGTCACACTCAACTTCTGGAATGATTCCATCAGCATTGCCTCTGAAAAATCCTGAAAATCTCTTGGGAAGACAGGCGGACAAATTTATTTATTGTTCAATTTTGTATTCCGCTCCTCCCAGCAGGCTCGGGGTGGGTGACAGTAAATATAGGTGGGCAACAATGTCAGCATCCTGGAAGAAGCAAAGAACACCAGCACTGAAGAGATGATACTCCACCATCAACTTCACTGAACTGGCCATGTTGCCTGAATGCCCAAGGATCACCATCTCCCAACTCAAGAACAGAAAATTGAATCTTGGTGGGCAGGGAAAGAGATTTAAAGATGGGCTTAAAGCCAACCTTAAAAACTGTGGTATAGACACTGAGAACTGAAAAGTCCTGGCCCTTGAGAATTCTAACTGGAGGCCTGCTATGACCAGCAATGCAGTGGAATTAGAAGAGGCTTGAATGGAAGGTGAAAGGGAGAAACATGCCAAGAAGGTGGTGCATCAAACCAACCTTTGTCATGACTCCCTTCCACTTGGAAATCAATGTCCATTGCAGAAAAACATGCAGATCAAGAACAGATCTTTACAGCCATCTATCCACCACCAAGACCCCAAACTTGGAAGGTAAATCATACTCGGCCATGATGATGATGACAGATTCACTGCCTGTTGGCCTGTTTGTGGATATAGTTCAATGGTTATGATGCAGCCCTACATAACCTGGTGCCAGATCATCTGAAAGATCACATTCTATATGAGGCTACTAGCAGAGAGGGCATTTGTAGGAAATGCCTTTTCTAGGCTAACTCAGTCAATGAGGCAAGAGTTTGTCAAGGTCTCTGACGAACAACAAAACTTCTCCAACTTTGCTATATTCCAGTACAGGTTGAGTTTCCCTTATTCAAAGTGCTGGTTTTAACCTTTAAAGCCCTATACGGTTCTGGCCCAGCTTACTTGCCCAAACATATCTCCCCTTATGTCCCACCTTGAAATTTACGATCTTCCGGGGAGGCACTGCTTTCGATCCCACCTTTGTCGTAAATATGTTTGGTGGGGATGAGGGACAGGGCCTTTTCAGTGGTGGCCCCTCTCCTGTGGAACTCGCTCCCCAGTGAAATTAGATCAACCTCCTCCCTCCTTTCCTTTAGGAAAAAGTTGAAGATGTGACTTTTTCCTTGTACCAGACATTTGGTTAGACAATGGGATAGCAGGTGGTCAGTGAAATGATGACAAGATATGGAATCGGACTGTGGACTGGCTTCAGATCAATTGTTGTTGTAGAACTTGGACTGGTGGCACTTTAAATGTTTTTAATCTGTTGAATGTGTGATTTTATTATATAATTGTTGTTTTTATTGATTATATATATGGGGCATCGAATTGCTGCCGATGTAAGCCGCCCTGAGTCCCCCTTCGGGGGTAGAGAAGGGCGGGGTATAAATCCTCGAAATAAATAATAAATAATCAAAGTGCTAGAGGTCTGAGAATGTTGGAAAATTTCCGTTGCCCAGTTGATCCATGCTGCACCCATCCTTCATATCCTGTTTCCTGGACACCCACCACACACCACCATTTACCAGGTGGAAGGAGAGCACAGCACAACTAGAACTTTCCAACATTCCCTGAGCCCATAGGAGTTGGATGCATTTGGACCTCCCCCGACAGCTGCTTTTCACAGGGACTTGTGGAAGCCAAGTCACAGGCCTTGGAGTCCTTTCCTGCAGTGGTTTAATGGATTAAACCATTTTGCTGGCAAGACTGCTGACCAAAAGGTTGGAAGTTCGAATCCAGGTAGAGCAGGTTGATCTTCCTCTGTCAGCTCCAGCTACCCATGGGGGGACATGTGAGAAGCCTCCCACAACGATGGGAAAACATGAAACACCCCTCCCCTGGGCAACATCCTTGCAGATGGCCAATTGCAGTTTCTCAAGTCACTCCTGACATGAAAAAAAATCACTAGTATTCATGCAAGGCAAATTCTTCAGTTATTAGATCGAACCTATTGTCTCTGATCTCTTAGGAACAGAGATATGCCAATGCACAAAACATCAGCGGAGTTTCAGAAGTATTATTTCAGTTGCCCAAAAAATCTACTCTACCATAAAACATCATAGTTTAAATCATACTCTCAAGAGACAAAAATAGTCTTCATTAAAAATGATGTAGTAGGTTAACTGACAAACTTCATGGATTCAGCATATAGGTATATTCATTGCTTATCAATCCAGTTATAAATATATCTGAAATAGTTTATCTGAGCAGATAACACAGGGCATCTTTCTTAGAATCAACAGTCCAAAGTCTAAAGCATCTCTCAGAGTCTAATTGAGTCTGTACAGTCCGAGAGTCTAATGGCCTCTCTACTCTAAAATGGAGTCTCAGGTCTGAATAGTCCTGGATCTGATCACATGGTCTGCAGTCCTTCCCACAACATAGAATTAAGGAAAACTGCATACCAATACACACATATACAATATACAGTAAGCAATCTGAATTATATACATACGAGGGGTGTTTATTAAAGATTTTCCCTCACCCACTTCCTGAAAGCATTGAAACTTGGCACAGTTATTAGTCCTTCCCTACATAGGTGCCACCTAGGACCACACATCTTCTCCCATATTTTAAGCAGCTGTAAACACCTTGCTTGTAGAAGTTGACAGGTTGCTCCAAAAGCCATGTTGTGACCATCTGAAAAATACTTGCTCTTCAAAAATAACATCATTGTTGGAAAAGAGATGGAAGTCCAATGGTGTGAAGTCAGGTGAATAAGTGATATGCGATAGAATTTCAAAGCCACAGGAGCATGCTTCCATTTTGGCAACACATGAGTTGTGAACTGCTGCACTGCCTTGCAGAAGGCAGACACCTTTCGTGAGCATGCTACATCTCCCACAATTTCCGTAGTGGTGAAGCATGGTATGCTCCAGTGATCATAGTACCCTTGGCTAGGAAATCCACGAATACTACTTGGTGCTGGTCCCAAAATACTGTGAGTATGACCTTGACTGCTGAGAGTTGGACACATGCCTTCTTTGGAGGCAGTGAGTCATTATGCTTCCATTACATTGACTGGACTTTAGTCTCAGGATCATAGCGATGGACCCAGCTTTCAACTTGTGTGATCAGTATGTTGAAAAAGTCCTCCTGGCTTCCATGGCACGTCGTTGTCAATAGAGCCTGAGAGCATTAAACTTGTTCCTGCTTCTGGAAAGGTCTGAGCAGCCGGGGGACCCAGCAAGCGGATACTTTATGCATGTGAAGATGGTCTTGGATGTTTTTTCCACAGACCCCAGACTATTCTTGACATTTTGGGTTAGGTGGCGAATGATTATTTGGTGATTTTCCAAAATGGCAACCTCAACTTGCTGAATGGTGTGTTCATCAATAGCAGAGTGGGGTCGCCCTGGAGCTGTTTCCACCGAAGTCCAACCACATTTGAATTGACAATGCCAGTTCTTGACCACATCATATGATGGGGAATCATCACCATAATCCTCTTTCATCTTATCAAACGTCTCCTTTGGTGTGCGACCTTTCCAGTAAAGGAATTTGAGGACTGCTCTGTGTTCCACTGGGTCCATTATCATACCTCCCACCACTTCAGCACCTGTAAAATCAAGACTGTTCTCAGTTCTGAGTTGTAAATTGACACGTAACCTATAGAGACTTATATCATTACACATGTGCAGTTTCAGTGTTGTGTGATAAATAGAAGTGGGCCAGGGGAAATCTTTAATGAACACCCCTCATAACAAATGACTAGTATAGGAGGCTTGTAGAAGGTTGCTATTTCCAACATTGAAAATGTCCAGAGAGAGAGGCCTCTATCATCTCTCTAGGTAATTTGTTCCATTGCTGAACAGCTCCTACTGTCAAGAAATTCTTTCTAGTGCTATAGAAACCTATCCTCTAACTTAAAATGTGTGTTGGCCTTCCACATTCATAGGTTTCACTAACAGTAACAACAACAACAACAACAACAACATATTTCTAGACCTCCCTCTCCCCAGAGGGACTCAGGATGGTTCCCATAGATATAAAAGACAAACATTCAATGCCATGATTGCAGATGGTCCATTCTCTCTTACACCGGAAACAACTTGCAGTTTCTCAAGTCGCTCCTGACATGAAAAAAAGAATCTGTGTTCTCCAGCATGACCCTCTGCTCAGTTTCTGCCAGAAGTTGAGCATATAGTTGCACTGGAGAACCTAGTAATTTCTAGCGCTTTATAGTTTATTACCAGGACTTTGAATTGTGTTAGAAACAATACAGCAGCCAATAGAGCTAATGGAGCTGGGGGAATGTATGATCCCTGAAACGAACCTCAGTTACGATTCTGTCTGCAGCTTTTTCTACCAGGTGAAGTTTCTGAACACTCTTCAAAGGCAACTCCATGCAGAGTAAATTACAGTAATCCAAATGGGATGTAACCAGTGGCCAGATCAGTAATGTGCACAGTTGCTGCACAACTGTAAGTGTGCAAAAGCATTACTACCGTAGTTATTACAGAAATCTATGCCTCTCTCATGTTTATAGTTGAGGCAGGCACACAAATTTTGTTTTCCAATCCAGTTAGGCAGACATCCAGAATGGAGATCCAATTGTCGCACAAACAGAAGGAACACACAGTTGGAGCTCATGTTTCTTGCTCCAGGCCAGTGATCAATGGAAAAATCCTATATGATTAAGCAGAGATGCTTCAGGCATAGCGCTGTTTAGATTTTTCTCAGTATTTCAGGCCACCTAGGAAGATAATGCCAAATTCAAAGCCAAGCTTCAGCAAACATAGATCTCAGGAGGCAGTGCGTGATTTGAATTGTACATGAACAAAACTGAGTGTCCAAGACATCTGTGCAGATTTCTGAGGATCCAGATTTGGGGTTGAATATTAATGGAAATATCCATTGAGCACCATGCACTGTGGCTACTGAAAATATGTAAGTCTCGGTTCCCAGAATGTTTTTGCAAATGCTTGGCACTAACAGTCAGCATAGATGGTTTGAAATGTCTTCTTTGGAACATGAAAATTAATGGGATCTATCCACCCTTGTACTATTCTCCAATGTTTATTTGCAGGGGCAGAATTGGAATCCATTTATTATTCTGCTTCTTCCCAGTCTGTACCTTTGCCACGCAACAGTGCTTCTTCAGAGCAGCTTGTTAATAACAGACATGAAACTACTTCCATAAAGGAAATGAAGAAAATGCAAGTTTATGGCTTGGATACACTTGAAGAAAACATTCTTGTATGCAGTTCTATTGAAAATGAAAACTTTGTAATTTGATGTGGGATCTGCATTGTGCAGAAGGGAAGTTAAAAGGATATGAAACAAAGACCTAAGAAGTAGATGGAGATTATTATGATTCTCGTAATATTCACAGTACAGAAAGTTGGCTTAAGAGTAGTTATCAAAAGAAGAAAGACTGTCAGGCCAATAGGTGTACACTGACATATTATATACTGTGTGCTTTTGAAACTAGAGCATCAAAGGTTCACCGGGTATATTTCAAACAAGTGCCAATCCTTTGACATTGAACTTTCGAATGTTCACATTCTCTTCCGAGTATTTTGCAGAGTTCAGAGACATCAAAATGATTTTTTTTCTTGCACATTTTTCTAAACAATCACTAGCCAGGAACGAAAGAATACTTGAAATACCAGTGACGACAATCCAGGATGCTACCAGATTTTTATTTTGGAACTTTTGTCTGTAAAATTCTCCATGAAGTTTTTTTTCATACACCCCCCCCCCCCTCCCAAGAACCTTGTTTATGTACAAAAACACAGTGGATTAAACCACTGAGGTGCTGAACTTGCTGACTGAAAGGTCACTGGTTCAAATTAGGGGAGCGAGCTATTCACCGGTTCAAATCCGGGGAGCGGGGTAAGCTCCCACTGTTAGTCCCAGCTTCTGCCAACTTAGCAGTTCGAAAACATGCAAATGTGAGTAGATCAATAGGTACCGCTCTGGCAGGAAGGTAATGGCGCTGCATGCAGTCATGCCGGCCACATGACGTTGGAGGTGTCTATGAACAACTTGGTGTAGAAATGGAGATGAGCACCAACCCTCAGAGTCAGACATGACTGGACTTAATGTCAGGGGAAAACCTTTACCTTATCTATCAGAATCCATGGAAGGACAAGTCCCATTGCATATAATAGTGAAACAGTATCTTTTATATAAAATGGCAAAATAAAGGCTTAGTTTTTGGATTTTTTTTCAAGCCATGATACAGATTACATTAAAATCTCACATAGAAAAAAACACTGGCTTTAAATTGTCTGTTACTGCTTGTGTTGAGTTTTATTGATTTTATTTTTTAATAATTGCTATTGTTTTGATATTATGTGTTATTGGGCTTGGCCCCATGTAAGCCGCCCCGAGTCCCCTTGGAGAGATGGGTGCGGGGTAGAAATAAAGTTAATGAATAAATAAATAATCAATATACCAGTGCTTCCCAACCTTTTTTTGACCAGGGACCACTTTGACCAGGGATCACTGGACCAGGGACCACTTGACCAGGGAACACTTTGACCAGGGGCCACTTTGACCAGGGACCACTCTACAACATTAGTACCAAAAAGTTTACAAATCAGTTTTTGGTCACCTTAACATTCGGTTTGAGGTGCTGATTCAGAAAATTGCATTGGATAGATCACATCAGCTCTAGTTTCTGATTCATGGTCAGTGACAGGGAAAGAGTGGCAGGTGGAGCAAAAGGAGTGGAAATAAAATAAAATAAAAAGGAAGGAGGTTTGCAGACCAGATTTTCGTCCTGGTGGTCCACTGGTGGTTCATGGCCCACAGGTTAGGAACCACTGATTTATATTGTTCTTTTCTCTCCACAAGGAGACTCATTATTTTCCTAGGTACTGTTCCATTATCTGGGTGGAAGCCACAAGGTGGCACTAGAGAGAAAAGGATAATCAATTTTATGATGGGGGTGGAAGTTGAAGAAAACCATTTCCCCATTTTGGCTAGTTATTCCTTCTCCTTCATAAAGGAGGGTTGTTTCTATGAAGGAGACACAGAATTTAATGCCATTTTAATGTTATGTAACCCCTGTTTTATCATGTATTGTTGTTTTTATCTTGTTGGTGCTGTGAGCCGCCCCGAGCCCACCGGGAGTGGCGGCATAGAAACCGAATAAATAAATAAATAAATAAATAAAATAAATAACAGGAAAATATGGGGAAATGGTTTTACTACTTCAACCCACCCTCCACCCCCATAAAATGGACTACCCTTTTCTCTCGAGTGCCCCCTTGTGGTCTCTGCCCAGATAATGAAACTGTACCTTTTCCTCATTCTTTTCCATTTTTCTACTTATAAGACGCATTCACAGGATTTAGGAGGTTATATCAGCAGAGGTTTGAATGGAGGATAGTAGTGATGACATTAAAGTCCTAAATGCCTTTGTTGCTCAATACATGGAAAGATGCATCTTGCTATACCCAAGTACTGAGGTCTGCTGGAAGAGCCCTCCTTGCATCCCTTCAGTGGATATAATATGTAATGGTAGGACATGGCAAAGAGCCTTCTTGCTTGTGGCCCCTTAACTGTGGAATGCCCTCCCTTGGAGATCTGATTGGGGATAATGTTGGTTCTTTTCAAGCACCAAATCAAAATAAGGTCTTTATTAAAGTTTTGAAGGACTATTTCATTTCAGTGTGTGTGTGTGTGGGGGGGTAAATGTGTATAAAGTTCTTAAAAATATTTTAACTGTGACTGTGTTTAATTGCCTTTTTAATCTTGTTCCAATTTTATGGCTTTAATCTGGAAATGTTTTTAATTATTTATATTACCGTCAGCCCTCCACATTTGTGGGTATAAATTTTGCAGATTTTATTATTTATGAATTTAATTAATCTCTCTCTCTCTTTCACAGACAATCCATTATCGATGTCCAGTGGAAGAGTTGTGCAAAACGACCTAGAGATTTCTAGAGAGAGGACAACTCTATAAATCTCTAGTGCAATTCTATGATCAACTTCCCTTGGCAGTTTCTTGGTCATCCAGAGGGAAGCATCTCAAAATAGACCTGCCTGTGGCTCATTCGCAAATAAATTCGGCAGCCTGGAATGTATTAACACAATGCACAGTGCAAGAGAGAGTTTTCTATTAAAAATACTCTATGGTGATGAAGAAATTTCTCTTCACTGATCTTGAGTATACAACCCCTTATTGATTCCACGAACTCCTTCCTGGAAAAGCCAGGGAGATGGAAAAACTGCTGATGCTTGTCTCACTCTATGGCACTGGACTAAGCTGGGGTCCCCGGTGGCGCAATAGGTTAAACCCTTGTTCTGGCAGAACTGCTGATCGACAGGTCAGCAGTTTGAATTTGGGGACAGCGGGTTGAGCTCCCTCTGTCAGTTCCTGTTCCCCATGGAGGGACATGAAAGAAGGTTTGGATCAGGGGTCCTCACAGTTTTCAGTATGCGAGCTACTCTTAAAGCAACCAAGTCCAAAAGATCTACCTCCCCCGCCACCGCGCGCTCCCGCCACTGCGCGTGCTCCTGCTGCTGTTTTCCGCCCGCGCAGCGCTTCTTCTGCCTGCGGGGCATTGCAGGAAGGAGAAAGCACGAGGCGGGGCATCCAGAGGGAGCGCTCCGCCCTGCCTGTTTCGCCGGCAACGGAGGCTGCACAGCTGCTTCTGGATGAGAGAGAAGCAGGGCGCTCCCTCCAGAGGCCCCTCCTCGTGCTTCCTTCTTCCTGCAATGCCCTGCAGGCGAAAGAAGCACCGTGATAGCCAGCAGCAGGAGCGCGCATGTGCGCGCATAGCAGGAGCACCCCATCGGGCTGGTGAGGCCCGAAGATCACCTGGAAGAGGGCCGAAGATCTACTAGTAGCTCACGATCTACCTAATGAACACCCCTGGTTTGGATAATACCTGACATTTGCAGAAGCAATAAGTATACTTTGGAGGAGGGAAACACAAGTGTGGAAAACATCCCTCAAGCTGCCCATGAGAGTTGGGCATAATTAGTGTATATTTAGTAGCCTAGTGTTGTTTGTGTGTTTGTGTGTGTGTCAGGAGCGACTTGAGAAATTGCAAGTCACTTCTGGTGTGAGAGAATTGGCCATCTGCAAGGACGTTGCCCTGGGGATGCCTGGATGTTTTATGTGTTACCATCCTGTGGGAGGCTTCTCTCATGTACCTGCATGGGAAGCTGGAGCTGACAGATGGGAGCTCACCCTGTTGCATAGATTCAAACTGCTGACCTTCAGATCAGCAGTTCAGCCAGTACAAAAGTTTAACCCATTGTGCCACCGTAGCTCCTTTTTGCAGCTGATATACATACAATCATGAGCAGGCCTAATTTTGGGTCTCCAAGAACATGTCCACCACCTCTTTTGAGCTTGCTACAGCAATGTGGCCCTTGTATATCATTAATGAAATTTGCAGTACTCATTTTCAACTTTACTTCTTTCTACATGGGTGAGTTCTAATTTTAAAAAAATTTAAGACCAGCAAGACCGTGTGGGATTCCATGTCACTTCACTGACTCCTCAGTGGCATTTTAGAGTCTAAAAACCGATTCTATTATCATCATCATTTCTCAGGGAAATGAACACGGTTGACTGCATTGCAGCTGGTAGTTAACTATTTTTGTATACTCCCAAACTTTAATGAAGAGGCTCACTTTCAGTATACTAAATTGAATGTGTAGTGTCACATTTTCAACACAAGACAGAAGACAGAGGGTACATTTACACTGTAGAATTAATCAGTTTGGCAACATTTTAACTGCTATGACTCAATACTACGTAATTTCAATCTTTTGAATATCGATAGCATTCATAGGTTTTTATCCACTGAGACCATCTGTTTGCTTCTTCAGTCCTTGGGTTAAGTGATGCTTGGTTTATCGTAATAGTCATACAAGGGGCATTCATTAAAGATTTCCCCTAACCCATTTCTATTTATCACAGGATGTTGAAACTTCACATAAGTAATGATACAAGTCTCTATAGGTTATGTGCCAATTTACAACTCAGAACTGATTACAGTCTTGATTTTACAAGTGCTGAAGTGGTGTGATGTTTGATACTGGACCCAGTGGAATAGAGAGCAGTCATCAAGTTCCTTTACTTGAAAGGCCGCACACCAAAGGAGACGTTTGATGAGATGAAAGAGGTTTATGGTGATGATTCCTCATCATATGATGTAGTCAAGAACTGGCATCGTCAATTCAAATGTGGTCAGACAGCTCCAATTCCAGGGTGACCCTACTCTGCTATTGAGGAACACACCACCCAGCAAGTGGAGGAAAATCACTGCGTAACCATTCGCCACCTAGTACAAAATGTCAAGATCACCATGGGGTCTATGGAAAAAATAATCCAAGACCATCTTCACATGCAAAAGGGTCCGCTTGCTGGGTCCTCCGGCTGTTCACATCTTTCCAGAAGCAGGAACAAGTCGAATGCTCTCAGGCTCTATTGACAATGTGGCATGGAAATCAGGAGGACCTTTTCAACAGGCTGAGCACACAGGATGAAAGCTGGGTCCATCACTATGATCCTGAGATTAAAGTCCAGTCGAAGCAATGGACGCATCATCACTCACCGCCTCCAAAAATTCATGGTCATGTTCACAGTATTTTGGGACCAGCATGGAGTAGTATTAATGGGTTTCCTAGCAAAGGGGCATCCTATACTTCACTGCTGCAGAAATTGCAGGAGGCCATCAAAACCAAGAGACATAGCATGCTGACCAAAGGAGTCCTTTTTCTGCAAGACAATGCCCCCAGTTCACAACTCACGTGTTGCCCAAATGAAAGTATGCTCCTGTGGCTTTAAAATTCTAATACATTCCCCTTTATTCACCTGACCTTGAACCATCAGACTTCCACCTCTTTCCAACAATGATGTTATCTTTGAAGGGCAAGCAATTTTTAGATGACAAGACTCTGATTTCCAAAGTCACAATGTGACTTTTGGAGCAACCTGTTGACTTCTACAAGAGAGGTGTTTACAGTTGCTTAAAAAGGTGGAAGAAGTGTGTGTCCCTAGGGGGCACCGATGGAGAGAAGGACTAATAACTTTGCCAAGTTTCATTGCTCTCGGTCCACAGGAAGTGGGTCAGGGGAAATCTTTGATGAACACCCCTTGTAATTGCAGGCTATTATGGCTTTCCAGGTATTTTCCTCCTCTGGTTTTAAACCAAAGCCATGGAAAATTAGAGGTACTATAGATTTAATATATTTAAAAGATTTTAAGACTGCCTTTCGTGGAAAACATTGGTTACCTCATGTCTTGACCACTGCAGTCTTCCATTGCAGCCCCTTGGTATCTGTTTTCATGCGTCCAGCACTCTGCTCTCAAAATCATTTGCCATTCACATCTCCCAAGTCACTTAATGCTTCTTCTAAAATCCCTATGATGGCATTCAATCTGCTCCAAGATATTTGCCTACAGCCTGCACTGTTGTCTGAGCTCCAATCTCTCATTCACTTTGTCGCTTTGGCTACTCCAGCTTAATTTCTCCCTTGCTGGCTTTTATGCCTGGAAAGGATTCTTTAACAAACTCTCTTTTTCATTTTCAGTCACTGCGTCACCACTTTCTCATTATTTCTCTCATTCGCATGCACTCACAATCTTTCTTTCTCTCTTGGATCCTTCAACCCTTTATCTCATCTCACCTCTTCTATGCAAGCTTTGGCATATACCACCTGGTCCCAACATCTGACTGCAACCAAGGCCAAATACGTCAAATGAAATAATGGTTTCTTTCTTTAGCTCTGCCTCCATAAGCCACCTCTTCTTCCGCTAACCCTTTTAAGTGCATTTTTCAGTACTGTGCATTTTCAGTACTAATACTCCTGGGTTCCTGTTTAACTGTCAGGTATAGTGAAAATAAGGAGCATTCAGGTGGTGATGTGATAGGATTCCAGTTGGCTATGAACTCTTTCTGGGCAGGAAAGATGAGCTTCGTTTTCCTCTTCTATCTAAATCTTGCTTACATGTCAAAGTCTATTGGAGCTTTGAATATATTTTGATGGATTTTAACTGTGATTTTTTTAGTGCTGTTTGTTTTTAATTCTGTTTTAATGTTTGTTGATTTGTATATTTTAAATTGTACACTAATGCTTTTATGTCAAGCCACTTTCACTCTGCTTTGGAAAGATAAAGCGGGTTATAAATACATCATCTACTACTACTACTAATAATAATACAATGCAGAGCAGAAGAGAAAACTGGCAAAAGAAGACTCTCTATGGGGAGTTTCTGGGAAAAACTGAGATCTATATTGACAAAAACATTAATGTGGCTCACAAATGGAACTTTGAAAAAGGCGACAGAGGGCCTGATTCTGGCAGCCCAAGAACAAGCCATTAGAACAAATGCCACCAAAGCCAGAATTGCAAAGTTGATGACAGATTCCAAGTGTATACTCTGCAAGGAAGTGAACAAAACGATGGATCACATCCTCAGCTGTTTCAAGAAGATTGCGCAGATGGAGTAAAAGCAGAGGCATAATACCATTGTTCAGATGATCAATTGGAACTTGTGTCACAAATACCATCTGTCTGTGACAAAAAAAACCTGGAGGAATTACAAGCCTGAAAAAGTTACACAAAATGAACACGTCAAACTACCCTGGGACTTCCAAATTCAGACTGACAGAGTTTTGGAGCACAATAATCTTGACCTCACAATCATGTTAAAAAACCAAGTATGGAACGTCGAAGTTGAAATCCCAAGTGACAGCAGGACTGAAGAGAAACAATTGGAAACACTGACATGATATGAGGATTTAAAGATCGAACTGCAAAGACTCTGGCACACGCCAGTCAAGGTATTCCCAGTGGTGATTGGCACACTGGGTGCAGTGCCTAAAGACTTTGGCCTGCACTTAAACACCATCGGCGCTGACAAAATTACCATCTGTCAGCTGCAAAAAGCCACCCTACTGGGATCTGCATGCATTATTTGCTGATATATCACACAGTCCTAGACACTTGGGAAGTGTCCGATGTGTGATCCAATACAGAGTGACCTTGTTTGCTGTGTACTAATCTTTTTGTGTTTCAAAGAAGGAGGAGGAGGAGGAGGAGAGATGCTTTTAAGCTTGTAAAGATGTCTTTAAGAAACCAACATCCCATTGTAAAGCACCCAAGGGATAACTGTGATTTTTCAGGCAGATATACTTCATATTTACTTTACAATAAAAGCATTCTTATGAAGGAAAGGGGGATAGAAATGACAAGACAGAAGTGCAAAATTCCTCTAGAATATTAAGGTGATTATTGGACGAAGTACATATGTGTATCCAATATGGAGCTAGGCTATCTTAGTATTATCCTAAGATATTTTGTGTCTGTTGAGTTTCAAAATTAATTCAGTTTAATTCAGGAAGAGCTGAGCTCCCATGAATAATGAGCTAATGAAACCACTGGTAGCTTAATTGAAAAAGCAGAGTCTCCAGTCTCTTAAAATTTATTCTCTAAGGTGAATTCTGCAGTTTGAGTGAATGCCACAAGCATGCTGTTTACTTCACAGTGAAAACAAAATAGGTGACTTAAGTGTATGCAAAATAACTTACCAAGACATACTGTATTATTTTCAGAACATGCTCTAATGCATCCTGCTTCCTCTCCAATATAGTTGCTAAAGACAGTTTCTCCAATTAACCATTTTCTATGGAGGGAATAAGTTCAAGCAATCTGGAAGCAGTGCAACTGTCAAGAACAACAGTACAGGCAGTCCCCAAGTCACGAAGTTGAATTTGTATGAAGTGTGTATGTGTGTGTATATATGGATGTATACTCTTGGACTGCAAGCCATTAGAACCAATGCCATCCAAACCAGAGCTGAAAAGTCAATGACGGATTCCAAGTGTAGACTCTGCAAGGAAGCAAAAGAAACGATGGATTACATCCTCAACTGCTGCAAGAAGATCGTGCAGATGAACTACAAGCAGACACACACACACACACACATATGTGTGTATATATGTATATGTATATATATATATATATAGAGAGAGAGAGAGAGAGAGAGAGAGAGAGAGAGAGAGAGAGAGAGAGAGCGCTAGTATGAATGCTTTGGATAGCAAAAACCCCTGTGGTTTTTATATTGCTATATGTGTCCCCTTCTGAAGATTTCATTCCACTTTCTGTCCCTGTGATAATTGGAATTTGAAAAATGTAGCTTGTTGTGGAAACAAGGATTTGTGAGAAAGCTTCAGTGGAGGTACCTTTCCCGCATTATAATATTTTCACGAGTGCATTTCCCATTCTGGGAGTAGATTTCTTTCACTTCCTATTGACTCACCCTTGTTTATTTATTTATTATTTATATTTACTGCATTTATATATCACCCTTCTCAGCCCAAGGGTGACTCGGAGTGGTTAAAAATAGGCAACACTTGGATACCAGAACAGTTACAACAATTAAAACAATCATAAAATACTATTAAAACACTAAGAGAAATATAAAATCATACAAAGCATTAAAAACATTATCAAAGCATCTCCATATCAAATCATTGTCCAGTTGCATCATCAGTGGTCCATAATATCGTGTAACTATGCCGTATTAGGGAAGGCCTGCTCGAAAAGCCAGGTTTTCACCTTACTTTGAAAGGTCAGGAGGGAGGACTGTCAGATCTGGGAAATCTGAGCTTGGAAGAAGTTCAGGTTTCCAGCCTGCCATGAGGTAGCTGACCTTTGTCCCAGATCTCTGGGACCTTTGCCCCAGTTACTGAAGGACATGCTGAGTCAGTATGGGAGTGATGTAACTTCCAGGTGCCTCCAGGGAAGTGGGGTAACTTCTTATGGACTTGGACATTGGACAATGATCGTAATATGCTGACTCAGGGGCCGTGAGGTCACATCCCTTTGGACTATGGGATTTGCTGAATCACCCGGATATGGTGCAACCCTGCCTGGACATTGCATGGGCAAGGGGAAGGGGGTTTAGGTATAAAAGGTGTGTTTGGGTGGCGGGCCGGTGCTTTAGCTTTACAAGTATTGTACCTGCAATAAAATCGTGTTGGACCGTGCTTCTATCTACGCGTGATCCTTACCGAAATTGGAGCGTCATTACAGAGGACCTTTATAAGTCTAATGTTTGTAACTCAGGGACTGCCTACATATACTCTGAACTAAACCTTTGGTGCTTTTTAAAGGACGTATCTACATTATAAACATAGCTAATTTTCAAGTCTCTTTAACTATCTTATCCCACTCCCAAGCAACCAAATATACTTTAATGCTGCTAGGGAACATCTACCGCAGGAAGCATCTAGTAAAATAATTCCAGTTTTGTTCTAATAGCAGAAATGTATGCTTTGCATCAAAAAGGTTCCAGAATCAATCTCTTGAATCTCTTTCTAAAAGCCAGAAATGAGACAGACGTGCTTGAGATTGTGGAAGAATGGACAACATTTGGCATGATGTGTCAATAATCTGACTAAATGTGAGCAACTTAAACCAGAATAAACTAGCACACTTTAGTACTTGGGGCCACAGTGGCGCAATGTGTTAAACTGTTGAGCTACTGAACTTGCTGGCTGGAAGGTTGGCAGTTTGAATCCTTGGGATGGGGTGAACTCCCATTGTTAGTCCCAGCACCTGCCAACATAGCAGTTCAAATGTGAGTAGATAAATAGGTACCACCCCAGCGGGAAGGTAAATGGCAATCCTTGCAGTCACATGACCTAGGAGGTGCCTACATACAACGCAGGCTCTTCCACTAAAATGGAGATGAGCACCAGCCCCAGAGCACCAGCTTCTGCCAAACTAGCAGTTCAAAAACATGCAAATGTGAGTAGATCAATAGGTATAACTCCAGTGGGAAAGTAACAGCGTTCTATGGAGTCATACTGGCCACATGACCTAGGAGTTTACTACGGACAATGCTGGCTCTTCGGCTTAGAAATAAAGATGAGCACACCCCCCAGAGTTGGAAATGACTAGACTTAAGGTCAAGGGGAAACCTTTACCTACCTATGCCCTTCTCACCTGCTTTTCTCATGCCTACATTATGTAGTACATGTTCCAACTGTCCCACTTGTCAGCTATTAAAATGGGGTAGAGTCAGCAGGCAAGTGTGTTACCATACTTTTAATCTGGCCACTTTAGGACTCAAGCATTGCTGATATATTTTAGCGGAGTATACTAATAGTACCATGCCTTGAAAAATCTCTATTGATCTTTGGTCATATTCCTCACATCATTATAAAACCCACCAAACAAACCAACATACCAAGCACCTGCCAAGTTTTAAACCCTTTTCTGGGGTTTATGCCTTCACCATAAATCTGAACTGCAGCAGTCACATAGGTTATAAATATTTTATCTCCTCACGTAACATCTACTCGATCACTTCTGCAGCTCCAGTTCCTGATGAAGGCACTGAGAAGGCCATTCCCTGATAACGCAACAGCTAGGCACAAAACAGCTTTTTTATCCTTTCATCTATTTCTCCTTAAGATGATCAGATTCAAAGAAAGGCTTGGCAGTTATGCTGAAAAGCGTGGATTTTGGCAGCTGCCTCTTATCACATCACAGCATCACGGTGAAGAGAGGAAAGTTGAATTGCCTTGAATTTTCTTTTACAGAGACAACTGTGAAAACAACAGGGAGAGGTAGGGCAAAGAAGCAGGAACTTGAACGGCTTGCCATGCCGTGAAATGGAAAACTTATACTGGCTGGAATGTCTTCTTTTATACACTTGTTGTCGGTTGGTGAAGGGATAATGGGACATCTAATCCCATATATCCACAGTTAGCAGAGTAAAAACAGCAAAAAGTGTCTGATGGGTTATTGGCAAAATAGAAGCAAAAAGAACAAAGTTTGGCTTTATATAAAAAACACAAACTTTTTTTTCAACATATAGCTTTCAATAAACAAAAAAGCAATACCATGCTCTTTTAAATAGTCCGTGTAGACATTGAAAAAACAAATCAAACAATGCAGTTCTTCTTCAATATATTCTTCTACACAGTCTTTAGCAACAAGCATCTGTGTTACCATATCAGTGTTGTTGCAGCTCACGAATGCATTTCTTCAGATTACAGCATTCCAGCATTTCAGAAATACAGGATATCATTTACTCCAGGCTTCAGCTTCCAAGCATTTAAATGCATTTCTTCAGTCTACAGTATTCCAGCATACCAGCATCACAGCAGTATATCAGACAGGAACCTTCAGTTAGCACAATAGCCAACATAGACATTCAGAATCTGCAAAAGCCTTCTTCAGCATACACACACACACACACAGTATGCACACTCCACGATACTCCCAACGTACTTCTCCTTCACAGCAGCACCACAGCCACCGCCACCACCACAGCCACAGCCACAAGCTCAACTGTAACATAGAAGCTTTTATGCAAACACAGCTGCCACACCTTACTTGATTCAAGAAAACACTCAACTGCATCTATTCATTCTTTAAAAAAAAAGCCTTACTCATAACATAAACTCAGAGAAACAGTTACACATAACTCAAACAATTGTTTTAAATCTTTACAGTCTGACACCCCTCCTAAAGATTCAAACAATATTTAACTTTTTAGAACATCTATAAAAACTTTCTACACCCAATGGCTTCATTAAAAAAAATCAGCCACATTACTTTCACTAGGAATATAGTTTTCCTGTCTTTCACTAACTGCCATTAGACCAACTTGCAACCTCTCTGGAGGTATGCCCTTTGTGGATCTTTCTGATCTACGTGGCAATTCTCTTTCAACAGAATCTTCCTCTTTCAACTCTTCAATATCCCCTCCAAAAGTGGTACTTTCTTTCTCAGTTACATCCTCACTTCCGCCAGGAACAGAAACAACTTTTTGAACAAAAGGAAAAAAACACTTCACTGTTAGCATGGATTTTATCCCAACCAACATGCTCCTCAAAACGAGCACTGATCCATATGAACTAAAGACAAAATCCCTTCGGATACTCTGTCACTAGCCACAGATGCTGCCTTAATCTTGGACTTCATGCACACTGTGCATTCTAAGAACTTTGTACATTTTGGCACTTTTAAATCACACTTATTTGCAGATTTAATCACACACAGAGAGACGGTAATCAGCTAACTATTTATTGAAGAATAAGAAACAGGTGAAAAGGTAAATTGTCCATAAAAGTATCAAAAAGTTCAATCCAAAAAGGTTAAGAGTCCGTAGGTAAAATCCAAAGGCAAACGTGGCAAAGGCTACGCAAAACTATGCGGATCAAGGACTTGGTCCGTGGCAAAGAACAAGGCAAAGTTCATGAACAAACCCAAGAAACTTCTTGGCAAGGCTTGAGCCGGCAACTTGGCTCCGTGGAACTCCGCTCGCTTCACTCCTCTTAGAATAGAAGTGGCCGAGCTACTGAGGATCCGTTCCCACGGATCCTATACTTAATCCCCTTGGCGAGGCCCCCGATGCTCTAGGCTTCTGCGCCAATCTGTGCTACGGGATCTAGCGCCTCTCTGGCGCTCTAGGCTACGGTGCCAATCTCTCCTACTGGACTCAATGCTCCGTCTCCTATCAAAGCTCCGTCCTTGCCTCCCAGCACCTGCATTGCTATCTTCATGAGAGCCGAACTCCCTTTCAGCTTCCATTGCCTCATCCTCCACTGTTTCCCTGATCCTTTCCTGCAACCCGTAACCACCTGGTTTCTCATAATGATCAGAATCATCACTCTCAGGGTCAGCCTGAACTTCCCAGCTAGCATAGCCGTCAGGCCATTCATCATCCCAGGCCAAACTCTCTGTGGGAGAGGAAGGCCCAGCTAACTCATCAGCCCCTTCCTGCATGTCCTCATCAACTGCAGCTGGCCCTAATGCAAGTGGGACCCCCGGTGCCCCCCAGGCACGAAAGGGAACTGGGTTGCTACACTTTATCACAATTTTAGACATGCCTGGTTTGCTTATGACACATCTGTCTTGTTCAAACAACACATTGAACCCCAATTTTAGCAAACTAGAAACACTCAAAATATTGTACTTGAGACTATCAACATAAAGAACATTCTGTAATTCCACCCCAACCCTCTAACAAAACAGACCCTGATCCTTTAACATTAGCCCACTTGCCATTAGCCAATGTGATGGAAGACACTGAGGCTTCATGTATATTATTGATCAAAGCATTGTCCTTGATTAAATGCCTAGAGGCACCTGAGTCTACTACCCAAAAACTACTAGAACATTTAACATTTGCCTGTCCATTTGCCATCAAAACAGAAACAGAACTTCTTTCTTCTTCACTCTGATGACCTTTCTTCTTTTTCTTCTGGTTGAGTGGATTTTTACAGTTCTTTGAAATATGTCCATTCTGACAACATCGCCAACAAACTGGCCCTTTAAAACTCTTTCGAGCTTGAGCCATGCAAGCTGTGTCAGCCTCTTTAATTGAAGATTGCTTTTCAGATGAGTGAGATACAGCCTCTCTGGAAATTTTCTGTGCTTGCCATTCATACAGCTATGTAGATAGAAAATTTATATTCAAATCTGCATCTTGAATATTCACCAGTCCATCCACAAAAGCATAATATTTCTTTCCAAGACTTCCCAGCAGAATTAGACCCTTCTGGGTCTCCTCAAAACTCTGCCCACGCTGCTCCAGGTCAGCAAACAGTGTGACCATTTCATTTATATGCTCTCGAAGACTGCCATTCTCAAGTTGCATTTTTTTTTGAAATATATTTATTAGGGTTTTTCCAAAAACAGTAAAAGTGGAGGAACAATTTCAGGTAAAGGACAGTAGGAACGATAGAGGGAGGAGAGGTTGAGTGATGGGGTTAGGGTGGAGGGGGGGCCTCGGGGATGGCAAAAAAGGGGCGGTGGTATTAGGAATCCTTTGGGGAAGAGGGGGTAGGGGTGCCTGGGTGGGGGGTGTGGTGGGGAGGGGGTAGGTGAGTTGGCTTCCGGTATCACTGTATAGTCCCATTTGTTCAATTCTTGTAGAAGGGGGGAGAGGGGGGGAATAAAGATGTGATTGTCATTAAGAAGGGGGGGTATTTACTCTTGGGGGGTTCAGTTTTGCCGATCTTTGGTAGTCTCAGTCCTTCGTCAGGTATCTTGGGTGTGTTGGTTTAGCTCCCCAGTCTTTAGGTAGTTCACAAAGGGCGACCAATCTGTTCTCTTCAAACTTGTCCCCTCCAATTCGCTCATGTAGTATGACAACTTATCCATACTCATGATGTCTTGAGCTTTGTTTGCCCATTCTTCAAGTCGGGGTACATCCGTAGATTTCCACTTTCTCGCGTACACCATCCTCGCTGCCGTGGAGAGGAACAGGAATAGCCGCTCAGCATTCTCGTCTGGGAATTCTCTTTCATCCACTATTCCTAGTATGCAGGCCTCTGGTGTCAATTCCAGCGTGATCTGTAGGATCTTTTGCATTTGGATGTGAACCGCTTTCCAGAATTTCGAGACTTCCTGGCAGGACCACCACATGTGGTAGAAGGTGCCTGTCTGTGACCCGCATTTCCAGCATTTAGACTGGGCGCTCTTGTACATCAGGCCAAGTTTATGGGGTGTCATGTACCATCTGAAGAACAGTTTGTACCAGTTCTCCTTAAGATCAATGGCGTAGGTGATTTTTATTTTCTTCCGCCAGATCTTCTCCCATTCTTGCATGCTGATGCGATGTTTTGCCCATTTTATTTTTCTTGATCTTCTCCCATTCTTGCATGCTGATTGTACGGCCGATGTTTTGCGCCCATTTTATCATACAGGTTTTGACCTGTTCGGTCTCAGTCGACCATTCCAGGAGTCGTAGGTAGGCCTTGGAGATTAGTTTCTTCTCTTTACTCAAAAAGTTTTTCCAGAAGTACTCTCCTTCCGCAAAGCCTGCCTGTTCATCCCTCTGGAAGCATGCTTTGATGTGCAAGAACTGAAGCCAAGTGAGGGTTTTGCACTGTTGCTGCAATTGAATCTTTGGCTTTAGGCTCCTCCTTGCCCCCACTTTGACTGTCATTTCCTCGTATGTTGGCCATTTGTCCCATCCTAGTAAGTTTCGTTGGTGGGCTTCTATGGGTGATATCCAAAGAGGTGTTTTTTGGAAGAATCTCCCCTTGTAAGTTTCCCATACTTTCATCAGGGCTGCTCTTAACGGGTGTCTCTTGAAGTTTTCATTTGACCTTGGCCTTCCATACCACAGGTGACCATGCCAACCTGTGCGGAGATCGAAACCCTCCAGGGCCAGTAGCTCTTTATTTTTCAGGTTGATCCATTCCCTTACGTGTACCAAACCGCAAGCCTCGTAGTACAGCTTGAAATCTGATAAGTCCATCCCTCCCCGTGCCCTTCTGTCCGTGAGTACCGTGTACTTAATTCTCGCTCTCTTTGCGTCCCATAGGAACTTGAGAATGTCCTTCTTCCAGTTATCGAAGATGGCGTTGGACTTGATGATAGGCAGATTTTGAAATAGATACAGTAGCCGGGGCAGAACATTCATTTTAATCACCGCTATCTTGCCCATGAGCGAGAGGTTGGCGCTTTTCCAGGTGAGCAGATCTTTTTGGACTTTTTTCCACAATGCCTCGTAGTTGTTTTTTTGTAGATGGCAGTTTTGTGCCGTTATGTGGATGCCCAGATATTTAATTGTTTGGGTGACTTGCATGCCTGAGGCCCTTTCTAGCTGTTCTTGGCGCTTCTTGGATAAGTTCTTCGTCAGGATCTTTGTTTTGCCTTTGTTGATTTTCAGTCCCGGCCATTGACCCAGACCCTCGCCGTTTGTTCTCTGTATATCGCCCCGATGGCATTTTGAAAATGTGGGCCCAGGTCCATCTTCGACATTAGCAGATGGAAAAAGTCCCAGTTCAGGTTGTCGAAGGCCTTCTCCGCATCGAGGGCAAGGAAGGCGATTTCTCTTTGAGGGTGCATTTCGTAGTAGTGGATCAAGTCGACGACCGTCCTGGTGTTGTCCTTGGTCTGCCTGCCGGGGAGAAAACCGTTTTGATCGGGGGCTATCCAAACGTTGAGCCAGGGTTTCAGCCTATCGGCTAGGATGTTTGCCAGAATCTTATAGTCTAAGTTAAGGAGTGATATGGGCCTGTAATTAGCCACGCTTGTATCGTCAGTGAATTAGGACAATGTTCGCTTCTCTCCAAGAGTCCGGTGTTACCCCCTCCGTGAGCACCCTGTTGTAGATCTTTTTCAGGAAGGGGGTGATTTCACTTTTTATAGCTTTATAGAATCTAGCCGTTAACCCATCCGGCCCTGGGGCTTTGTTTGTGTCCAACTTCCTTATTGCCGTTTCTATCTCGAATTCTGAGATTTCCTCGTTCAATTGCTCTCTATAGTGTGCCGGAATCTTGCTTGCGTCTCCAAATATTGTTCGACGTCCTCTTTCTTGGCTCTTCCCCTGGCGTACAGTGTTGAGTAGAAGGTTTGGAATGTGGCCTGTATTTCCTTTTCCCCCAGGATCAGTTCGCCGCCCGAAGTTTGGTTATGAATCCCATTTGCTTCTTCTTTTTGATCCTTCTCGCCAGCCACCTGCCCGGCTTGTTGGCGTTCTGGAAGTATCTTTGTTTTAGAAATTTAAGATCTTTGGAGATTTGTTCAATCTCCAAGTGATGTTTCTGTTTTTTCAATGAGGACAGGTTGGCGATCGAAGCCCGGTTCTTTGGCTGAGCTTTCAGGATCGCTTCTTCTTGTGCGATCTTGGTTTGAAGTTCGTATAGCATCTTTCGCTTCGCTTTGTTTCTGCTCGCGTTATGTTGGATAAAGTGTCCCCGGAGCACTGCCTTGCAGGCATCCCAAACTACTTCCGGGCTTGTTTCCGGGATGTCATTGATCCTGAAGTAGTCCGCCGTCAGGGCTTTATATTTCTGTATGTCCTCCTCTTTCTTTAGCAGGTTGTCATTAAGTCTCCAGCGTCTTGTTGGGAGCCTGTGGTTTAATTCCAGCGTGATCGGGCAGTGGTCTGACATGTCTCTTGGTTGTATTTTTATTTGGGATATTCTCGGCACCAGAGATTTGGTCATCCAGACCATGTCTATTCGTGACCAACTCTGGTGCCTGTGTGAGTAGTATGCATAGTCCTTTTCCTTTTGGTTGTGGAGCCGCCAGGCATCTTCAAGGGAGAGATCCGACAGAAGACGCAAAAAGGTCTTTGGTAGGGTGCCGGGAGGGTCTTGCAATGCTTTCTTGATCTTTGCGGCTGGTTGAGTTCTATCCAGCCGGGAATCGATTATTCCATTGAAATCGCCCAGTAGGATCAAGCCGTCGTATTCCTGGTCGTCTATGAGCTTCGCGAGATTCTGGGCGAACTCGGATTTGGGGCCGTTTGGCGCGTAGATGTTGCATAGCAGAAGCCGAAACATTCCCATCTCGATCATCACCCCCACTATTCTCCCCTCTTGGTCCTTGAATGCCAGTTTGGCTGGAATCTTGTCACTGACATATGTTGCTACTCCTCTCTCTCTTCCGTTTGCTAGCGAACAGAACAGATTTCCCATGCCTTTGTTTGTCAGATGGTGCTCGTGGGCCTTCTTGATGTGAACTTCTTGCAGCGCCACGGTGTCATATTTGTTCTTTCTCAATAGGTTGAATGCCTTTTTCCTTTTTGCCGGCGAGTTTAAACCGTTAATGTTGTTGGCATAGCACAGCAATTGCATTAAGGAATCATACATTCCGCATTTCTTCTGTGTGTTCCGATTCGCCGTTCTTATTGTCCGTAATCTGTGTCGTTGTGTCTTTCGCTACGCCTTGGGATTCCCTGGTGGACCTGGTTGGCTCCTTGCTCGGGAAGTAGAATCGTCGTCTTTTTGCTTGTTCTTTCTGTCCAAATTGTGGGGGGGTCCTCAGGCCGAGCTCTTTCTGGAGTTTTTCATAGAACTCTTGTGCCTTGGCTACCGTGGTCAGCCAATGCCTTCTCTCCCCGTAGGTGACCATGATCCCCTCCGATTTCTCCCACCGGAATCTGATTTTCCTATTCTTCAATTCCTCTGTGAGAAAAAGGTAGTTTTTTCTTTTATTGATTGAGGATGTAGTAAACTCCCTTAGGATGATTACTTTGTGGCCTTCATGTATTGGTGGTACCTCTTTTTGCTTCAGTAAAACTTCATCTCTGACTTTTTTCCTGCAAAACTGGACCACCACATCTCGGGGAACATTGTTCCGTCTCGCGTATGCGGAGGGAACCCTGTATGCTTTGTCTATTTCCCGGTGTACCTCTTCCTCCTCTCTGCCTATGATGGTTGACGAGAGTTTACTGATGATCTTCTGTACGTCTTCCTGTGATTCTTCCTTAAGGTTTCTGAAACGTAACCTAGTCTCCAAGGTGTTCTGTTCTGCATTAGCTCTAGCTTTGCGTTCCTCACTTCCAGGGTCTCAACTCGCCTTTGTAACTTCCCTTGGACCATTATGATCTTGCCTTCTTCTTGTTTGACTGAGTGTATTTCTTCTCTCATGCTTGATAATTCTTTTGTCAGGTCTGCTTTGATTTCCTGCAGTTGGTCCTGTACCGATCTATGTTGAGCTTCTTGTCTCGCCACCGCTGCGTCTACTTTTCGTTGTGTCAGGTCTTGCTTCTCAGAGAGTTTCTGGATTTCTTTTAATATGTCCTTCATCATTGTCTCATCATTGTTAGCCAGCCTCTTCTGAACGCCCTTGGCATCCTTGAAAATTTTTGGGGTTGCCATTGGCCCTTGCTTGGCTCTGCCTTGGTCGCCTGTTTGTGTAGTCTCCCTCTGCGGCTATGGTGGTGCTACCTTGTTTGATGTAACCTGATGTTTACAGTTATCTTCGTCCTACCCCTTTGTGCTGCTTAGTTCTGGGGGGGGGGCCTGGTCGCCGCCTTGCGTGTCCGCTCAGGTCCTTGCCTTAGAGGGCACCTCGTTCTCCGTGGCACACCCCCCGGCCTCAGTCAGCCGCGCAGAATGGCGGGGGCATTCCTTGTTCACCCTCTGTAGATTTGTCTTTGTTTCACAGAGCCCCGCGGCTTGCTCTGGCTGCGTGGGAGCGGGTGAGTTCTCCTCTTCTGGAAGGAGGGGGGATGGGCTTCTTGCCCTCTCTACTTAAATTCTTCCCTGTGTGTCCTCTTTTTCTCCCTCCGTTCATCACTCCGGTCCCTCCTTCTTGCCCTTCGCCTCCGTATTCCCCCTGGCTTCTTCTGCCTTCCGCTTTCTCCCTTGTACTCTGGGCTGCCCCCCTGCGCTAAGGACTCTGCCTCTTTAATTGGACCACTGGCTAGTCCTCCCAGCCTGCAGTTCCTGCTCTCGCCTGTCTTCGCCACGCTTCCAGATCCCGTCTGGCCCGGCCCTGCCCGCTCGTTGGTTCCTCTTCCTGTCTTTGTTCGCGCTCTTTTCTTCAGAGGCGGGAAAGGTTCCTCCCGAAGATGGCCGTCCTCCTTCCCAAGTTGTCGTTTTTCTGTCCTTTCATGGTGAGCGCCGCCATCTTGGATCCCGGGTCTCTCCCCCCTCTGTCTTCTGGATCGGCCCCGCTCTGGTCAGGAGTGGCCAGAAATGCCCCGCTTGTCCCCTCTTTTCCTATGCCTTCATCTGGGGTTCTCCCTTCGGCCCGCTCTGGCCCCCGTACTAATCGGCCCCTCTGTTCTTTGGCGTCATTGGTTTCTGCTCGGCAGCTGTCTGGGCTCTCTTGTGTTGCCTCTCTCCTTTTCCAGTCTCTGGGGCCTTTGGTCCACTTGCCCCCGTCCCCTGCCGTTCTGTTGTCCCTTCTGTCTGGTGTGGGCTGGGCGGGCAGTAAGTGCGGGCTTGTGCCCGCTTCCCGCTTCGCGGCCTGCTTGCCGGTGGGGGGAGGATCACTGGGCCCTCTCAGTCTCCCCCTCTTGAGGAGGGGGGGCTTCTGGAGCCAGCGGTGGGGTCCCCTCGGCTTCGCTACCTCACAGCCGCATGTCGCAGCCGGAGGCGAGGGCGCGATTCGCCCTCTGGCCGGTGAAAACGGTTGGCAACTTGAGGAGCCCTCAAGAGGTCTGACCTGCCGCCATCTTTGCCCAACCGGAAGCCCCCTCAAGTTGCATTTTAAACAGCTTCCGGCATGTGATAACCTTGGAGCAAGCGGACTTTTTCTGGAACATGTTTTCTAAACAATCCCAAATTTCTTTCGCTGTCTCCAAGTGTTTCACAAACACCAGTTGATTATCTTCCAAGGCCAACAAGATATTAGCACGAGCCTTCTGGTCCTTTAAGACCTCATCATCATTGTCAGCAGCTGGAGGAGTTAACACTGTTGACCATAACTCCTGTGTAATCAACCAACACTTTATCTTCTCAGCCCAACAAAAATAATTTTGTCCATTGAGCTTTTTAAAACTCAAACCAGAAAATTGAGCCATATTCATAGTCCTTTAGCTGTTATATAATTCCACACAGCTTTCAGCCTCTTGCTCACTTAGGAAACACCAAGATACTCCAAGTCCCATCAGTCCTTTCTGGACCCATAACCTGTCGGTTGGTGAAGGGATAATGGGACATATAATCCCATATATCCACAGTTAGCAGAGTAAAAACAGCAAAAAGTGTCTGATGGGTTATTGGCAAAATAGAAGCAAAAAGAACAAAGTTTGGCTTTATATAAAAAACACAAACTTTTTTTTCAACATATAGCTTTCAATAAACAAAAAGCAATACCATGCTCTTTTAAATAGTCCATGTAGATATTGAAAAACAAATCAAACAATGCAGTTCTTCTTCAATATATTCTTCTACACAGTCTTTAGCAACAAGCATCTGTGTTACCATATCAGTGTTGTTGCAGCTCACGAATGCATTTCTTCAGATTACAGCATTCCAGCATTTCAGAAATACAGGATATCATTTACTCCAGGCTTCAGCTTCCAAGCATTTAAATGCATTTCTTCAGTCTACAGTATTCCAGCATACTAGCATCACAGCAGTATATCAGACAGGAACCTTCAGTTAGCACAATAGCCAACATAGACATTCAGAATCTGCAAAAGCCTTCTTCAGCATACACACACACACAGTATGCACACTCCACGATACTCCCAACGTACTTTCTCCTTCACAGCAGCACCACAGCCACAGCCACAGCCACAAGCTCAACTGTAACATAGAAGCTTTTATGCAAACACAGCTGCCACACCTTACTTGATTCAAGAAACACTCAGCTGCATCTATTCATTCTTAAAACAAAAGCCTTACTCCTAACATAAACTCAGAGAAACAGTTACACATAACTCAAACAATTGTTTTAAATCTTTATTTAACCTCTTGGTTTGTACATCAGTCACACTGGTGTCACTAAAATATAATGTGCAGGTTTAATAATGTGGATTTTATATGTGTGGGTATGAATGGAGTTGAATGAAATAAATGGATGAATGAGAATTAATAATTTTGGAAACACCAGTAAAAGATTAAGGCCTGCAATGACTAACTGCCTGCTTGCTGAACTGTAATTAAAAGTTGCTGAAGGAAACTGAAATTGTAAACTGTGATAAGAACTGTGACAGTGATAAGAGAAGTGTTTATAATCTCTCTCCTAATGTTCCGGAAGAAAGTAAAGGCATGGCTTTGGGACCAGGCGTTTGGTCAATAGACATAAGCAGCATCTAAAGGATATAAGCAGCATCTAACTGGATACACGGTAAGACTGACGAGGCTGGTTTATGCTATAATTGATGACTTTATTTGGTTTTAATTATGATGTTGTATTATGATATGTATATGTTGTGATTTTATTGTAACTGTTGAAATAGCCTCTAAATGGAGCTCAATGTAAGTCGCCCTGAGTCCCCCTTCAGGGGTGAGAAGGACAGGATAGAAATGCGGAAAATAAATAAATATAATGTTAAGAAGGAAGTCAACACAAGGCCAACACCAATCAAGGAGCTCAACGTCTGTCAAGAAGTGAATACTCAAGATAATTTCAACAGGACAATTATTTAGTTCATCGGCAGAATATTCCTATAAAAGATTCAGTCCAATAATTCTCAAATTGTGACGGAGAACTGTTTGCCCACTATGATCTGCTCCATGGGAAGGAGAGAGAATGACAGATTTGCAAAGGATGAGTCTCGTCACTTTGACCTTCTTTCTCAAGGGAAGAGGAAGAAGTGTGCTTTGGAGTCCTGGATTTTGTGCAGGGGAATCAGGTTCTTCTGTATGGCAAACACAGATCTGATCCTTGGCATTGTTCTTAGGGAAAGAAGTGTTGGAGTTTATAAGCATTATGGAAGTTATTGAGCTATGCGTTGGCAGGCTGCAGGGAAGCAGGGCCTGGCCTAAGCAGGTGCTTCTCCAAGGAGAGAGAAAGGATATAGTAATATCTAGATGCATGGTGATTGTTGTAATTGAGCCTTCGGCTACTACTACTAGTAGTATTGGGGAAGATGCTGGGTCAATAGCATCAAGCAATAGTATGGAATGGGGAGAGGCTCTGTGTGATCAAGACTCTGCAGCTGGGAGGAAAAGGGCTGCCAGTGATTCTAGCCTGGAAGGGCTGGAACAGAGTTACTTAGAGCTCCTTCTGATCCAGAAACCTTGAAAGGTTTTCCTGGGGAAGAAGAAATGTGGTCAGAGGAAAGTGATACGGATCTAGAATCAACATTGGTTCAGGAAGTAAGGGATGCGTGTAATGAAGAGAATTCTGATACCTTCCTCGGCTTTGACAGTGACTTAGACTGGCCTTCTGAGGCTTCAGAAACAGATTGAGACACTTTAAGCTTCCAACAGCGTTGGCAAGATTGGAGGTCTGCACAGAGCACGACAGGTGTAGGAGATGCAGCAGCTGGTGCTCGTGATCAAGGAGGGTCTTCAGATGACAGTGATGTTTAAGTGCTATATAAGAAATGGGTTTTGGGGCTGCATTTGCAGCGGTCAAAGAGTTGATGTCTGGTTCTTGTCTCTGGCATTCCTGTGATCCTGATATCGTGTGCCTTGTTTCTGTTTCCAGTTACTCGTGAGTTATGGGCTATTTCTCCACTTTGTTCTTGGGGTGAGCTGCTGTGGCACCTCTAGCTGATGTTTGGAAAAAGGTGGGGGGTTTGGAATTCAATGTCTGCTTTTCTGTTTAGTTGCCTGCGGTGTATTCCTGTGGCGGGGCTTGGTCTCCGCTGAGTCTACGTGAGTTTCTGTTACAGAGTTCAGTATTGTATGAAATGGAGGGAGGCTGACACTGTGTTTTATGGGGACTATGATTTGTGCTATTCATGTATACTCATCTCCTGATTACCTTGGATCGTCTCCTCCTTTCATCCATCATTCTCCTTCCCTGGACCTTTGGATTGGATTTACGACTACGCTTCTGGATTTTCCCTTCGGACTTCGCAGACGGACGTCTGGTGTTTGTTTTGGGCTTTTTGCTGCTTTGTTTTGTGGGTTTTTCTCCTGGGATTTCTGAGGGTTTTTGAGCCGAGTTGGCTACTTTTTTGTTAGTCCTTTTTCCATTTATTGTTCAATAAACCTTTTGTTATCCCCTTTTACTTCTGGACTTGGCTTCTTTGGTCTCTGTGCTATGACAGTGATGGATGCATGTACATGTGTGTGAATGCTGATTGTAAATGTAACTCTTCTTTGTTTGTATTAACATACAAACCAATATACCTGTAAGTTGTTTGTGAATCCGATGTAGTTACACAGAATCTGTATGTATGTGTGTCAAATGTCATTATTTGTGTAAAACTTCTGTAAAAGTTCAAATACCCTCTCACACTGGAAATTGAAATAAAAAGAACCTATGCGTTAAAGTTATTTATTTATTTATTTATTTATTCGTTCGTTCGACTTAATACAGGGCTGTCCAACTTCTACCGGACCTGTGGCCGGAATTCCGGTTACTGATGACCTGGGGGGCCGAAGGGTCTGCCTCTGCCCCCGGCTCTGCCCCCTCCCCGGCTCCGCCCCTGCCCCGCCCCCAGCTCCGCCTCCTCCCCGCCTTGGAGGTGTCTGTGGAGGACACCGGGGCTTTAACTTGGAGATAGAGATGAACACCAAAATCCCAGTCTCAAGTCCCAGCCCCTGCTTTGAACTGGATTATATTGCAGTGTGGACTCAGGGCCCTTCACACAGCCATATAACTCAGAATATCCAGGAAGGAAACCCCACAAAACCTGCTTTGAACTGGATTATATTGCAGTGTGGACTCAGGGCCCTTCACACAGCCATATAACGCAGAATATCCAGGCAGGAAACCCCACAAAACCTGCTTTGAATTGGATTATATTGCAGTGTGGACTCAGGGCCCTTCACACAGCCATATAACGCAGAATATCCAGGCAGGAAACCCCACAAAACCTGCTTTGAACTGGATTATATTGCAGTGTGGACTCAGGGCCCTTCACACAGCCATATAACGCAGAATATCCAGGCAGGAAACCCCACAAAACCTGCTTTGAACTGGATTATATTGCAGTGTGGACTCAGGGCCCGTCACACAGCCATATAACGCAGAATATCCAGGCAGGAAACCCCACAAAACCTGCTTTGAACTGGATTATATTGCGGTGTGGACTCAGGGCCCTTCCACACAGCCATATAGCCCAGAATACCTGCTTTGAACTGGATTATCGGAGTTCACACTCATATAATCTGGTTTAAAGCAAATAACATGGGATTTTATTCAGATGTGTGGAAAGGAAGTCAAATAAGAAGCCAGGGCCCTTCCACACAGGCCTATAACCCTGAATGATAAGGCATAATATTCATTCTGCCTCTGCTAATAATAATAATAACAACAACAACAACAGGTTCCTGGAGTAGGAGACCTCCAAGGGCCATCCAGGGCCATCCAGTCCAATCTCCTTCTGCCATAAGGGGAAAATACAATCAAAGCATTCCTCACAGATGACCATTCAGCCTCTGATGATGATGATGATAATAATAATAATAATTACAATGGGTTCCTAGAATAGGAGACCTCCAAGGGCCATCCAGTCCAATCTCCTTCTGCTATAAGGGGAAAACACAATCAAAGCAATCCTCACAGATGGCCATTCAGCTTCTAATGATGATGATAATAATAATAATAATAATTACAATGGGTTCCTAGAATAGGAGACCTCCAAGGGCCATCCAGTCCAATCTCCTTCTGCTATAAGGGGAAAACACAATCAAAGCATTCCTCACAGATGGCCATTCAGCCTCTAATGATGATGATGATGATGATAATAATAATAATAATTACAATGGGTTCCTAGAATAGGAGACCTCCAAGGGCCATCCAGTCCTACCTCCTTCTGCTATAAGGGGAAAATACAATCAAAGCATTCCTCAGCCATGTTGAATCAAACCTAAACTCTCATGAGAGCAACAGAAAGTACTGAACCTTGAGTTTGGGAGTTGTAGTTCTCCTCTATCCAGAGAGCACTGTGGACTCAAATAATGATGGATCAGGACCAAACTTGGCAGGAATCCTCAGAAGAGGAGGAAGCCGGAAAGGGAATGGATGGGCACCCCCCCCGCGCGCTCCAAACTCGGCCCCGCCCCTTTTTCGCTCTGGCCACGCCCCCTCTCGCTTGGTGCACTCTTTCCTTCCCTCTTTCTTTCAAGTGGTGGAAAAGGGAAGGAATGAAAGGGGGAAAGAGAGAGAGAAGGAGGGAGGGAGAGAGAGGGGAGAGGGAGGGAAGTAGGAGGAGGAGGAAGGGAGCCTGCTCCTCCTCCCGCCACGCCCCTCACCCCCCCCAAGCCGGGGAAAAAATAAATAAATAATATTCGAAAAAAATATTCGAAAAAAATATTCGAAAAAATATTAAATTTTTTTTAAAAAATCTTTAAAAGCAGATATCTTGCAGGAGGGTAGGGGGCGTGGGGAAGGGGTTGGGGGCCGTATACAGCCCACGGGCCGCCAGTTGGACAGCCCTGGCTTAATATAACGCTCTCTCTGGAGTCCAGAGCGGTTTACAGAGTTAAAAACAGATAAACACATAAAATGCAATAAAACCAGATTAAAACCCCCAGTTAAAATCAAATTCCAGCAGAACTGCGATGGCAGTAGGAATATGCTGACAGCGACACAACAGGATGCTGATAACACGGCATTGATTATGGACCAAAGTTATTGATTATTGAAAAGTTATTCATGACACTGGAAGGAAAGAGCATGTTACCCATTTTTTAAGTGTTAGTATGTTAAATTAACTACGGCAGAAAGTCATCATTGTGTAAATCTATGATGACAAACATATGACATGTGTGTCAGCACCGACACACGTAGCCATTTTCGATGACACGTGGCCACATGCGGCCGCATACAGAGAAGTATGGGTTGCACGCTGAGAAGGATGTTTCATGGCCAGATGCCAAGGATAAAAACATTTGCTGTAGTGTAGACACTCTGTGCCAGATGTCTGTAGACCAAAACAACAGAACTCTGGCACAGAGCGTCTAGTTCTGGGACTTCCAGTTTAGCAGGGAGCAGTGGAATCCCGTGGGGGATGTATCTCTGGGGGCCCTGTGATCGCCACTACCAGCAACCACATAACCACAGCAAGCATCATCCAATCTACTGTTCTAGGGTGTCGTGGATTTCTAATTGACTGTCATTACTGAGATGGGAAAGGTGAGGGCCTGTGCTATGGGTGCTGTTTCTTGCCATTAGAAATAGTGGCAGCCATCTTAATTTACATAAGGAATGCAGTCTTGCAGCATAGTGCAGATTCCATTTCACCACTATTACTGGTGTGCATCCTTATTAACCCCTATTTCTACTTATTAACCCTGCCTTTTCCTAAAAGACAGTGACATGTGCCATCTTGTAAGGTTAGTTAAAGAATTCCCCCTCGCTTATCTTAGTTCAATGAACAAAGAAGTCACTAAGCAGGTGAGTTAAATAATTAGTATTTGGTTTATTAAATACAGTTATATATTACAATTACCGTACTAAACGATTTTTTAGCCCTGAAAAATCTTATCAAAAGTCGGGGGCCGTCTAGTACGCCGGATATACAATTTAAAAACCTAAAAATAATTAATATAAAATAATAAAATTAAACTACCATGCCATCGGAGGAAGAGGAGGGCGGAGAAAGGGCACAGGGAGGAGGACCGGCAGGGCATATTACCATGGTTCACCTTCAGCCGGCTGAAGGTGAACCCGTCGAAGACGGAGATCTTGTGGCCTGGTCGACCTGGGCCGGATGAGTGCTGGTTGCCTACCCTGGATGGCGAGCAACTTAGCCCGTCATCCTTGGTTAAGAGCTTAGGCGTCAAATTGGACTCCTTGCTGACCATGGAGGCCCAGGTCTCCATGGTCAGCAAAACGTCGTTTTTCCATCTATGACAGGCTAGGCGACTGGCCCCCTACCTGTCCAGGGATGACCTGGCCACGGTGATCCAAGCGATGGTCATCTCGAGGCTGGATTACTGTAACGCCCCCTACGTTGGCCTTCCCTTGTCGACAATCCGGAAACTCAAGCTGGTGCAGAATGCCGCGGCTCGCTTGCTGTTGGGAGCACCGGTGAGAGAGAGCACATTACTCCCATCCTTCAGCAACTGTACCGGATTGCCTTCAAGGTGTTGGTTTTAACCTTTAGGGCCTTGCACGGTCTAGGCAGGGTGCCCAAGACGGTGATCGCGAACGACCGGGTGATCATTGGGCCTCCGCCGGGTGATCTTCAAGCCCTCACCCGGTCACTGCGCGCGCCCGCGCACGCACGCTCCCAGCGCCGCCTTCCTCTGCCCTGCAGTAGGTGACAGAGGCCCCCACGCTCCTCACTGCCTCTCTTTCGCCCGGATCCATGGATCCGGATGAAAGAGAGGAGAGGGGAGCATGCGGGGGGGCCTCCTCCTCTGTCACCTATGGCAGGGCGGCGACAGAGGAGGAGAAGGCCCCCGCGCGCTCCTCGCTGCCTCTCTTTCACCCGGATCCATGGATCCGGGCGAAAGAGAGGCGAGGGGAGCGCGCGGGGGGGTTTCCTCCTCTGTCGCCGCCCTGCCATAGGCGACAGAGGAGGATGAGGCCCCCGCTTGCTCTCCTCGCCTCTCTCTCGCCCGGATCCCTGGCAAAAAGAGGCGAGAGGAGCACGCGGGGTCTCCTCCTCTGTCGCCTATGGCAGGGCGGCGACAGAGAAGGAGGATGCTCCCGCGTGCTCCCTCGCCTCTCTTTCGCCCGATCCATGGATCCGGGGAAAGAGAGGTGAGGGAGCGCGTGGGGAGTTTCCTCCTCTGTCGCCCCCCTGCCATAGGCGACAGAGGAGGAGGAGGCCCCCGTGCACTCCTCGCTGCCTCTCTCTCGCCCAGATCCATGGATCGGGGCAAAAGAGAGGCGAGGGAGCGCGCGGGGGGCCTCCTCCTTCTCTGTCGCCGCCCTGCCATAGGCGACAGAGGAGGAGGAGGCCCCGTGCGCTCTCCTTGCCTCTCTCTCAGCCGGATCCATGGATCCGGGTGAGAGACAGGCGAGGGCAGCGCGACGGGGGCCTCGAGAGGCGCCATGGATCGGAGCGCCTCCCCCAATCCGGTGAGCAACCAAACTAAGAAGCCGCCCGCGGGTGCGGGTGCGCGCACGCGCGGCAGGTGATCTTTTCAACTTGGTTGCTCAAAAGTAGCTCGCATGCTGAAAAAGTGTGAGCACCCCTGGTCTAGGGCCTGTGTACCTGAGGGACCGCCTTACCCGTATGTTCCCCCGAGATCACTGCCCTCGGAAGAGCAAAATTTGTTGATTGTTCCATCGTCCCGCTCCTGCCATTTGTCCAGTACAAGACAGAGAGCTTTCTCCGCTGCGGCCCCAGTACTCTGGAACTCACTGCCTGACCATATTTGAGTGGTCCCCGAACTTCTCCCTTTCCGAAGGGAATGTAAGACGGCCCTTTTCAGGCTAGCGTTTGGTTAAATCCAAATGCAATTGGTCCGCCTCGCCTCAGTCAAAGAATCGTAGACCTGTACCATCATGGTTATGTACTGTGTTTTTACTGTGTGTTTTTACTGTATGTTTTATCGTATGTTTTTACTGTATGCCTGTATCTGTGATCCGCCCCGAGCCTGCTGGGAGGAGCGGAATATAAAACCGAATAATAAATAAATAAATAAATGGAGACAGCCTGCTGAACTGTCCTCACTCGCAGTGCTATGGCGACGTGCAGGGGGTTCTACTTGCCTGCATGTGCACCAACACAAAGCGCGTGCTCTCTCGATCTCGCTGCCTTTGCCAAGCAGGAAGTCAACATCCGAAGGCGCTTCCTGCTGCTGCGTGCGCAAGCATGGGATGGGCTTGCTGCGTGTGCACGCATGCCCAAGGTGCACACTCTCTTGATCTCGCTGCCAGCTTTGCCAAGCAGGAAGTCACCATCCGGAGGCGCTTCCTGCTGCTGCGTGCATGCGTAGCAAGCCCATCCCACGCTTGCGCATGCACGCACACAGCAGCAGGAAGCGCCTTTGGATGGTGACTTCCTGCTTGGTGAAAGCAGCGAGATCGAGAGAGCGTGCGCTTTGTGTTGGCGCGCGGGCAGGCAATTAGGACACTTCGCCCCTTTCTTCCCAATCCCCTCAATATTGTGTTGGCACGCAGGCAGGCAAGAAGGGCCCCCTTCGCATCGCCATCCCAAGGCGAGCGGGGACAATCCAGCAGGCTGTCTCCATGGCAATACGGCCTTCCGCTCCTCTCGGACCCTCTGCTATGGCGTCCAGGGAGGGAGGAAGGAGAGCAGATCGCCCCCAGCCATCACCATGGAATCTGGAATTGCCTTAAATGACGACTATATCCCTAACTCTATTTTTTGTTTAAAATTTGGGAAGGGGGTCGTCTTATACCACAAGTCATCTAGTACCCCCGGTATGTATGGTAATTTATAACTTAAACTATAAACATTGTGAAATTATGTGTTTTTTTTCTTGAAGTGACACCCCACCTGAGTTATGCTCAGTTTTTTGGCAAATTTTGATACACCAAGCTCAAAAGGTTGTCCATCACTGGTGTAAATAGTGATAACTTTTGAAAAATCCATCTCTAACAATAACTTCTTTTAAAATCAAAGAGTCGGAAGGGGACATACTTACTTCCTAGTTCAACCTCCTGACATGCATGAAAAACACAACTAAAGCACTCCTAAAAGATAGCAATTGATATTTGTTCAAACTGCAAAAAAGGTGAATGTACTCTCAGGAGGGCAAACAATATGGTAGAAGATCTGGAAAGCAAACACTATGAGGAACAACTTAGAGAGGCGAGAATGTTTAGATTGGTGGAGAAAATAACTTTATGACAGTAAACAACCTGAATGGTGTTTGCTTTCCAGATCTTCTACCATATTGTTTGCCCTCCTGAGAGTACATTTCATCTTGTCAATATATTTCTTGGTGCTCAGTACCAGACATAATATTCCGGGTAAATTCTAATCAAAGCTGAATAAAGTAATAATCCTGAATACCTGCATAGGTGCTATTGATTCATCTTGAACAAATAGTAATAACTCTAGTATTGTTTTGCCCAAAACATCTACATCCAATTTTTGGACTTCAGTGTTTCTTTCCACCTGGCGTGATATTTAGGAGCGCTTGAAAACACGCACACTGTTGTGAAATTGTAGTTGGCTGTAGAAAATGTACTGCCTTAAAGTCCCGGCAGACCGTGCAAAAAGAATCTGCGAACCCCACTTCCTCCAAAATGAACTGAATCACCTAAACTGGGCTCTACAGACCAATGGAGACTCCACCAAGGACATGATAAAAGCTAAAAGACCAAGAATAAGTCATAAGAGTAAAGACAATGATCCACACTGAGGAAAAGTGTGCTTGCCATTCATCAAGGGAACCACTGACTGCATTGGGAAGCTGATGAGGAAACATAACCCACAAACTATCTACAGACCCACTAAGAAAATCCAACAAAAGAAAAGAGGAATCCTGTCAATTCTGCAGGAGTCTACTGTATAGCATGCAGCTGTGGACAAGTCTCCATAGGGACCGCCAAATGCAGCATTGCCCAAATGCAGCATTGTCCTTGGAACATGAAAGGCACTGCAGACTACTTCAACCTGAGATGTCAGCCATAGCAGAGCACTTGATAAACCAACATGGACACAGCATATTCTTTGAGAAAATAGAAATGCTGGACCACTCTGACCACCATGCCAGACGACACAGAGAAAACATGGAAATCCGCAAGCATGTGGATAATTTCAACAGAAAGGAAAAAACCATGAAAATGAACAAAATCTGGTTACCAGTATTTTAAAAACCTTTAAAATCAGGACAGTAAATAAAGAGCAAGACTAAAAAAATGGGGAATTCCAGACAAGAAACAATCAGGGCCAGCTAATCACCTCCCAACAAATAATTTCTTCAGGCTGGAACCAACTAGGCTTTGAAGCTGCAAGGCTATTCAATGCTAATCAAGCTGGCCAATTGCAACATTCACTCCTGCCTCAAACAGACAAAAAGTTCTATCTCCCACCCTGGAAATTATTCCACAGAGATTTATAAACCTCACTTGCCTAGTTTCTAACAGACCTCACAACTTCTGAGGATGCCTGCTATAGATGTGGGCAAAACGTCAGGAGAGAATGCTTCTGGAACATGGCCATACAGTCTGAAAAACACACAGCAACTAAGACAGAGATTGTTGCTGAGACCTGAGACCATACTTTCATGAGGCCATGAAGGCTGCCTGTCACCGTTCCTATATACACTGCCTTGTAAGATAGCTGCACCAAACTTTTGCATACATATATCCTAGAACAGAAGATGAGAAATTCTAGGTGGGGGTTATTCCCTTCTGAAGAATGGATTTCAAAGGGTTAGCTGCAACACACAAATTGTCTTTCTTGTATTCAAAAATATATTTTTTATTTTTTGAAAGTATATATACAGAATCACTTGTAGTTGAACATATATTTCTTCCCAAATGGGGTTGTGGAATTGTAGAGTCGATCAAAACATATAATATCTGAACTCTCAAACGGATGCATCCGTTTTGAGAGTTCGTATATTATATGTTTTGATCGACTCTACAATTCCACAACCCCATTTGGGAAGAAATATATGTTCCACGACAAGTGATTCTGGATATATACTTTCAATAAATAAAAAATATATTTTTGAATACAAGAAAGACAATTTGTGTGTTGCAGCTAACCCTTTGAAATCCATTCTTCATGCTGCTTTGAGGACACCCTTCCTCTCTCTTTACATAGACTTGGTTATTCCCCTTCTCTCAAAACAACAAAGCAAATTGGATTTGTTGTTGAGTGTCCTAGGAATTATCAATCAGAAATGTACTAAACAATCAAGCACACATATACACACAGAGAGACAAATATTAAGAGAGATGCCGTCACTGAGTCCTCCTAGGAATAAAAGAGACTGAACGCTATCTATCTTAGCTACACTTGTGCAAAAGTTAGAGAAGTAATTTGCCTCACATGTCTATGACCTAGACCTACAACTTTGGTTTGGTAGATATATGGGATTTTGTTCTCCCCTCAACCCCGAGAACTATATATGAGTAGTAGTAATAATAAATCCATACCAACAAAATTTAACAACCCAACATAAACACGAATTATGATTTAACAACTAAAATTAAATTTAAAACACAGCCTGTTATAACAGACATAAGACAAAACAATAAACATTGAACAGAAGCAATAATTTCCCAGTTCCTTGGGGCAAATAGATTGATCATTGCTCAAGGTATCTATTGAGCAATGGCTAAAAATAGCCAGCTCCCTTTGACCTCAACTAGCTCAGATTAGCTCCCTGGGTAACTATTTTCTCATCTAAGAATGGAGATCTGAGTCCCTCTATAGAGGTGAGAAGGTCGGGGTACAATTTTTTAAAATTAATTATTAATTAATTAAAGGCTAGTTTCCTTTCTCCAAGCATGCTTGCTTCTTAAATCAAAACCTCCAACTGCTGAATGGCTGAAGAAGGTGCTCTAACAAATGGAATCCAAAACAGTTCTGTGCCTCCAAGAAGAGCTGCTCAACCTACCTGGGCAGAGAGCCACCTTCCCAACCTTTCTGCCTGCAATATTGAGCCACCTTTGCACACCAGTGTTAGTTAGTTAAGGTTCCTGACCCAGTCCCCAGAGCAGCTCACCTCGTACTTCCCAGGAAGGCAGGAGGAGGAAGAGGAGGAGGAGGAGGATAAGAGACTGTCCCGGCAAAGGAGCTTCTTTCTCCATCTCCATCCGACTCAACAAAAGCACCGAGCGCGCAGGAGGAGCCTTTCTTTCCAGGCACCCGGCAGAGACCGCAAATTGCAACTCCAGGCGCCTTGAGGGTTGTTGTTTGGTTGGAGACCGAGGGGAGCTCAACAGGAGAAAGGTCTGGCTGTCAGTCCTGGAGCGAAGGCAAGCCTTTTCCTTCCAACTCCATACCTGTGCGCCGGGAGAGGGAGGAGGGATGGATGGAGGGAAGGAGCCAAGCAGCCGACGGGAGCGCGCACTCGCCTCCGACTTGGGCCGTTCCCACCTTCCACCCTTTCTTAAGGAAAGGAAGGAAGGAAGGAAGGGAAGGAAGGAAGGAAGGAAGGAAGGAAGGAAGGAAGGAAGGAAGGAAGGAAGGAAGGAAGGAATAGAAGGGAAGGAGGGAGGGAGAGAGGGAGGGAGAGAGAGAGAGACGGAGGGAGAGGTCTCTGGATTCCAGTCTCCCCTCTTTGGGAGAAAAATAAAGGAAGGGTCATTTTGACGTGCTAGCCCATGCATGACCAAACTTGGGCTCCCCAGGTGTTTTGGACTTCAACTCCCACCATTCCTAACAGCCTCAGGCCTTTCCTTTTGCAAACTTGGGCTCTCCAAGTGTTTTGGACTTCAACTCCCACCATTCCTAACAGCCTCAGGCCTTTCCTTTTGCATGGCTCTCCAAGTGTTTTGGACTTCAACTCCCACCATTCCTAACAGCCTCAGGCCTTTCCTTTTGCAAACTTGGGCTCTCCAAGTGTTTTGGACTTCAACTCCCACCATTCCTAACAGCCTCAGGCTTTTCCTTTTGCATGGCCAAACTTGGGTTCTCCAAGTGTTTTGGACTTCAACTCCCACCATTCCTAACAGCCTCAGGCCTTTCCTTTTTTCACTCATTCCGGGTGTTTTGGACTCCAACTCCCACCATTCCTAACAGCCTCAGGCTTTTTCTTTTGCATGGCCAAACTTGGGTTCTCCAAGTGTTTTGGACTTCAACTCCCACCATTCCTAACAGCCTCAGGCCTTTCCTTTTGCAAACTTGGGTTCTCCAAGTGTTTTGGACTTCAACTCCCACCATTCCTAACAGCCTCAGGCTTTTCCTTTTGCAAACTTGGGTTCTCCAAGTGTTTTGGACTTCAACTCCCACCATTCCTAACAGCCTCAGGCCTTTCCTTTTGCAAACTTGGGCTCTCCAAGTGTTTTGGACTTCAACTCCCACCATTCCTAACAGCCTCAGGCTTTTCTTTTTTTGCAAACTTGGGTTCTCCAAGTGTTTTGGACTTCAACTCCCACCATTCCTAACAGCCTCAGGCCTTTCAAGTGTTTTTTGCAAACTTGGGTTCTCCAAGTGTTTTGGACTTCAACTCCCACCATTCCTAACAGCCTCAGGCTTTTCCTTTTGCAAACTTGGGCTCTCCAAGTGTTTTGGACTTCAACTCCCACCATTCCTAACAGCCTCAGGCCTTTCCTTTTGCATGGCCAAACTTGGGCTCTCCAAGTGTTTTGGACTTCAACTCCCACCATTCCTAACAGCCTCAGGCTTTTCCTTTTGCATGGCCAAACTTGGGTTCTCCAAGTGTTTTGGACTTCAACTCCCACCATTCCTAACAGCCTCAGGCTTTTCCTTTTGCAAACTTGGGCTCTCCAAGTGTTTTGGACTTCAACTCCCACCATTCCTAACAGCCTCAGGCCTTTCCTTTTTGACCAAACTTGGGCTCTCCAAGTGTTTTGGACTTCAACTCCCACCATTCCTAACAGCCTCAGGCTTTTCCTTTTGCATGGCCAAACTTGGGTTCTCCAAGTGTTTTGGACTTCAACTCCCACCATTCCTAACAGCCTCAGGCCTTTCCTTTTGCAAACTTGGGTTCTCCAAGTGTTTTGGACTTCAACTCCCACCATTCCTAACAGCCTCAGGCTTTTCCTTTTGCAAACTTGGGCTCTCCAAGTGTTTTGGACTTCAACTCCCACCATTCCTAACAGCCTCAGGCTTTTCCTTTTGCATGGCCAAACTTGGGTTCTCCAAGTGTTTTGGACTTCAACTCCCACCATTCCTAACAGCCTCAGGCTTTTCCTTTGCAGCGGCCAAACTTGGGTTCTCCAAGTGTTTTGGACTTCAACTCCCACCATTCCTAACAGCCTCAGGCTTTTCCTTTTGCATGGCCAAACTTGGGTTCTCCAAGTGTTTTGGACTTCAACTCCCACCATTCCTAACAGCCTCAGGCCTTTCCTTTTGCATGGCCAAACTTGGGCTCTCCAAGTGTTTTGGACTTCAACTCCTACCACTCCTAACAGCCTCAGGCCTTTCCTTTTGCAAACTTGGGCTCTCCAAGTGTTTTGGACTTCAACTCCCACCATTCCTAACAGCCTCAGGCCTTTCCTTTTGCATGGCCAAACTTGGGCTCTCCAAGTGTTTTGGACTTCAACTCCCACCATTCCTAACAGCCTCAGGCCTTTCCTTTTGCATGACCAAACTTGGGCTCCCCAGGTGTTTTGGACTTCAACTCCCACCATTCCTAACAGCCTCAGGCCTTTCCTTTTGCATGACCAAACTTGGGCTCCCCAGGTGTTTTGGACTTCAACTCCCACCATTCCTAACAGCCTCAGGCCTTTCCTTTTGCATGGCCAAACTTGGGCTCTCCAAGTGTTTTGGACTTCAACTCCCACCATTCCTAACAGCCTCAGGCCTTTCCTTTTGCAAACTTGGGCTCTCCAAGTGTTTTGGACTTCAACTCCTACCACTTTATAAATCATCTTGAGTCCCAGTTCTAGGAAAAGATGGATCAATAACCATAATATACTGTAGGTTCAACGAGGGAAGAGAGTGGGAAAGTTGATATAAATGTATTGTTATTTCCATCTACTTCATATAAGGTGAAATATAATATTCCAAGAGTTTTAGGAGAAGGTCTTGGAGATGGAAGAATAAAAGACTAAAAACTAATTATAATGAGAAGAAAACTTTTTAAACAGGGGAATTTCAGACAAGAAACAATCAAGGCCAGTTAATCCCTGCCAACAAAGGATTCCTCCAGGCAGGAATCAGCCAGATTTTATTTTATTTATTATTATTTATTTTATTATTGCGGCTTTTAGGCCGCCGACTCCCGAGGGCTCGCGGCGGCTTACAGCAGGGTTAAAAACATCAATATCAGCATGACAAAATAAACAGCAGCAATAGCATTAAAATACATTAAAATACAGCATAAAACAGATAATGAAGCAGCATCACACCCGAACAGACGAAGCAGCATGTCGGAGGGCTTACTCATTGAAGGCCTGCCTAAATAGGTGGGTTTTGCAGGCCCGTCTAAATTGGAGTAAGTCCCTCAAGGCCCTGGTGCCGGCCGGCAGGGCGTTCCATAGCGTAGGAGCTATAACCGAGAACGCCCTCCGGCGGGTTGCTGTCAGGTGCGCCGACTTTATTGTTGGTATTACCAAAAGGTTGGCATCTTCGGATCGGAGTGGTCTCGAAGGGCAATAAGGGGTGAGGCGGTCCTTCAGATACGCTGGCCCCAGGCCGTATAAGGCCTTAAAGGTAAGAACCAACACTTTGAAGGCGATCCGGTGCTCGATAGGCAGCCAGTGCAGATCCTGCAAGATTGGTGTTATACGGCAACCTGCTGGAGCCCCAGACAGGAGCCGGGCGGCAGCGTTCTGCACCAGCCTGAGCTTCCGGATCGCCGACATAGGAAGGCCAACGTAGAGCGCGTTACAGTAATCTAGCCTCGAGATGACCGTGGCTTGGATCTCTTTTGAAGCTGATATGCTATTCAATGTTAATCAAACTGGCCAATTGCAACATTCACACTTGCCTCAGGCAGACAAGACTTCTTTCTCCCACCCTGGATATTCCACAAATATATAAACCTCACTTGTTTAGTTTGCAACAGACCTTACAACCTCTGAGGATGCCTGCCATAGATGTGGGCAAAACGTCAGGAGAAAATGCTTCTGGAACATGGCCATACAGCCCAGAAAACTCACTGCAACCCAGTGCTTCCGGTCATGAAAGCCTGGTTTCTTGATTTTCTTTCCTTTCATAAACAGTGCTAAGAAAATTGGACAGAACTTCTGATTATATTTTTGATGCCAGCAAGTTGGTACTGAAAAAAATTAATCATAAACCACAAAATTTTATTTTGGTAAGAAAACTTTATTTTCTCTCAAGTGACTTTCCCTCACTCCAATGTTATCAGGTTTCTTTCTTGTTTTCTTTTAGTCACATTACACTGACATGTTTTAAAGTTTGTAGGCTTTGTCCTCTCACAAGCTTGTTCTTCTGTTCTTGTTTCCAGTCCTTGTTTTTCTGCCAGCACCACTGTTTTCTTTGATACCAGCCAAAGGGTTGGCATCTGTTATGCCTTTGAGGTTTCAAATGTCTGTTTCTCAAAGCAACAGAGATTTGCAGCTCATCAAAAACATGTAATGGTCCTGTCCTGTTCTCGCTTCTTTGATACTCTTGAGAAGTGAAACTTCCACAGCAAATTTAGCAAGTCAATTTGGTTTAAATTCAGGGTTTGTGAAATAATAGATTTGGAGAGGTCTCACCAAGTCAATTTGGTTTAAATCCAAGGATTATGAAGTAATCACCTGGGAGGGATTTTGTTGCTTTTCAGTCAGTAAAACATCTCCAAACAATAGCTACCCAGGATCTGGTCTTATGTGACACATATCCTATATAATTGGGTCCATTATTGGACTGATATATTATTTGCTTGACCACTAAGCTATAACCCATCCCACACAACCCAGTATTCTGGGCCAACCAAAGGTGCAGTTTACAAACATAGTATATTGGAGATAGCCATTCCATTTGAGACAATATTCTATTTCTATTATGTCCATCCAGATGCCTACAAACAGAAAATGAACTCAACTGCAAGCTCCTCTTCATTTTCTCCACAACTGGAGTAAGAATAAAACTGCTTCAAAGTGGTTATTTCGATTCAAGGGTCAGGTGGTGAATCCAGGTTGTACTTGAGAATACAAAGATTTACTCAATCCAAAAGATACACACTTTTTAATTATTTATATTCCGCACTTCTCACCCCAAAGGGGACTCAGTGTGGATCACAGAACACATACAGCAGACAATCCCTGCTGTTTTTGACGTATAAGACATACAACAACATATAGCAGGAGGATCTTCTGGACTGAGCCTTGTTCTTCCTCACTTCCAACCGGGTGCTGTTTCTATATTCGTCACTGGGTGCTGCTGTTCCATTTCGTCACATGGGGGGCGCTGTTGTTCCATCCTCCTTGCTACCTCCTCCTCCTTTTTGACGAAGAGCCTGCCAGCCAGCCAGCTGAATTCTCTTCCTTTAAGATACCTCCCCCGCTTATGCGGTACCTAATTTTTCTACTTGCAGCTAGTTGCTTTCGACTGCTTAGGTCAACAGGGGCAGGGCTTATAGCTGACTTACCCAAGTCAGCCTGGGATTTGAACTTGCCACGTTCGGATCTTACAGTTTACAGCTTGCAGCTTCAGCTGCTGTTTTAACCGCTGTGCTAAACTCCCGGCCCTTCAGCACTCTGGGGAACTCCTTCAAACCTATTTACAGTGTTCCCTCACTACTTTGCGGTTCGCTTTTAGTGGACCGGCTGTTTTTGCGGGTTTTTTTTAAATAAAAAAATTAAAATATATATCGCAGTATTTTTTGCTGTTTTGTGGGTTTTTGCCACCACCACTCTCCGAGGCGCTTTCCCTCCTCAGTCCTCCCTCCCCCCAGCCTTGAAGGGCCTTTCCTTCCTTTCCTTCACTTTATTTCAAGTTTATAAAGACTTAAAATAGCGTATAACTACTAAAATAATGTATAAATATTAAAATAAATATAGTCTCCCTACATCATGGTTTTTCACTTATTGCGGGAGGTCCTGGAATGTAACCCCTGCAATAAGTGAAGGAACACGGTATTTTGTTCAATGTATACCCTGACAATGAAGATCTGCATAGTTAAAGCAATTGTAACCTATAAATGTGAGAGCTGGACTATAAGGAAGGCTGAGTGAAGGAAGATAGACACTTTCGAACTGTGGTGTTGGAGGAACATTATGAGAGTGCCTTGGACCGTGAGAAGATCCAACCAGGAAATAATGCCTGACTGCTCACTGGAAAGAAGGATATTAGAGGCAAAGATGAAGTACTTTGGCCACATAATGAGAAGACAAGAAAGCTTGGAGAAGATAATGATGCTGGGGAAAATGGAAGGAAAAAGGAAGAGGGGCCACCAAGGGCAAGATGGATGGATGGTATCCTTGAAGTGACTGGCTTGACCTTGAAGGAGGTGGGAGTGGCTACGGCTGACAGGAAGCTTTGGCATGGGCTGGTCCATGAGATCATGAAGAGGCGGAAGCGACTGAACGAATACACAACAGTAACCAAATACCCTGGCTTTCTCCTACCCAAGTACTTACAATAATTTTAAATAGAAATGGGCTAATTTACAAAAAAAAATTAATCACAAACAGCATTGAATAGTGGCTTAACCTAATGAATCACAACTGTGGAGCTCAGCGTTTCCATTCCTCTTAGCCAGGGAAACCTACTACATGACCTTGGGGAAACCCTACTCTTCCAGCAGCAAAAGAAGCAAAATTTCTGAAAAAATTTGCCAAGAAAACCCTGTGATAGGATCATGTTAGAGTCACCAAAAGTCAGAAATGACTGTGGTGAGACAAAGCAAAAGCTTTCCACTGAGAATCTTGAAACCTGGGCCAGCTTGTATATGAGATACAGCTAGACCCTAGCCATGTAGTGACTAAAAGGTCTTACTCAGCACTCCTGTCTAGAAATGAACTGATAGCTAATTAAACTGTTTCAACAGGGAAGATATATGAACCTTTTAACCAGCCCAGTTAGCAGCTTGGCTGCACTGTTTTGAATCTGCAGTGTGCATAGGAATTCTACCATGGATATCAGATAAGCTAGTTTCCCAACAGTTACTCAAGTCAGACCCATATAAATATGGTGATTTGGTTCCAAGTTGCCCTGTAGATACTCAAATATGTGGATATTAAAGTCTCATTTTATGTAATGGCATAATAAAATGGTGGCCCTCACATAAAAGCCCAAAATCTAGATTTGCTTTTTTAGGGGGGGGGGAATAGATTTTTGAACCATATAATCAAGTCATATGGGTTTCAAGGAATGGGTTCAGCTGGCACACAATGTTTAACTGCAAATGTACTCTTGATATGTTCAAAAACTGATGTTTATTTATTTAGTTATGTACTTAATTTATATCCATCTTTTCATCTGAACATGATTCAGAACATGATAGATATTAAAGCAGAATATCCAAAAGAATGTGCAATTCAAAGTTTTAAACCATGCGTGCAACATATTACATTCTAGTTATTAAAAACAACACAAGATTGCTCTCCCCATTGGCTTATTTACCAGCCACCATTGTTGTAATACAAGGTAAGGATGGGGCAGCCTAACTGATCCATTGTTTGCAGTTTCAGGGATGGTAGGAAAGAAAGCCAATGCCGTCACTCAGGGCCGTAGCCAGGATTTTGATTCGGGGGGCTGAGTTTGAGTCAGGAGGGGCTGAGTCTGAGTAAGAGAGGGACTACCCTACCAAACCTTTTGTATTGTTATCCCAATAACCCCATGAATGTGGGATATAATGAGCATGGTGATCAGATCATGATATGAATAAACAACAGTTTAAATAATGTACCAGTAAGGCCTTCGCAGACCACCCTGAGAATTTCGGGGCTGAAGCCCCCTAAGCGCCCCCCCCCCCCCGGCTACATGCCTGTCATCACTCCATTTCATGACTGCATTGTATCTGTTATGCAGGGAGTGTCAGCTGCTCCCTTTTTACATCATTGATTAGGTATGGGGATAAAGAAGATCACATCACTACATCAAATGGGAACATAAACTTTCCAATTTCTGAATTATGTAGAAGAAAGTGTGGAGAAAGAAGGGGGTTGGAGCCATATTTGGCTAACGTAACCTAAAATACAAAGGTTTTGGGAAATAATTTTATAATGAATAAGCCAAATAGTGGGGGAAACAATACATTTCAGGGGAGCACTACTAATGATTTCAGTATTTGCAAGGAAGCATAAGGATATGGTAATTTAAAAAACCTTATATTGCTCATGTGCCACAAAACCCACAATAGTCACAACTTGGGTTAAAAAAGCCTAGAGAATTAATTAATAAATAATTAGTTAAGTAAGATATGGGCCCTATCAGAAAAGTTAACCTTTAAATTAAGAAATGAGAAATAAAGGGAGAACTATTTGATAATACCTCCTCCAATGTGAACTGAACAACCTAAACTGGGCTCTACAGGCCAATTGATGCTCCACCACAGACATCAAAAGAGCTGCATGACCAAACAGAAGCCAGGAGAGTAAAGACAAAGATCCACCAGAGGAAAAGAGTTCTTACCATACATCAAGGGAACCACTGAAACACAATGAAGAAACACAACCTACAAACGATCTACAGACCCACTAAAAAAATCCAACAAATGCTACATTCAGCAAAGGACCTCTGCAGGACAAGTTTACATAGGAAACACCAAAAGCAGCAGTGTTACACAGACTCGAATCAAGGAACGTGAAAGGCACTGCAGAGTAATTCAACCTGAGAAGTCAGCCATAACAGAGCACTTGATGAGCCAACCTGGAAACAGAATATTATTTGAGAACACAGAAATGCTGGACCACTCTGACCACCATGCCAGACTACACAGAGAAGCCATTGAAATCTGCAAGCTTGTGGACAATTTCAACAGAAAGTAGAAAACCATGAAAATGAACACATTCAGTACTGAAAACTCTAAAATCAGGAGAGTAAATAAAGAGCAACACTCAAAAAACAGGAGAATTCCAGACAAGAAACAATCAGGGCCAGCTAACACCTCCCAACAAAAAATCCCCAGGCAGCAACAAGCCAGGCTTTGAAGCTGCATGGCCATTCAATGCTAATCAAGCTGGCCAATTGTAACATTCACACCTGCCTCCAACAGTCAATAGTTCTTTCTCCCACCCTGGACATTCCACAGATATATACATTTTATTTGCCAACAGACCTCACAACCTCTGAGCATACCTGCCATAGATGTGGGTGAAACGTCAGGAGAGAATGCTTCTGGAATATGGCCACACAGCCTGGAAAACTCACAGCAACCAATTTTTTAATACATGGAATCATTTGCAAAAGTAATGGTGAGTTCAAACAACTAAATGATCAAGAAATATTGTGAAGGGAACAATTCAAAATATCATAAAGTATATTTAATTGATGAAGTTAGAATAAATAAAAGTAAAGGGGTGATTCAAAAAGAAAAGGAAAGGGGGAAAAAAAGAAAAGATCCCGTTCCACGTGTTAGGTTTTCCCCAGGGCCACTTATATTTAAAATACCAGACTTTGAAAAAGTTTGTTTTGTATTAAAAATAATTTCACTTTCATACTTAATAGTATTCAGTTCAAGCATATTGTTGTTTAAAAAATCCAATCTACCCACAAAAATACATGTTTGTAAATCTTTTATTGTACTCCATTAGGCACCTCAACTGCCAATCAATCCTTTAGGTAAACTCCCAGTCTTACAGGGTAAACAAACACACTTATCCAACTCTTGATTACAAAAGGAAGGAATCTTGACAAGGCGTCTGTTCAACTTTTTAAATTAGAAGTCTCAATTTGTATAACCCAATGCTTTATTTAAGGATGTTAAGAAAACAGATTGCTGAATCAGGCAATTAGTGCTGGGATGAGTTATGATGGATGATGTTTACATGTTTGTATGGCTCAATAAAAACATAATATCCCACCAGCCCCCCAAGCTGCACACACTCTCTGGTGTGAGTTATCCTTCCTCACTATGGTGTGCCTTCTCTTTGCTATGGAAAAGATGAAATTTCTTCAAAGTCCACTGTAATTGCAGTGACATTCAAACTAATATAATTACTGTTGTTGATAATAATTAAGATTAGGAATGAAACAAATGAAAAACAGCAATGACATTAGCTGTGTCCTCAATCAATGTGGGCTTCTTGTTGGGGGTGGTTGGTAGCATTTTCGTCATAAGAACATAAGAACATAAGAAGAGCCATGCTGAATCGGACCTCAGCCCATCTAGTCCAGCATTCTGTGTCACACAGTGGCCCACCAGTTGTACACGGGGATCTCAAGCAGAAGGGAGGGCAAAACCCTGACCTGCTCCTGACCCCCCACAACCAGTACCCAGGGAAATCCTGCCTACCTCAACCAACTCCGAGGTGGCACTTGAATGTCCACTCCGAGGTGGCACTTGAATGTCATCTGAAATCTAGCCCATTATTGTCTTCTAATCTGCAGTTATAGATTAATCAATTAAAGCTTTTGTCACCAAGCTGAAACTTTCTTTAAGGAGGCGTTAACATGCAAGACAAGTCAGAACACCCCCGTGTAAATCAAGCACTTGTTTGTGGCAATAGCATGTATTGGAGCATCATTAGAAAATGATTAAGGAGCTGTGGTGGTGCAATGGGTTAAACTCTTGTGCTAGCTGAACTGCTGTCCTGAAGATTTGAAGGTCGGCAGTTTGAACTTGCGAGAGATAGGGTGAGCTCCCATCTGTCAACCCCAGTTTTGTAGCTCAACAGCAGTCACAGCAGCCAGGGGCTGATGGGTTCACTGACGACTTAGAGTCAGATGGGATTGTGGGCTTTTTGGTATTCTCTCTGATGCAGGCTCTGGGATTTCTTCTTAGGCAGGGCAAGAAAGTGAAACTCTTTTAGATAGGGACACTGGCACAGATGTAGGGCCTGAGAATATAATTGCCCCTGGACCTCAAGGCCAACACGGTCAACACGGTTTTGTGGGAAGCAGAAATTCCAGGGTAGATGTAATGCTTTCATGTCTGTTTATTAAGAGCTAACGGGGACATTGCTCTTCAGTTCAGGCAACATGGCTTTCAAGTACAGGCCTGAGTTCCCTGGTTCTTGTTTCAAGCCTTGGGTTTAGGACTCAAGTATTCTGGGAGTTCTTCATGTTCTGCTTCAAGTTTTTCTTATAAATTTAAGCTGCCTTTCATAGAATCATAAAGTTGGAAGGGACCTCGTGGGCCATCCAGTCGAACCCCCTGCCAAGAAGCAGGGAAATCACATTCAAAGCACCCCCGACAGATGGCCATCCAGCCTCTGCTTAAAAGCCTCCAAAAAGGAGCCTCCACCACACTCTGGGACAGAGAGTTCCACTGCTGAACAGCTCTCACAGTCAGGAAGTCCTTCCTAATGTTCAGGTGGAATCTCTTTCCTGTAGTTTGAAGACACTGTTCTGTCAGATATGGATCCCCGCGGCCTTGGCGAGGCCAGCAGGACTCGCAACCTGACGTAGACATAACAAAGACTAACTGAGCAGTGGTGGATGATGCAAGCCTGGGAAGGATTGCTAGCTCATGGGATGACGTAATCTCCTGGGGTTGAGCTGAGTCAGAAGGATATGATGCAACTCTCCTGGACATTGCTGGTGAAGGGAGGGGAGAGGTGTTAGTATATAAGTGTGGTGTGGGTGAAGGGAAGGTGCTTTGACTTTAAAGTGCTGATCCTTTAATAAACCTTGTTGGATCGACCCGAGGACTCTGCATGATTCTTCAAGATATTGAAGTGGCCTCACAGAAGTCAAAGCCCCTTTCAACTTTCCCGAGTCTGGAGAAGTTGGTGATGGAGGAGGAGGATTTCGGAAGATGGAACCTCTACCCAGAGGAAACCCGAAGGCTGACCAAGTGGACGACGTTAGACCAGGTCGGGTTTCCAGATGAGTCCAGAGAAGCGGCGTCATGGTATGCGTCGGCTCAGGTGGACACCCGAGCCCTCTGTGAAGAGTCCAGAGAAGTGGCGGCTTGGTGCACGTCAGCTCAGGTGGGCTTTCGAGGGGCCGGAGAAGAATCCAGAGAAGCGGCAGCTTGGAGCGGGGCCGTTCAGGTGGACCTTCAAGCGGCTCAGGGAGGAGTGCTTCCCAAGACGACGAGGCCGTCTTCCAGGGGTTCCGGTGGTAGTGAGACTACGGAGCCAGCCTCTCCGACGGAATTGGAGGTATTACAGTGCCGGATGGAGGCTATGGAGACCACTTTCCGCCGCATGTCCCGTGAGATGAGTAAGCGGGAGCAGATGTTGGAATCCATGTGGAGCGGTCCAGAAGGAGGCGACTTCACCTATTATTCTTGGATGGGTGGAGAAGAGCCGGAGGCGGGAGTGCGTGACGATAGATGTCCCGGTGTACCTGCGGGAGTTGGACTGGGTGAAGAGCCCAGAGCTAATCCCACCAGAGTTAGGAAGCCCCTTAGTGTGGGGTTCGGAATGGGCACTCTTTCAGAGGGAGACGAGTGGAGCCACAACCCTCGGAGTGTGAGGCAATTGCCTATTCGGCCAGCGTCTTTGGCTGGTTTGGGCAGAGGTATCCGACAGCCAAATGTGCAGATTCCCCGAGATGTTGGAGGAGTCGGTTTGGATATGCCTAGACAGCCTGTGGCTACTAGATGGTCGCAGGAGTATGGCGACAAGCCGAGGAGAGAGCCCCTAAGAGCCACTCGGCTTGTAAAGTTGCCTTTTTTGTGGCCACTGTGGGGATCATATGGAGGACTATGGGCATTTGTACCCCAGTGAGGCAAGCCGTGTTCGGGCAGTGGGGGCTGCCTTTAAAGGTGGGGCTGCAGAGTGGTATGTTCAGTGCCACGACCGCCAAGACCCATGTTTGAGGACAGTGCAAGGGTTTCTGCGAGCAGTGAGAAACCGTTTCAGAGATCCGTTGGAACGGGTGAAAGCCAGAGGCACTCCGGTGTTTGGCCCAAGAGTCCCGTTCTGTAACAGAATACTCCGAAGAATTTATGAGCTTGGCTGGAAAGGTTGCTGAGTGGTCCCAAGCTACCCTGTTGGAACTGTACAAGGATGGCCTCCGAAGGGAGATTCTGGAGTGGTGCTTGCATCGAGATGACCCTGGCGACATTGATGGCTGGATCCAGCTGGCAGGAAGTGTCGAGGGAATTCTTGCCCAAGTGCAGCGGAGGAAGAGCCAATCGGGGAGGTTTCGGGGGGAGCCCCGGCGTGGAGGAGCGGAAGGGAGATCTCGAGGAGAGCCCAGGCGTGGTGCTGTTGATGGAAAGTCCGGTGCGGGGCCAAAGAGGTCTGCAGTCGGAAAAGGCCCCTGTTTCATCTGTGCAAAGCCGGGGCATCTGGCGGCCCAGTGTTGGCAGAAGAAGTTGCCAGATTCCAAGCGTTCCACTGTGGCTGGTGGGGCAGGTGTTGGGGGAGTTCTGGAAAGTTGAGCAACCAGGCATTGATAGACTGTGGTTGCTGAATATTAGTTCATCTTGTTAAGACTTTAGAGCAGTGTTTCCCAACCGCTGTGCCGTGGCAAACCATCCAATGCCCCTTTGGAACTCCTGCTGCTTGCGGGGGCGGGGGGGAGGAAAAGCAGCGGAACTAACAACTCTCCTGTTCACCAGAAGGGCTGGAATGCTACAGGAGCATTGAGGTAGATTATTGTTCCATGAGGTGTATTGATCAGAACAATACTAGTGGACTGCTTTGAAGCTATATGGACACCTTTTTTCTAAACATCTTGTTGAGCAAGACTTTGCCAGGATATCTATGTTGTGTGAAACACAGTTTTCACAAGTGTACATTTAAAAACATATTAACTATATGTATTACTGTCCAGTGTCATTTCATGTCATTTAGGTTGGTGGTGTTAGATTTTGGTAAAAACGGCTCCAAAAGGTTGGGAAACACTGCTTTAGAGTGTGACATTTCTTTACCAGCTCCAGTGCACTTTGCACAGTTAGATGGAACTTATGTGATTTCCTCTGAATAGAAAGGGTTGAAAAGCCAGGGGGTCCTTGGAATGGGGTTATTGATTTTGTAGTAGCCCCTGTAAGTGAACATAAAATTGTACTAGGTATGCCTTGGTTTGAACAAGCTAATCCTAAAATTGACTGGAAGTCGGGGACTGTGTCATGTAAACCAGTGGCCTGGGAGGAAAGTTTAGAGGAGGAAATAAGTGGAATTTAAGATTGTGTATCAATTACCGAGGTCTAAATGCTATGAGCACTACGAACTGTTACCCTTTACCCCTGATTAAGGATCTGATGGGCCAGTTGGGGGGGGTGAGGTATTTTACTAAATTAGACCTGATTGATGCCTTCCATATAGTGAGGGTGAAAGCTAGTGATAAATGGAAAACCGCTTTCTCCTGCCCTCTCGGATTATATCAATGGACCGTGATGCCATTCGGTTTAGCCAGCGCTCCAGCATATTTATGCAATTAATAAATGAAGTATTGCATCCTTTATTGTATAAGGGGGTATATGTGTATTTGGATGATATTGTGGTTATGACTCAAACAAAAGCGGAGTATGTTAAGCTAGTATGTGAAGTGTTAGAGCGGCTAAGGCAAGCCAAACTGTATGTGAAGCTCAGTAAATGTGAGTTTGGGAAGCCGCAAATAGATTTTCTGGGGTATCGTATTAGTAGGGAGGGGGTATCAATGGATCCCACTAAGGTGAAGGATGTGTTAGAATGGGAACCTCCGCAAACTAGAAGACAGCTACAAGCCTTCCTTGGTTTAGCGAATTTCTATAGAACGTTTATCCTGAGTTTTGCAACTCTTACCCTTCCACTTACGGAATTGTTAAAGACAAAAGGGAAAGGGGAAACGAAGAAGGTGAAATCCCCAGGGGCAAGATTGGTTTGGACCCAAGAATGTCAGGTGGCTTTTGAATGGTTAAAACGGGCCTTCACTAGTGAGCCGTTGTTGTCGCATCTGGATCCGGAAAAGCCTTTTGTGGTGCAATGTGACGCCTCCGCTTGGGCTTATGGAGGGGCGTTATTGCAGAAAGACGAGAAAGGGGAATTGAGACCATGTGCTTTCTTTTCAAAGAGTGGCCGGTCTGGGAAAAAGAGGCGTTTGCCGTGCATTGTGCATTACAGACGTGGCGTCATTTTTTGGAAGGGGTGGTGCATCCTTTCGAAGTGTTGAGTGATCATCAGAATTTACAGTATTTAAAGGCCCCGCAAAAGTTATCTCCTAAGTTGGTTCGATGGGCACAGTATTTTGCTAGATTTGATTTCACCCTTAGGCATATAAAGGGGAAGGAGAATGTAGTGGCTGATGCGCTTTCTCGTTACCCTTCGATGGGCCCTAATCCCGTCCCCAGTTTGGGGGATGTTTTTTCCAAGAAGCAATGGGGATTAGAGGTGCAGACCCGGGCTCAAACAAGACTCTTGGAAAAGGAGAGAAGGTGAAAGTTGAAGGTTGGCAGGAGGAAATGCAGAGGTATTATCAGGGGGATGATTGGTTGGACAAACATAAAGAGGAGTGTAAGTTGCAGGAGGGATTGTGGTTTCCTCGATCCAGGCTGTACGTTCCAAAAGGGATGCGAAGTAAGATATTAGAACGAGGTCACGATCATAAGACGGCAGGACATTGGGGGGTGACCAAGACGACGCTGGGGTTGCGAGGGCGATACTGGTGGCCAGGATGGAGAGCTGATGTGCGGAGGTATGTGCAGGGATGTGAGGCGTGTGCTAGGGGGAAGGCTCCCACAGCAAAGCCTCAGGGATTAATACAAGTGGTGGCAACTCCGACCCGGCCTTGGACGCATGTGAGTACTGATTTTGTGGGTGAGCTGCCGGTTAGTCGGGGTTATCGGTATATTTGGACAGTGTTGGATCTGTTCTCGAAGTAGGCACATTTTATTCCATTGGTAAGGTTGCCCTCAGCTGAGAAATTAGTGAAGCTATATGTACAGCACATTTATAGATTGCATGGGTGTCCTGAGCAGGTGATTAGTGATAGAGGGGTGCAGTTTACCGCTCGATTTTGGGAGAAGTTTTTGGAGACATTAGGGGCTGAACGGGGTCTTACGTCTGCGTATCATCCTATGTGTAACGGCGGAGTGGAACGCATGCAGAAATCGTTAGGGAGTTATCTGCGTATTTATACAAACAGACAGCAGAATGATTGGGCTGATTTGTTGCCCTACGCGGAAATGGCTTATAATGGTTCGGTACACTCCTCGACTGGGCGGACGCCATTTTCCATTATTTATGGGCAAGAGATGGTGCCATTGCCCCAGCTTCCTAGATTGCCGGGAGATGAAAGCATAGAGGAGTGGGGTTCGAGAGCCCGGGAAGAGTGGAGAGCGGTGACTGAAGCATTGAGGAAAGCCCAGCGTTCATACAAGCTGTTTGGAGATAGACGGAGGCAGGAAGGGGAGGTATACCAGGAAGGTGATTTGGTTTGGCTGTCTACACAGAATGTAAAGCTGGGACTTCCCTCTCGAAAATTGGGACCGAAATATTTAGGCCCGTTCAGGATTGCTAGGGCTGTGAATCAAGTTACTTATGAGCTTATTCTGCCGAAAGGGATGGGCAAGATCCACCCTACCTTTCACTGTAGCCTCTTGAAGAGGTACATGAGCCCCGTAGAACCGAAGGATTGAATGCCATTTTGTCTTCACAGGGGGAGGACGAGGTGGAGGAGGTGATTCTGTCAGATATGGATCCCCGCGGCCTTGGCGAGGCCAGCGGGACTCGCAACCTGACGTAGACATAACAAAGACTGACTGAGCAGTGGTGGATGATGCAAGCCTGGGAAGGATTGCTAGCTCATGGGATGACGTAATCTCCTGGGGTTCTGCTGAGTCAGAAGGATATGATGCAACTCTCCTGGACATTGCTGGTGAAGGGAGGGGTGTTAGTATATTAGTGTGGTGTGGGTGAAGGGAAGGTGCTTTGACTTTAAAAGTGCTGATCCTTTAATAAACCTTGTTGGATCGACCCGAGGACTCTGCGTGATTCTTCAAGATATTGAAGTGGCCTCACACTGTTCCCCATCTTAGTCTCCAGGGCAGCAGAAAACAAGCTTTGTATTTTGGGATTATCCTTGGACTATATTGCTTTTGGATTTCTAAGATACAATTGATTGTTGACTATTTGGATTTTAGACCTTTATTTCTTACATAGATATCCTGGCAGGAATGGCAGAAAGACACAAACTTCCCACACAGAACTCCCATAACCAAGAGAAAATACTATAAGAGTTTGGTGGGCATTGACCTTGGGTTTTGGAGTTGTAGTTCATCCATATCCAGAGAGCACTGTGGACTCAAACAATGTTGGATCAGGACCAAACTTGGCATGAATACTCAATATACCCAAATGTGAACACAGATGGAGTTTGGGGAAAATAGACCTTGACATTTGGGAGTTACAGTTTCTGGATTTATAGTTAACACACAATCAAAGAGCATCCTGAACTCTTGCAACAATGGAATTGAACCAAACTTGGAATATTGAACTCTCATTGCCAACAGAAAGTACTGAAAGGGTTTGATTGTGAATTGACCTTGAGTTTGGAAGTTGTAGTTCACCTACACCCAGAGAGCACTGTGGACTCAAACAACGTTATGTTATGTTGTTGTTTGTTTTCTATCCAGAATCACAATGTTGGAAGGAGGCTCACCACTTTAAGGTCCCTAAAACAGGCATGGGAAAACTTCGGCCCTCTGGGTGCTTTGGACTTCAATTCCCACCATTCCTAACAGCCTGAGCTTAAAGGGCTGAGGGGGGGGGGGAGCCTGAGCTGCTAGGAATGGTGGGAGTTGGAGTCCAAAACACCTGGAAGGTCCAAGTTTGCCCATACCAGCTTTCGACAGAGATCTCTTCTTCCCCCTTCCCTGTCGCACCCTTTATTCCCCCTCCTGCCGAACACTTACTTTTTCTTCTACACTGCCGCTACCGCCGCCATTTTGATCTGAGGGGGCAGCGTGAGTGTGTTCAGGAGGGAGCGAGGAAGACGTGACCCGTGTGGCCGCAACTGCGTAGACTTGCCCCAGAGCAAAGCGAGGCAAAGCGAGTAGAGCAAGGCTGGGAAGAAGGGAGCCCGAGTGGAGAAGAAAAAGTGTTCGGCAGGAGGGGGAAGAAAGGGTATTGGAGGTTCCAATTTCCCACAGCACACCTGATGATCGCTCACGGTTGGGAAACACTGCCCTGGGCAACGTCTCTGTAGATGGCCAATTCTCTTACACCAGAGGCAACTTGTCGTATATTCTCAATTTGCTTCTGACACGATCAAAGATTTTAGAAAACTCTGTGATTTTAGGAATATTTTCAATATAATGGAAATCTAATTTGTTAGGAATCAAATCAATTTTCCAAATGCCAATTAATCAACTATAAGTAAAGGAATTTCATCTTAACATAAAAATGACATTATAATTAAGAAAATAGGTTCTTAGGCTCTTCATATTCATTGTATGTAATTTGCTTTAATTTTGAAAAGAACACAACAAATTCTGGAATGATATATTGTTGAAGGCTTTCATGGCCTGAATTACTGGGTTGCTTTAAGTTTTTCGGGCTGTATGGCCATGTTCCAGAAGCATTCTCTACTGACATTTTGCCTGCATCTATGGCAGATATCCTCAGAGGTTGTGAGGTCTGTCCTCTGAGGATGCATGGCATAGATGCAGGCGAAATGTCAGGAAATAATGCTTCTGAAACATGTCCATACAGCCCGAAAAATTTACAGCAAGTCTGGAACTATAGTTGGGTGTGAGGTCTCTGCCTCTCTCTCTCTGGGTCTCCACTTCTAAACTCTTCTCTGTGTGTGCGTGCGCGCGTTTTTTTCCTATCTCAGTTCTATTTGTTCATTTTGAAATAGTTTCTGGAGGAGAGTTCTGCATATTCTATGGACAAAGACAAATGAATGGGTCCAAGAGCAGATGAAAGCCAAGATGACTAAACTTTGTCATACTTTGGACATATTGTGAGATGGCCTTACTGACTAATAACAATAATAGTTGGTAAGGGTAGAGGCAGCAGGACAAGAGGAAGATCTCATTCCTGATGGATAGAGTCAATAAGAAAGCTATGGCCCTGCATCTGCAAAACATGAGCAGCAGGCATGTACAAGAAGGCCTTATTGGTACATTATTTAAACTGTTATGTTTATTCATATCATGATCTGATCACCATGCTCAATATATCCCATATGCATTGGGGTATTGGGATAACAATACAAAAGGTTAGCTAGGGTAGACCCTGTCTCACTCAGACTCAGCCCCCCCCCAACCCAACAAAATCCTGGCTACGGGCCTGATTAGCAAGGCTTTTGCTATTATGGTGACTTGCAAGTTTTTCATATGTAGTGATTTATTTATTGATTTGTTTGTTTGTTTATTTATTCGGTTTCTATGCCGCCACTCCCGGTGGGCTCGGGGCGGCTCACAGCACCAACAAGATAAAAACAACAATACATGATAAAACAGGGGTTACATAACATTAAAATGGGATTAAAATAGCAATGTACAACATTTAAAAACAACCAAGTCAGAACTCAGTTCCACAGGGGGGTGCGACCCATAAGGCCTACACCTGGAAGGCCAGCTTGAAAAGGTGGGTCTTGCACGCCTGCCTGAAGGGGAGCAGGTCGTGGATGGCGCGCGTGTCCGCCGGAAGCGCATTCCAAAGAGTCGGTGCAATCACCGAAAAGGCCCTTCGCCGGGTGGCTGTCAATTTGGACGCCAAGAGGTTGGTGTCCTCCGAGCGGGGGATCTCATAGGGCAATATGGGGTGAGACGGTCCCTCAGATACGCTGGCCACAGGCCGTGCAAGGCCTTAAAGGTAAGAACCAACACTTTGAAGGTGAGTACCAGGCTAGTACCAGGCACATGAGAGAAGCCTCTTACAGGATGGTAACACATCCAGGCATCCCCTGGCCAACATCATTGCAGATGGCCAATTCTCTCATACCAGAAGCAACTTGCAGTTTCTCAAGACGCTTTTGACACGATTAAAAAAGAACAAGCTAGGATTGCATTTAGAGAGTCTGTGCCCATAGAGCGTAAGCTAAACCAGATAGGCCAGGAGGGGAATTGGCTGTAGGGGGATTTTATTTGTTATTAACATGAATGGTTTTATTACAAACCTCTGCTTTCTCCATTTCTCTGACTCCGAACTACTCACTACTTTCAAAGTCTTCCTCTCTTCCTTAACAATAGCTCTGTTTTGTCATTGCTACCCCTTCTGGGTTCCTGTTTTCTTCTCACATCTCTTCTCCCTTCTTTTCAGGAGCCTCCATTGGTGCAATGGGTTAAACCCTTGTTCTGGCAGGACTGAAGATCAAGAGGTCAGAGATTCGAATCTGAGGACAATATGGATGTCCTCAGATGAGCTCCGTCTGTCAGCTCCAGCTCCCCATTCGGGGACATGAGAGAAGTCTCCCACAAGGATCAAAACATCCAGGCATCCCATGGGCAATGTCCTTGCAGACAGCCAACTCTCTCACACCAGAAGTGACTTGCAGTTTCTCAAGTTGCTTCAGACACACACACAAAAAAGCATGTTGAACTCATGAGCACCTCTCTTTTGAGTCTACACCTTCCCCCGTCTCTCTTTCTGTACCCCTTCTGTTTTGTTTTGTCCCTCACTCCCCCCCCCCCCATATCTCCCTCCCACCCCACACCTATTCATTTGAGGAGAGTCCTGCAGGTACCATGGTATCTATAAGATTGTTTTAAGATAGAGTGCACTTGAAACAATTAATGATAACAACAGAGTACTGAAGACAGAATGTGGTACTCGGAAGAATCCCTTGAGAAGCATCTTGCTGGCCTGTAATTTCTAGGAAAGATTCCCAGCATTAGCTCTTTCTTGTACACCAGAGCTGATCTCATATAGAAAGTGCTAGCAGGTAGCAGCAAGATATTGTAGACAAGCACAATGCTTGTGTTTTCTATCTGTTTGCTGCCTTCAGGTGCAATTGGTTTTACTATCCCTTCATCTCTACTGAAAATAAAAAGTCTTGATCTAGTTGTCATTTCTGAATGAAGAAGAGAGAAACACTATTATGTTCTTTTTCACAAGCATTGAAATGTCTTGGTTGTCTGTCTCCTGAGGAATCTGTATAATGACCAAGTAGCAACAGTAAGAACCGACCATGGAACAACAGACTGGTTCAAGATTGGGAAAGGCGTATGGCAGGGTTGTATACTCTCACCCAACTTATTCATTTTGTGTGCAGAACCCATCATGTGATGTGCGGGGCTTGATGAATGCAAGGCTGGGGTTAAAATTGCTGGAAGAAACATTAACAACCTTAAATATTTATTTATTTATTATTTCGGCTTGATAGACCGCCCTATCTGAAATATGCAGATGATACCATTTTGATGGCTGAAAGCGAGGAGGAGCCAAGGAGCCTTCTAATCAAGATAAAAGAAGAAAGTGCAAAAGTTGAGTTGCAGTTAAACATAAAAAACCAAGATTCTGACAACCAGACTGATTTATAACGCAAATAGAGGGAGAAAACGAGGAGGCAGTGACAGACTTTGTATTTCTAGGCACAAAGATTACTGCAGACGCAGACTGCAGCCAGGAAATCAGAAGATGTTTACTTCTTGGGAGGAGAGCAATGATCAATCTCGATAAAACAATTAAGAGTAGAGACATCACACTGGCAACGAAGATCCGCATAGTTAAAGCAATGGTATTCGCCCATAGTAAGCTATGGATGTGAGAGTTGGACCATAAGGAAGGCTGAGCTTTTGAATTGTGGTGTTGGGGAAAATATTATTTTATTTGCTGTTACCCGCCCCGAGCCTGCAGGGAGGAGCGGAATACAAGACCGAACAATAAATAAATAAATAAATATCTGAGAGTGCCTTGGATTGCGAGAAGATCCAACCAGTCCATACTTCAGGAAATAATGCCCAACTGTTCACTGGAGGGAAGGATATTAGAGGCAAAGATAAAGTACTTCGGCCACATCATGACAAAACAGGAAAGCTTGGAGAAGACAATGATTCTGGGAAAAAGGAAGGAAAAAGGAAGAGGGGCTGACCAAGGGCAAGATGGATGGATGGTATCCTTGAAGTGACAGGCCTGACTCTGAAGGAACTGAAGGTGGTGACGGCCGACAGGGAGTTCTGGCATGGGCTGGTCCATTAGGTCACAAAGAGTTGGAAGCGACTAAATGAATAAACAACAACAGCCACTGTATGGCATTGTTTGATTTCTAGGGCCTTCAGCTCTGTCCATGGTTGCTTCACCCAGTGGGCTATCTGGATTGCAATTTCTCATATTCTGCCTGAAAAAGAAAATATTATCTGGACACAAGATGTTGATAATGGGACAACTTGGAGATCACTCATTCATAGCTTCACCATTAATCTTAGGGCCCTTCTGCACAGACATATAACCCAGAATATCAAGGCAGATAATCCACAATATCTGCTTTGAACTGGATTATCTGAGTCCACACTGCCAAATAATTCAGTTCAATGTGGATTTTATACAGCTGTGTAGAGGGGGTCAAGGTTGACTAGAAGTTGACAGCAGTTAATAACAAATCCACATCTATGCAAGCCTCATACTACCGTGTTTCCCCGAAAGTAAGACAGCGTCTTACTTTCTTTCCCCCCCCCCCAAAAGTCCCCCTACGTCTTACTTTCGGGGTACGTCTTATATAAACTAAGACGTACCCCATCGCCATGCCCACGCCGCCGCCGCTGCCACCGCCGTCACGCCGCCGCGGCACACCTCCGCGGCACACCTCCGCGGCGCAGCTTTCTGGACAAAGGAAGGGAGGGGGAAGAAAGCCAGAAGCATGGCAAAGCGCTGCTGCGCCAGAGTGACGCGTCGTCGCTCTGCCCTGCCCCAGGCTCTTCTCCTCCCTTTCTTGGAGAAAGGAAAGGAGGGGGAAGAGGGCGGGGGGGGCAAGCGACGACGCGTCAGAGTAACACGTCGTCGCTTTGCCCCGCCCCCGGCTCTCTTCTCCCTCCCTTTCTTGGAGAAAGGAAAGGAGGGGGAAGAGAGCCGGGGGCGGGGCAAAGCGACGACGCATCAGAGTGACGCGTCGTCGCTCTGCCCCGCCCCCGGCTCTCTTCTCCCTTCCTTTCTTGGAGAAAGGAAAGGAGGGGAAGAGAGCCGGGCGGGCAAAGCCGACGATGCGTCAGAGTGACGTCCGTCGTCGCTCTGCCCCGCCCCCGGCTCTCTTCTCCCTCCCTTTCTTGGAGAAAGGAAAGGAAAGGAGGAAGAGAGCCGGGCGGGGCAAGCGACGACGTGTCAGAGTGATCAGTCGTCGCTCTGCCCCGCCCCCGGCCTCTTCTCCCTCCCTTTCTTGGAGAAAGGAAAGGAGGGGAAGAGAGCCGGGGCGGGGCAGCGGCGACGCGTCAGAGTGACACGTCGTCGCTCTGCCCCGCCCGGCTCTCTTCTCCCTCCTTTCTTGGAGAAAGGAAAGGAGGGGGGAAGAGAGCTGGGGCGGGGCAAAGCGACGACGCGTCAGAGTGATGCGTCGTCGCGGGGCGGGGCCACGCGACGACGCGTCAGGGTGACGCTCCGTCGCTCTGCCCCGCCCCCGGCTCTCTTCTCCCTCCCTTTCTTGGAGAAAGGAAGGGAGGAAGAAGAGAGCCAGGGGCGGGGCAAAGCGACGACGCGTCACTCTGACGCAGCGCACGCTTTGCCATGCTTCTGGCTCTCTTCCCCTCCCTTGGAGGCCTGGCAGAAAGGGAGGTGTGCGCGGAGGTGTGCCGCGGCCGATGGGCCGGTTGCGGCGGCGGCGGCGTGGGCGTGGCGACGAGGTACGGCTTACATTCGGGGTACGGCTTACATTAGCCGACCCCCCTGACACCCCCAATACGTCTTACAATCGGGGGTGTCATACTTTCGGGAAACACGGTATTGTGTTCCTTTTACCTTCTGTCTTCATTTCTGCACCTCCTTTGTCTTCCTTTCTCTCAAAAACAACACATTGTAGCTCTCTTTCCTCCTACATATGCTGAATTGTGAGACAGTGCTCAGTGTTTTCCTCTTCCACCCATCCCACTCACCTGTTCTTTGTTGATCCACTTATCGTACTTGCTGCTTGCATCTGTCTATCATAGACTGCAAAAGTCTAGCAGGAATGGCAGGTAAAGCAGCGGGAAAGGAAGGGGAGGGAGGAGCAAAAAAAGTAAGCCCAGAGCATACAGCACATATGCTTAGGCGGAAGGGAAAGGAGATTCTGGTTTGCCATGTTCAGCAAAGGACAAGAGGGATCCTCTCACCTCTGCAGGAGTCAGCTGTGGACAAGTCTACATAGGGACCACCAAACACAGCACTGACCAAAGACGAATCAAGGAACATGGAAGGCACTGCAGACTACTTCAACCAGAGAAGCCAGCCATTGCAGAGCACCTGATGAACCAACCTGAACACAGCATATTATTTGAGAACACAGAAATGCTGGACCACTCTAACAACCACCATATCAGACTATACAGAGAAGCCATTGAAATCCACGAGCATGTGGACAAATTCAACAGAAAGAAGGAAACCATTAAAATGAACAAATTCTGGCTACCAGTATTTTAAAAACCCAAAACTCAGGACAGTAAATAAAGAGCAACACTTAAAGAAACAAAACAAAACAGGGGAATTCCTGACAAGAATCAATTAGGGTCAGCTAACACCTCCCAACAAAGGACCCCCCAGACAGGTAGCAGCCAGGATTTGAAGCTGAAAGGCCATTAAATGCTCACCAAGATGGCCAATTTGCCTCAAGCAGACAAGAGTTCTTTCTCCCACCCTGGACATTCCACAGATATATAAACCCCTCTTGCTTGGTTTCCAATATACCTCACAACCTCTGAGGATGCCTGCCATAGTTGTGGGGAAAAGGTCAGGAGAGAATGCTTCTGCAATATGGCCATACAGTCTGGAAAACTCACAGCAACCCATGGAGTAATTTTTTTATAGGAAACAATGGAGGTCATGAATGGCCCTGGGGCCCACATATGGCTTACAGCCTGTACATTGTTTATTCACATTTTATAATGTTTTAACTTTTAAAATCTGGTTGAATCTGTTAAATTTTGATGTAGTTTTGGCCTCTTTTTGTAATTAGTATTCTTTCAGATGTTAAATTGATTTATAAACATTAATTGACCTAAGACATGTGTCACCCAGGGCAGGATATAAAAATAAATTTAAAAACATGTAGAATTAGCATGTATAATCAGTCTAATTAATATTGGCACATGGATTCCAGTATCTGCACAGTAGATGTAAGTTTATATTTTGTCTGACTCCATTAAAATGCCAGTCCTAAAAAGGTTTTGTTTGTCCTATTTGCAGAGCTAATTAACAGCAGATTTATAACATCTATGCCTCTTGCTTGTCTTCGTGATCATTATAGATAATTATAGCAATTTTCCGCTCATCATAACTGCTCTAATTATTCCCCTCATGCCCTTTTCTCTTTACCACTTGTGATTTTTGTTGCTTGGAGAGAACTCTTCTTTTTGTGATGACAAATAAAGATTTACTGAATAACTGATCATTTGGGTGAAAATGGAAAATAAGGGAACTTGTACAGAACATCCCCAAAAGAGCAGGCTGGGAGGGCTGACCCCAAAGACTGATAACATTGGATCACCAAGACTCTTACATACTTGCGCCTCTTTAGGCATCACAGTATCCACTGATTGTATGTAATGCTCAGGAAAGGGGGGTCCAATAAACCAAACTCACTCAAGCTGGGTTGAAGGATAGATCAGTTAATGGGTCCTAATACCAGGCTAAGCCAACATAGACTAAAGTTCTTCCCGCGCATCAACTCCTTTGAAACCCGCCCTGGCCCGCCCCCCTGCTGAGCCCCTCCTTCCTCTGGCTTGACCATCCGGCTCTCCGCATATCAAAGGTCAGGAAAGTGCCTGGCACTTCAAAGGGGCAGTCCCAGCTCAGAGCCCGCCAGATGCTGTCCTTATCTGATGGCGCGCAAGGCTTGGTCCGTTAGGGCAACAAACGGGGCAACCGGCGCTGACATTGTATATCCATCAATTCAACCATCCATGGCTTGGAAATGTATTTTTAAATCCAAATGGCAAATCCTGTTTTTGCCATTTTATATAATGACCAATATTTGTCTATAATGGCACTTGAGACATCTGCCCTTGCGCTTTGCTACTCTGCCTAGTATGGAATATATCTCACTGCATTAAAACAGTGGATGTGGCTCTTCATGAGACATGCCATATTATCACAGAATCCATAAAAATTTTCAATGGAGTGGCAAGAAAGCAAAATAGGGGTCTGCTGGTTAAGTTTTGTGATGAAAATGTCTTTATAATGACTTGATTTGCAAAAAGTAGGTCAACCCAATTTTGTTGTGTAATTTCCTCCCATGTTAGTTCATTTCATCATTGATGCCAGCAGCATCCCACTAGCTAGCTGATTTTTTTTGTTGTGGTGCCAGGGGTGGTCCGACAGGTAGGCCAAGGAAGCGGCCATGGGGGCGCCATCTGGGAAGGGTGAAATTGCCCTGCCCGCTGGGCGCCTGCGCCAGACAGCATCCTGGCCCTGCCGATGTTTCTTAGGCAGCACCGCAGCAGCCTGTTTTGGGGCCCCGCCGGCCTTGTGCGCTCTGACGCCGCTTCTGGGTGGAGAGCCACCCAGCGCTGCTGCCACCTCGCAGAGGAGGCCTGAGGATTTACCCGCACCGTCATTGGCGAAAAGGTGCGGGAAGGAGGTGAAGGGCTCCCCTCCGGATGCACCCGCCGCCTCACGGGACTCCGCCGCCTCCGTTGCGCCCCTCCAAGCCTCAGGCCTCCCCCAGTCCAGACTGGAGAAGGCCTCCCTGCCCGGGCTTGGAGGGGTGCGTGGCGAGGCCCCTGCTCGTCTTGGCGGTGGCCCAGAGGCCCAGAGGCCCAGGCTCCATCCGGGCGCCCTCCTCCGGGCTCAGGGCTGCCACATGGTTGAGTTGCTACGAGGCACCCGCCAGTGCTGGCTCCTGTCGGATGTAATATATAATAAAATATTTATAATATAATATACATTTTAATATAATATATTATTTGCAATATTATTTATGTTACATATATATAATATTATAATATAATTATAAATGTTTAGTATATATATATATATATAGATATATATATATATAGAGAGAGAGAGAGAGAGAGAGAGTTATTATTATTTAATACCAATTTATATTAATACCATATTTATTGTCAGGAGCCGATGCCCATGGCCATCAACAAGGGCGATAGGATCCGGATCCCGACCAACACCCTAGCCACAACAAACCCCAGCTGGCCGTCTGGGAGCAGGGAGATAGGGCCATTCCCAAGGGAGCTGCACAGTCCCGTGAGACCGAGGATATGGGCTGGTTCTAAGGGTAGGGGTATAAAAGGGCTGGGGAGGGTTGGGACGGTACTTTTTGGCTTCAACTGTTGTGTACCTGAATAAAGAATTTGGATTGACCGGAAAGCCTCCGCGTGGTTCATCTTCGGTGTTCAGCCGGCCTGACAGAAGCCAAAAAGTCATCGAGCTTTCCCGGGCGACTGGAGAGGCTCAACATGCAGGGGGAAGCGGCTGGCGGGGCACTCGCCGGCGCGGAGGCTCCATCGCCATTATGGAACCTCACGCCGGAAGAATCCAGGATGACGGAGGCCTGGAGTAAACGGGAGAGTGCCTTCCAGGCAGGCGAAGCTGCTGCTGCCTCCCCGGGAAAGGAGAGTCCAGGAGTGGTCTCCCCGACGCAGGTGGCCGTGCTGGAGGGTCGAATGGGGACCCTGGAGACCACACTGCAGTCCCTTTCCCAGGCGTGGGATAAAAGGGACCAAGCGTTGTTAAGAGGACAACGATCCCGGTTGGCATGGAGTGCTCCGGGCACAGGTGACTTCACCTACTACACATGGATGGAGGATGGGAAGCAGGCCTCGACTACACAAGCCACAGGACGCCCCAGCCTATCCACCATAATGGAAGACGAGGCAGGTCGAGATGCCCGGGTGACCAGGCCAAAGAGGGCCTTCGGGACGGGTTTTGGGATGGAGACCCTTCATGAGGAAGGGAGCTTCGGCAGCGGAAGAACCCAGGACCTGGGGCGCTCTCCTACCCCGGGTCCCGCAGCAATGGCGGCAGGCTCTAGACGAGGTGCCGGCCGCCTGGATTGGGAAGCACCGGGAGGTCTGGGTGAAATGTGGCAGGGCCCTCCCGCCCCTGCAGTTCCGGGACCGGGGTGGCCCTTTCCCAGGCGGGAAGAGTTTCGGGCGGAGTTCGGAGGTGAGGCTTACAGAGTGGCGTTCTTCACCACCATCGCCCGCAACCATATAGAAGATTATGGGCACACCTACCTCAGTTAAAGGGGCCGTGTCGGGGCTATTGGGGCCACCTTCCGAGGCCGGGCAGTTCGTGCAGTGCCACGATCGCCGCGATCCATGCTTGCAGAATATGGCGGCGTTCCTACTCGCAGTGGAGGAACGTTTTCGAGACCCCCTGGCACGAATCAAGGCCAAGGAGGCACTCCGGGCGCTCCGCCAAGGGACCCGCTCGGTGACCAAGTACACCGAGGAGTTCATGGCACTGTCCGGCAGGGTGGTAGAATGGTCGCAGGCCACCCTGCTAGAGCTCTACAAGGACGGCCTGCGCTGCGACATCCTGGAGTGGAGTCTGCACCATGACGATCCGGGGATGCTGGATGGCTGGAACCAGTTGGCGAGAAGGGTGGAGGCGACCATTGCCCAGGTGCAGCGGAGGAAGGCACCACCGGCGGTTCCGGTTAAGGCGCGGACCGAGTCCAGACGGGCTGCGGGGTCTTCGGAGGAGAGATTGAGATCGGTCAAGCCCATCCCCAAGGACCGGACGGGGGCCTGCTTTGTGTGCGGCAAGATGGGCCACCGGGCGGCAAGTTGCGGACAACGCAAAGGGCCAGAGGGGCGAAGCCCCGTTGTGGCGACAGGTCGGAGAGCGGAGAGCATGGCAGCTGTCTCTGAGGGGGTGAGTCCCGGACCCTGCAAGAACATTTACTGCCCGATCGAACTCTGGAGGTGTCCCGATGCTGGGTCCTGGCCCAGCCCCTTAATCACACACACAGAGACAATTGATCAATTAACTATTTATTGAATAATAAAGAACAGGTGAAAAAGTAGAATGTCCAAGTAAAAAGCAATTAGTCCAAAATAGCTGGCAATAAGGTATAGGCCAAAAAACCATATGGTCCGGGTCAAGCCCAGAGACCGTTGGAAAACGGTGTTCGCATGTCCCCTGGGGCTCCTCCAATGGACCGTCATGCCTTTCAGCCTGTCCGGAGCCCCAGGGATTTTCATGCAATTAATTAATGAAGTGTTGCACCCTCTCCTCTATAAGGGGGTCTATGTGTACCTTGACGACATCGTCATAGTTTCCCGGTCCAAGGACCAACACGTGAAGTTGGTGAGGGAGGTCCTGGAACGGTTGCGGCAGGCCAAGCTCTACGCCAAACTCCCCAAGTGCGAGTTTAATAGGGAACAGATCAACTTCCTAGGTTACAGGATCTCAAGGGAGGGGATAGCTATGGATCCGGGTAAGGTGGCAGACGTCCAGGGGTGGGAGGTTCCACAAACCCGGAGGCAGCTCCAGTCATTCTTGGGGTTTGCAAACTTCTATAGATCATTCATAGAGGGGTTCGCGGCCCTCACGCTCCCCCTCACGGAACTCCTAAAGACCAAGGGGAAAGGGGAATCGAAAAGAATAAAAGTCCCGGGGCCAGGCTGGGATGGACCGAGAGTTGCCAAAGGGCATTTGAGGAACTGAAGAAGGCGCCACTCCTAATCCACCCTGACCAAGAGAAGCCATTTACGGTCCAATGCGATGCTTCGGATTGGGCGTATGGCGGGGCCCTCCTCCAGGAGGACACACAGGGCAACCTCAGGCCCTGCGCATACTTTTCCCGTAAGTTCGGGGTGGTGGTGGAAAGAAAATGGCCCATATGAGAGAAGGAGGCGTTTGCAGTTAAGTTCGCATTGCAAATGTGGCGACACTTTTTGGAAGGGGCGAAGCACCCCTTCGTGGTGCTGAGCGACCACCGGAACCTCATGTACCTTAGGTCCCCCCAGAAACCTTCGCCCAAACTAGTTCGGTGGGCCCAGTACTTCTCCCGATTCGACTTTAGCATACGCCATGTGAAGGGGAAAGATAACGTAATAGCAGATGTCTTGTCCCGATACCCTTCTCCGGGCCCCATGCCCATGCAAGGGCAAGAGAGCATCTTTTCCAAGAAGCAGTGGGGGTTGGTAGCCCAGACCCGTTCCCGGGCGCGCATGGAAGCGGAGGACAGGAAGAGCCTTGAGAAAAAACCCATAGGGAAGTGGGAGGCTGCACTGCTCAAAGGGTATGAGGAGGACAAGTGGCTTGACAATAACCGAAAGAACTGCCAACTCCAGAATGGATTCTGGTTTGCCCGGACTAAGCTATACATCCCGTTAGCGCTCCGAGTAAGGGTCTTAGAGAGGAGCCACGACCATAAAAGCGCAGGGCACTGGGGCCCCACGAAGACCTTCCTCTCTCTTAAGCAAAATTACTGGTGGCCAGGGATGCGGGGGGACACCTCCAGATACATCAAAAGCTGTGAGGCATGTGCCAGAAACAAAGTTCCCACAGGGAAGCCCAAGGGCCTGTTGCAAGTGGTGGCGTCTCCCACTCGGCCGTGGACGCATGTCAGCATGGACTTCGTGGGGGAACTCCCCCCCCCCCAGCCGAGGGTTCAGGTATATTTGGACTGTGCTTGACCTGTTTTCAAAACAGGCACATTTCATCCCGCTGGCCAAGCTGCCGTCTGCGGAGAGATTAGCCAAGCTCTACATACAGCACATTTACAGGCTACACGGGAGCCCGGAGCAGGTCATTAGTGATCGAGGGGTTCAATTCACCGCCCAGTTTTGGGGGCAGTTCCTCACGGGCTTAGGGGCGGAGCGCAACCTTACGTCAGCTTATCACCCGATGAGCAATGGCAGCGTGGAGAGCACAGCAAACTCTAAGCCATTACCTCCGCATTTACACCAACCAGGAACAAACCGATTGGGCGGACCTACTTCCTTATGCGGAAATGGCGTACAATGGGTCAGTGCACTCCTCCACAGGCAGGACCCCTTTCTCCATCGTATATGGGCAGGAAGTCCCCCCCCCCCGCCCAGGCTTCCGAAATGGGACGGAGAGGAGAAGGGGGAGGGATGGAGATCGGGAACCCGGGAAGATTGGGAACGGGTTACCAAAGCATTGGAGGAGGCGCAGCGCACTCACAAGCAGTTTGCCGACCGTAAACGGCAACAGGAGGAAACATACTGCAAGGGGGACTTGGTATGGTTGTCAGCCAAGAACATAAAACTAGGCCTGCCATCCCGCAAATTGGGGCCCAAATACCTGGGGCCATTCAGGGTCGTTAGGGCGATCAACCAGGTTACCTACGAACTGGCTTTGCCCAAGGAGATGGGTAAGGTACACCCCTCCTTTCACTGTAGCTTACTCAAACGCTACAACGGTCCCATGGGTCCCAGAGACTAATGGCACCCCATTGTTTTCGCAGGAGGTGGAGGAAGAAGAGGTGGCCGCCATGTCAGGAGCCGATGCCCACGGCCATCAACAAGGCCGATGGGATCCGGATACCGACCAACACCCTAGCCACAACAAACCCCAGCTGGCCGTCTGGGAGCAGGGAGATAGGGCCATTCCCAAGGGAGCCGCACAGTCCCGTGAGACCGAGGATATGGGCTGGTTCTCAGGGTAGGGGTATAAAAGGGCTGGGGAGGGTTGGGACAGTACTTTTTGGCTTCAACTGTTGTGTATCTGAATAAAGAATTTGGATTGACCGGAAAGCCTCCGCGTGGTTCATCTTCGGCGTTCAGCCGGCCTGACACTTTATAAAATATAATATGTATTTATATATTCTAATTTATAATATAATATAATTAATATTGGTGCTGGCTCCTTTTTATATTGTCTATGCTTTTGATAAATATGAATATTTATCATACTTCTGTGGCACCCTTTCTTCTTAATGGTGGATTATACAAAAGGAAAGAGGCTGTACCACAGGCAAAACAATCCAAAACAATGCTTTGAGCTGGAATGTGTAACAGTGTGGACACATATAATCCAGTTCAAAGCAGGTATTGTGTATTATCTAGGTACAAAGGTGGGGGGGTGTTGCAAGCAACGATACATACAAAGGAACAGCAAACGTATTGTTTATCCAATATTCATATAATCAAAGTTATAATCAAGTACAATTTAGTAATGCATCATCATCAAAGTATCAACAGCATCACCCGGGGGGGGGGGGTGGTGTTCCTACCCTTAGCCGTAAGTCCAGATACGGTACCTGCTATTAATAATATATAAAAGTAATTGTAATTTGAAGTGTCAACACTGTTTGAGTGCCAGATAATTGAGGTTCCATCATGTTATAGATATGGGGTTGGATAGGGTTATGTTTGGGGGCGGGGGGAGCGCTGTGTTTACAGGCTTCTGCGCCTGCGCACAGGAGCTTCTGGGCATGCGCGGAAAGGGGGCGCCAAAATAATATTTGCTTACCATTCAAAATTACCTTAGACCGCCCCTGCGTGGTGCCTGGCGTTATTCAACCAAGCAGACATTCCCCAGCTTTTGGAGCAATCTGGGAAAGGATCAACCACACTTCCTCCTCTGGAATGGTGAAGGTATCACAGGCCCCAGAGATTAACTGTAAAAGGAAGATGAAACAAGCACCAAGTGAGATCTCAAGACAAAAAGCCCTCAGTGTACTGGTTCTGAGGGGCAGATGTCATTGTATTCTTCCTCTTGAATCTGATTTGTTTTCAAGAACTCCTGGTGTTTGATTTCTTGACTCTGACAAAGGGTATTTCCAACTTGTGGACTATTGAAATCTGGCTTTGCTGTTCTTCTGACTCCTGGTATTTCTGACCCTGTTTTTGGCTTTTGTTTGTCCCTGGCTTGATTCTGTTCCTTCACCAGCTTGACGTCTGTATATTGGATATGTAAGTTGGATATGTTAACTTTTTTAGATTACCACACCCAGATTCCCCCAGTTAATGTGGCCATTTATGAGATATATCAATAAGTGTTGTAGCCTGATCAGATTCCAAGTGGTCAGAAGACAAGGAAGGGGATGCTGGGATAGATTCAGAGGTCCCAGAGGAGGATAGAAGTGGTCTGGAGAGAGTTGTTGTGGAACCTCCTGGCAGTTCTCAAGAGACTGGAGAAAGAGAAATCAGTTCTCATAAGAATCTGCCAGAAGTGCAGGCTAAGAGAAATGTAGGCGATAAATGTTTGTCCAGGTCAAGGTGCTTGTAACTTTGGAGGCAAAGTGTGCAACAAAGACAGACTTGCTTTCCCCAGAGACTTAGAGATAAGGAGAGGAAAAGTAGGTGTTGTCATGGGAGGGATTGAGGTTTTTTAAAGTGGTTTCTGCTGGTACAATCCTTAGTGAGAGCAATGTCATATACAGTTGAACGATTCTCTGTTCTTGGTCCTACATCTTTGGAATTCATGTATTCAAGTTTCTAAATTTGTTCCTGTTTCTAGTTCATGGGTGGGATAGATTGCACGCCTTGGGTTCATGCTATTATGTTTATGGATATATCTGTGAATTGACTCTTGAGACTGTATTTGCAAGGATTTTCGACTCTTGACTATCTTGGAAATAACTTTTGGGACTTTGATTCTTTCTCTCTTTTTTAGATTTGCTTATTTTTATATATTGTTCTCTTATTGCATTTTATGTGTTTTATCTATTAACTCTGTAAACCGCTCTGGGCTCCAGAGAGAGCGGTATATTAAGTCGAACCAATAAATAAATAAATAAATAAATAAATAAATAAATAAACTTTTACTTGCTGGATTATCTGGACAGTGTGTGGTTTGTGATGAAAAGGTATTTCAGATGGTATTTTGCACCAACTGCAATTTTTGAATCTTCTTCACTTGGAAGTTTCTTGAAACTGGGGGAAAGGTCATAATGGACTCAATTTCTGGACACCCTCAGAGTCATGGGTTTCAGGGTCCATTTTTTGGCAATATGAGCATGGGATTTTGGTATTCACGGGGATTATGTAAGCAAACCACATGTTGACACCATTGCAATTTCTCCAGTCAATGCAGAAGACAATACAAATTACAGTATAATAGTTTTCTTGTTTTATTATCAGTTTCTTCCCCATATACAGTATATATCTCCTTTTGTACCCAATAAAAACAAATCTCTCTAAGCAAGGCATTTCTGCCATTAAGTGATAATTGCCAATCCCCTACCCCCCCCCCCTAAACAACCCCACAATATTATTGCTGTTTCTGTTTTCTGCATCCCCATGACTACAGGATGCCTTTCAAGAGATGCTTGGACATATTGCGGCTGAAAGCGTTTTCGTTTTCTTTTCTTTTATTTTTTTTGCTGTTTCTTGACTGCTATGCTCATGTCTCCTTTCTTTCTTCCAAAGTAAAGCTAATTAAAAATAGCGTATCTGGTTTTAGTTTTTTTATATTTCTAAAATTGTGGTTTGGCTGATGGAAGTGTGGAAAAGTTTTGTGTAGCCAAAGGAATCATGTTGAAATTAATTAAGTTAGGAAAAAAATAGCTGGTGTCAGTGGTAGGTAGGGGGCCAGCCGTAGGGCACGACGGCTGGCCCCCTACCTACCACCTGAGGCGCTGAGAACCGTGGTACATGCCACCGTTGTCTCGCGCCTGGATTACTGCAATGCCCTGTACGCGGGCCTCCCCCTGTCCACAACCAAGAGGCTAAAACTCATCCACAACGCAGCGGCCAGACTCATCTCTGGGTCATCAGTGAGGGACCACATTTCCCCTATTTTAAAAGATCTCCACTGGCTGCCCCTAGAGTTCAGAGTGCTCTACAAACTTTTGGTGCTCACTTTTAAAGCACGGCATAACATTGGGCCAGCCTACCTGAGCGCCCGGCTGACGGTCCAACGCAGCGAGAGGCCAGCACGTGCCATAAACGGTGATCGGATGACCATCCCTGGGGTGCGAGGCTCGGCTGGTAGAGACCCGGCGGAGAGCTTTCTCCGTGGCGGCCCCCATGATCTGGAACTCACTGCCACCCGCCCTCAGAGCCACTTCGACCCGGACTAGGTTCCTGTCAGACCTGAAAACCTGGCTCTTCCGCCTAGCGTTTGGGGCCTGATCGGTACCTTGAATGACTGAGCCTCTCCTTGCCGTCTGTATCTATGTTTTTAAATTGATGTACATTGATGTATTTTGGGGTTTTTAAATGATGTAAGTCGCCCGGAGCACCGGTGGTGGAGGGCGACTCACAAATATTAAAGTATTATTATTATTATTATTAACTTAGTTTTTGTTTGTTCATTTTGGACTCCTTCTAAGACAAGTTTCTTTTAATAATTGTAAATTGGCTCATGTACCTGGAAAATATGAAATATATATAGAAAGAAAGAGTTAAGAACCAAGCTTTTGAAAGATAGTTTATGTTGTGGTTATTGTGATATTGTTTATGCGCCTATTGTATTTTGTGTGCTCGCAGTTTTGTGTGCTTTTTTGAGCTGTACCGAGTCCCTTCAGGGAGATGGTGGTGGGGTACAAATAAAGTATTATTAATATTGAATGAATTGTTTATTGTTCCAGCCAAAGGCCATGACATGACATAATATACAACCTTTAAAAGCACAAGCAGAACCTTACACTATACACACATACACACACACACACTGTACACTGGACTATGTGACTAATGTTGCTGTACTTGAGCAAACAGGAATCACCAGCATTGAGGCCATGCTATTGAAAACTCAGCTGCACTGGGCAGGGCACATCTCTAGAATGGAGGACCACCGCCTCCCAAAGATACTACTCTATGGTGAACTCGCCACGGGTCAGTGCAAGAGAGGCGCCCCAAAAAAGAGATATAAGGACTCCCTGAAAAACATCTCAGGCTTGGCCAGATTGATCACCAACAATGGTCCACCCTGGCCTCGGGAGGCATGGAGATGCACTATCCATAATGCTGTGGCCTCTTTTGAGAAGACACGCCAAACGGGTCTCGAAGAGAAACGACAACGCAGAAAGAATCACAACTTGGAAACAACATCACCCAAGGAGACTCTCTGCAACCAGACTTGCCTATCTCAGATTGGCCTTTTTAGTCATCAACACGCTTGTAAAAAGCATGGGATAAGTCCTTCCTAAGAATTTTCATTTGTGAAGTAATGCCAGATATATATATACACACACACACACACACTTATTCCATATACTGTATCTTTAAAATTATAGTAGCAGTGACATGATAACATCGACGATCCATACTTAGTTTTTAAACATGATAGTGAAGTCAGGAGTATTGTGCTCCAAAACTCGGTCAGTCTGAATTCGGAAGTCCCAGAGTAGTTTGATGTTTTCATTTTCTGTAACTTTTTCAGGCTTGTGATCCCACCAGTTTTTTGTCGCAAGTAGGTGGTATTTGTGGCACAAGTTATTATTGTATTCATCTATACCCCACTTTAGTTCCCCAAAGGAGACTCAATACCAAAACCCTTATATCATACTAACTCATTTTATGGTTGCAGGTTATTTCCCAGGAGATCAGGTATGAATTACATTATGGACAGTATACATTTGTATCCTTCCTCCCAAAAAATTGTAATATGCCAACTGTGTTCTTTTCTCTAATGGACACCAAAATGTACAGCCAGACTCTGTTGAAACTACCTTGTATAGGAAGAAGGCTCTTAGCCATTTTTCTTCATGTATGGAGTGCTTGTATCCTTCAACTGTTGCCATGGGTTGCCTTCAAACTTCGGTATAAAACTCATTACAAAGGAAGTACCACTTGCTGTTTACTCAGTGGTGATTAAAGCTTTTCATTCACCTTTGGAGCGACAGTGATTAAAACACCATGAGACCATTTCTGAGAAACATTGCACTTCCAACTCTATTTGCTTAGCTTTAGAAAAGGTCGTCTTTTGAATTACCCAGATTCTTTTCATTTCCTGGGTTCTGAAGAGATGCTGTCTAAATCCCATTGTCATCACAAACCAGCTTTCAGCCTTTGCTGGCATCTTCTCTGATTTCTCTCTCTTTCTCTCTTGGCTTTTTCCTTTGGGGTTGGTATCATCAGCTGGCAGCTCTGGCTAACTGCTGATGCCCAAACAGAGAACTTACCATTGATTGTCTTTCCACTTGTTCTCTTTCTCTTGGTATCTGAACAATGACAAAAGGCAGGAGCAGCATTTATTTTAAGCTGTTTTCATAACACCCAAGATGTCAGAAGTCTGGTGGTGAGGAGACTCTTCTTTATAATCTGTCTGGCACCACATGTTACTTTGCATGACCATGTTGTAGTGGATTGTAAAAATGACAAATATAGCTTTACTGAGTGTATATGGAGGCACCCGATGCCCCTGAAAGTATCATATAAAGCCTCTGTTACTATTTGTTATCAAGTCTGACTTATGCCCACCCTATGAATGAGAAACCTCCAAGGATCTAGGTGATTAACCGCTCTGCCATCTGTCCTTTGCTTGAATCTATCCGCCACATTGTGCAGTCTCCTTTTCTCTTACCAGCTTACTAAGCATTATTGTCTTTTCCAAAGAGCCATGCCATCTCATGATATGTCCCAAGTACAGCAGTCTCTGTTTAGTCTTCTTGGCATCTAGTTTAGGGATCATGAAGACACCGTTGCTCTATACTCTGCAGAAGTCCAACCTTGAGGTTACCAGTCCGTGCACTACCATCTTCAGGTCCATCAAACCTGGCATATCAGCTGAAACTGATGAGAAGCACCCCTGACTGTCACATCTACCTGGGCCAACCTTTGAAGAGACAGATCCAGGAATCTTTGTCCCGAGCTGCAAACAGTCTTTCAGGGGGAGTATAACCCTGTCCAGAGCTGGTTGACACACCTTCACCCACATATTACATTAACTTGTAGCTCCACATGCACCATTCCATATCTTCTCAACACCAAGCAGTTGTTAAACCCCTGCAGCCAGGCATGTAGCCGGGGGCTAAGGGGGCTTCAGCCCCCCCCCCCAATTGTCAGGGTGGGCCGCGAAAAGGCCTTACGGGTACATTATTTAAAAGGTTACGTTTATTAATATCATGATCTGATCACCATGCTTTATTGGGATAACAATACAAAAGATTTGCTAGGGTAGACCCTCTTCCACCCAGTCTCAGCCCCCAAACCAAACTCAGCCCCTCGAACAAAATCCTGGCTACGGCCCTGCCTGCAGCTATCACTTATGATGAGGTAGGAGTGAGCAGCTAGTCTCAACTCAGTCAGAGAGAAGAAGTGATGGCATACTATCAAATACAACCACCTTTTCCTTCCCCTAAGTCAGTGTTTCTCAACCAGTGTGCCATGGCACACTAGTGTGCCGTGAGAGATCAGATGTGCTGTGGGAAATTGGAACTCTTCCCCTTCCTAGCTGCTCTTTCCCCCCAAAGATCCTCCCCGAGGCAAAGGAAGGGCTCCGCCGAATGCCAGGGCCAGGCCCGCCTTGAGGAAGCCTTCAGGAGCCTCGACTCAGCATGGCTCCAGCTCCTGCTCAGGGCTACTTCAGCCTCCCGATACGTTTCATAGATCTGTGTGGTCTCTTTCACTGCCTCTCTCCTACCTCAAAAGCAGCGCACTAGGCGGAAGTGATTGAGTCGGCGTTTTCGCGTTGGCTTGGATTTCTCGCGAGAACAAAGGCGGAAGCTCCACGTCAGTGAATTGGGCAGTGAGAAAACCTGGGAGCATCGGGAGGCTGAAGCATTCACAGGTTTCCAAGAAACAAATTGAGCCTCTCCGCTTGGAAATGTTTTGGTTTTTAAAAACTATTTAACTGGATTTTTCAAAAGTTGCCTCCGCACCCCACCCCCAAGAAACTGTTTATAACAGCTTCATGACATCCATAGTTAACTGGAAGCAAGTTTCACTCAGGGTGAAATTTCACAAGGGTCTGGAGAACAAGCCCTATGAGGAGTGGCTTGAAAAGCTGGGCATGTTTAGCCTGAAGAAGAGAAGGCTGAGATAGCCATGTAGAAGTATGTAAGAGGAAGTCATATATATGTCGTGTTCATCGAAACAGGCCCAGGTTTCACACTGAGTGTATAAATACATTTAAAAACATATTAACTATACTTATTACTGTGTTAGAGTGTCATTTTGTGTCATTTTGGTTGGTGGTGTGCCCCAGAATTTTGTAAATATAAAAAATGTGCCGTGGCTCAAAAAAGGTTGAAAAACACTGCCCTAAGTCATAGAATCATAGAGTTAGAAGAGACCTTGTGGGCCATCCAATCCAACCCCCTGCCAAGAAGCAGGAAAATCACAGTTGAAGCACCCCCAACAGATGGCCTTTCAGCCTCTGTTTAAAGGGCTCCTCTGGGTGTGTCAACCAGTTCTGGACAGGGTTACACTCCCCCTGAAAGACTATGTTTGCAGCTCGGGACAAAGACTCCTGGATCTGTCTCTTCTGGGTAGATGTGACAGTCAGGGGTGCTTACTATCAGTTTCAGCTGGTAGGCCAGCTGTGCCCCTTCCTAGGTTTGAAGGACTTAAAGATGGAAGTGCACGGACTGATAACCTCAATGTAATGAACGCTGAGATTATCTGTAAAGATGACGCGCAGGCAGCAACTCGATCTCACAAGATTTATTCCAGGTATCAATACCTTTGAAGCCAGAATTGGCTTCACCAGGAACAAACATAACTTATATACTAACCACACCCCCATCACCTGTCCATCATCCCAAAGGCCACCACCCCTGGCTTGCAATGCCCAACAGAGATTGCATCATATCCCCTTTGACCCAGTTTCACAATGTCCAGTGGATATTTCCTCATATCCTCCCTGAGTCAGCAATGTTCATGCCAGGGCTTCTCACGTTGGTGTGGTGTGGCTCAAGGCCCAACTCCAGCTCTGTGCGTCTTCAAGGCCACACCTGTTCAGGATTATGTTGCTGGAAGGGTATGAGATAAGAGCTCCAATAGCTCTTTTCGACAGACACTTACAGAATACCCCCTCCCTCCCCTGGGGGAAAGAGAGGACTCAAAACGCTATTCTACTCTTATCATCTAAATTCTATCCCAGCACCCACCAAAGTCACAACCAGCTCTATAACTCACAAGGCGAAGGAGCTCTCACCTCAGCCTTACTCCAGTTGAACACACACTGGGACAAAGCTATTTCATACACCAAACCTGAACTCCTACACACTCAGATATTCCTCTATTCACAAACGCTCAGCTTGTTCAAGGCCAATTTCTATCTTCAGCTACCACCCAAATCTAAACAACCTCCACTGTCATAGCAGGAGGTACTAACCCGCAAACTATAATTCCCATGTAACTACTGACCACTACAAATCCTAACAATACATTGCACAAGGACAAATCGACTGCGCATCCTTTAGGTATAAATCAAAACCACACAACCAAACTTCCAAACCCCATAACTCCCAAAACCTTCCACTGCAAAAGCAGGAGGTACCAGGTACAACACTACACAACCATATCTATCCTATTAGACTATACATAAATTCCAATTCAACAACAACCTGCCCCCTGGAACGCAGGTATGAGCATCTGCGTCCAGATATCCTGCACACATCCACTCCTGAACCCATACAATCCTCAACCAACTCTCTCCTGGCAGACTCAACAGGAGATAACATCATTCCCCACTAAACTAGCCCTGAAGCTAATCCTCTAACCAAGTCACTCCACGTGGGAACATAAAGCGACCTGCATCCACACAACTCTACTGGCTTACAACCAATTAAACTATCTCCCCGCAAAACCAGAAGACCCCACCAAACTACAACCCCTACAAACTACACAGGACCAATTCAACTGTGTCAAGCAACCATACAAAAGAAACCCACTATCCTTGCCACCCTGGCAAAAGGCACTTGGGAAAACTACAATCCCCTCTACTGCAATGGCAGGAGGTACCACCCAAACTACAATCCTCTATACAATCAAATACAAAACGAATGAACACCAAATTCAACTGTGTCAAGCAACCATACAAAAGAAACCCACTATCCTTGCCACCTTGGCAAAAAGGCACTTGGGAAAACTACAACTCTCTCCACTGCAATGGCAGGAGGTACCATCCAAACTACAATCCTCTATACAAATACAAAATGAACCACTATCCTTGCCACCTTGGCAAAAGGCACTTGGTAAAAATACAATCCCTCTACTGCAATGGCAGGAGGTACCACCCAAACCATAATCTTTTATACAATCAAATAAAAAAACGAATGAACACCAAACTTTCCTCCAGACTATACTCAGCAGGCAGTAACAAAGGCTATCAATTACCCTGCAACCTACCCCTCTGAAGTCAAGAGACAAACTATCCTTCTACCAATCTACCCCTCTTGGCACTCAGCCACGAGGCACAAGAAAACTATAAATCACTAACAACCTCAAAGTCCCATGACGCAGGAACAAAACCCCTATATTAAATTACACACACCATCAAAGCTAAATCCAACATGTTCTAATTCTAATCTGGGAACAACAATTACAACAAAACCTGACCTCCTGGCAAACTCAACAGGAGACGACAACCAACTCTAAAGCCTATCCTCCACCTCCCTGCCGCAATTAACCTCATTGCAGGCCCCAACAAAAGGCTGTACCTATCCTTCTGAGTACAAACCCTCAATACAACAACGAAATACACCTTTTCAAAAAAACACTCCCAGTTGGACAATAGATATCCTACCCAAATCATTAAACTATAATGCACATTCGAAATATCATCCCCATCTAACATTTCTAACAATAGATGCATGTCTAAACATTCTCAAACCATATTACATACAGGAAATAATCATCTTGCCCTTTCCAATTTATAATCCACATAACACATGTGAGTATTGCATTAACAGTATCAGCCATCTTACCCTTACACAATAATCCCTCATACATTTTCATAAGCATGTAAATACATTCTGCACATTACTCTATATTATAACCTAAAATCCCAGCGTCCCACAATCCCAGTTCTACACCATCAATTCCTGTCTCATCTAAGCATAGGACTTCGTTCATGTTACATCTGCTTTCCAGAACACTTTCTCTCCCCAAGAAAACACAATTAGGCAACACATATACATCTCTTTCACCATGCCACCCCCCCCAAAGTTACCTCAATCATTACCAACATGCTAGAATCCAACTCAATTTTAAGAAGCCTCAAGTTCAGTACGTTGCAAAATTCAGCAAGGGTTTGCATCCATAGTTCAGGCACCAAAATCTTCTCTGGAATAACGCCTCCAAACAACACCTTATTCCATCCTCCCCCCGAGTGACCAAATAACCCTAAGGTTTTATTCAGAACAGGATCAGCCATCCTGGATCTCGCCAACTGCTCGTTCTCCTTGTCCACAGCTGACTCGCACTGGAACATTTCGGCTCCATCTTTGCTGAGCTCCATCACCAACTCCTTCCCTCCGTCAACCAGGAAAGTTTCTGGCAGCAAAGACCCACGAACTGCTTTCTCACCCGTAGCCAGCTCCAAACTGCTCTCCCCACTCTCTTCAGGGAGCTCACCAACTTGCTGGGAATCTCCATTCACATACAGCTAGTCTTCACTTCCTCCTTCAGCGATAAAGAGACTACCAGGCAGTAAACTCTCCAACTTAACAGGCAGTTTCTCTTCAACTTTTGGCCTCCCAGGCACCTCTCTCGTCTCCTCTCTTCCCTCAAGAGGAAAAGCCTCCAACGGCAAAGCCCTTCCTGCAGCTTCCTCCTCCACAGCAAACTTGGCAGGCTTATCGGCTTTCCCTTCTAGCAAAGGCTGGGCCTCTTCCTGAAGCACTTTTGAAATACACACTTCATAAAGGGGCCTTTTCTCTGCAGACACACGTCTCTGACACTCCTCAGAACATAGCAATAACAAGGCAGCGGCCCATGCTATAGAAACACCAACGGTTTGGGAAAAGGGATCCGGCAGCTCTTCCTTTTCCTCCTTCTTCCCCTCCATTTCTGCATAACACTCTTCAGCCACCCACACGGTTTCATTTCTCTCCAGTAAGGCAGCCTTTGTGCTTAAATCAGTTTCGCTTTCCACACCACTGCCAGTCGGGACATCAAAGGGCAAACATTCCTCTGCCGCTCCTATCTCAAGAAGCTCGGTCTCCGACTGGGCCTCTTTCTCCAAGGCAAAGGCGTCTTCGTCTCTCCCCAGCACACTCTCAGCCTCCGAGCATCATCATAACGCCCTTCCTCCTCTGCTGGGAGACATCCCATCCACTCTTGAGCCTTTGGATTCTCTCCTCCACAGCATCCATTTTCTTCTTATCATGCTGCCCGCAATCAGCAGCTTTCTCCAACTCCTGCAGCATCACCCAACTCTGCTGCCACTCCTGGACCCACTCACTTCTGTACCCAACAGAAGACTGCACAGCACCTTCTTCGCTGCAGCCCGGTCCATCTTGAGCCCGCACTCGAGCACCAACTTCCCCGGGATCCTCTCTGGTCCCTTCACAGCCCACCTGAGCAGATCTCTTGCACTCTGCTTCTCTGGGCAGCCCCTCCTGGGCCTCTCTGATCCCACCTGAACGGAGGCACCTCCTACCGCTTCTCTGGGTTCCACTTCTCTGAGCAAGGCCCCCTCAGCCTCTCGATAGCCCACCTGGGCGAACTCTGCTCCTCTGAGCACCTTTTCCCCCTTCTTCTCCCAAGAAGGGGCTCCATCCGATGATTCATCCATCACCCAATGAGGGAACAGCCGGTGCAAGATCAGCCAAGCCTGCTGCTGCTCCACCTCACTCGGGCCACTTGAATCATCCTGGGCCTTACCAGCCTTGGCAATTTTGCTTCTGCTACGCCTTCCTCCACGGCGGCGGCGGCTCTTGGCCCCTGGCTGCGTCAGACCAGCCACAATCTCCTCACTCTCCTTCCAGGAAGGCTGGGACAAACCAACTTCCGTCCTCACCTCCCCATACGGTCCGCAGAATTCGTAGGCAGTCATCTCAGAAGCCTCCACCTCTCCTCCTAAGGAAGGTACGCTCCATCCACCCGTCTTCCACATCCAAACGGGAGTACTCCTCCTTTCCCGGCACCGTCTTCATCCGCATCCTCCCAGAACTCCTCGGACTCACCCATTCCACTTCTGTAAAGGGTTTCAACCTTGCGGATGGCATCTCAAAATAAGACAAGCCCTCTGCAGATTTCTCCACGATAGGCTTATAGAATTCTGGCTTTCTGTAATGAACGCTGAGATTATCTGTAAAGATCACGCGCAGGCAGCAACTCGATCTCACAAGATTTATTCCAGGTATCAATACCTTTGAAGCCAGAATTGGCTTCACCAGGAACAAACATAACTTATATACTAACCACACCCCCATCACCTGTCCATCATCCCAAAGGCCACCACCCCTGGCTTGCAATGCCCAACAGAGATTGCATCATATCCCCTTTGACCCAGTTCCACAATGTCCAGTGGATATTTCCTCATATCCTCCCTGAGTCAGCAATGTTCATGCCAGGGCTTCTCACGTTGGTGTGGTGTGGCTCAAGGCCCAACTCCAGCTCTGAGCGTCTTCAAGGCCACACCTGTTCAGGATTATGTTGCTGGAAGGGTATGAGATAAGAACTCCAATAGCTCTTTTCGACAGACACTTACACTCAAGTTTGGACTTCTGCAATACACTTTACACTTGGGATACCCTTGTATCAAGTTTGGAAACTCCAGCTGGTTCAAAATACGTATGCCAGATTGGTTACAGGAACATCCAGGATGAGCATATTACACCTGAAGGTGTGCTGCGTGAATGGGGCAAAGAGGAAGAGGGCCAATGCAGGGAGAGCACATTGGCCCTCTTCCTTCGTGTTCTAACTCTCCCCGGCGTTTAGCTCCCTTTCCTCGTGCCCTGGCTAAACGTGGAGAGAGTTGGGGTGAAGAGGGCCAATGCAGGGAGAGAGCGCTCTCTCCCTGCTTTGGCCCCCTTCCTGCCTGTTTCAACTCTCCTCCATGTTTAGCCAGGGCACGGAGAAAGAGGGCTCCCTTTCCCCGTGCCCTGGCTAAACGCAGGGGAGTGTTGGAACAGGAAGGAGAGGGCCAAACGGAGAGAGAGCGCTCTCCCTGCATTGGCCCCGGATGTGTGCCCCTTCCTTGGACTGGCACCCTGGCGCCCAGGAGGAGCAGCCTGGTGGCTCTGATGCCCTGGCTGCACCAGGCGATGGATGCTGCGCTTCTCCTGAGGGCTGTGCCTGCACTCATCTAGGACCCAGGAAGGAGGCCTCTCCCAGAGCTGAAGTGATTGCAGGTATTGCAAATCCCATCATCATTTATAAATCCTACAATCCCCTCTAGTATTTTCTGTTGGCCTGTATGCCAAGTTTGGTTCAGTTCAATAGTTAGTGGAGCTCAGAATTAAGCGGCTGAGAGGGATGGCCACATTGATCAGCATTGAATGGCCTTGCAGCTTCAAGGTCTGTCTGCTTTCATTCTGCCTGTTTATATTTGTGGAATGATGTCAGGGTGGGAGAAGGAACTCTAAGAAACAAATGGCTTTGCAGCTACCAGGTCTCTCTGTTTACTTTCTGCCTGATAATATCTGTGTAAATATGCCAGGGAGGGAGGGAGGGAGGGAGGGAGGAAAGGGGTGCTTGGATGTATTTTTGCATGCCCCATTGTTTACATTTCTGAGAAAGAAAGAAGCCCCGTGCGGACGGAAGGTGGCAGCAGGAGTGGGTGCACGCGCATGAGCGCGCGCACCAGGTGATCTTTTAAACTTAGTTCTTCATATGGTAGCTCCCATGCTGAAAAAGTGTGAGCACCCCTGCTCTATGTGGTCTGGCATCATTAGCACAAAGGCTGGGACTGAGCTTCAGAAGACCTCCAGCCATTTCTATCTTTCTATTTCTATGCCTCACTTGACCTGAAGCATTGTAGCACCACTTTAATCAAAAACACTTCACATCGCAACATTTTCCCCTACTGCAATAATACCATATGGTTCACACTTGCAGATCTTACAAAAGTAAACCTTTCTGGGCAGCAGTGCACTGCTAACCCACCTGGGATGCCTTTCTGGTGTCCCAGGGAGGCCGGAGCTGTGCTTTTTAAAACCGTGGATATGGAATTTTCAAAATCGTGCCCATTTCCCTCGCTATCCACGAAAACATCACTTCAACCGATTGACTCCGTTCCAATTTAATATTTTTCTTTGACCTATTCTAAGGCTTTCTCTCATCTTTCTTCCTTTGAGCTTTTCTGCCACTGCTAGGACCTTTTGAATTTTAAAGAACATTTTTCCAAAGAAGCAGCTGACTGTCAGAACTTGCTGGTTTTTCAAATCTTTTTGTTCCTGCCACCGTCAGAGGCCTCCATTAAGGGCCTGAAGCCATGGACTCTTTGTGCACAGGGTCGCATGCAGACAGGCCAGAGTGGGGGCCGCCCCAAGTGCTTTGGGAAACATGGTTTTCCAAGGATTTTTATGTTTTAGAACTCTCCTCAAGGCTGAACTCAGGAAAAGACTCATTCTTTTGGTTTTCCCCAAGGACTGGACCAGATGAATCTGCTTTTTTTAATGAATCTCTCATCATGAATTTTCCTGGAACATATAAACTGATGTTTTAAGATTCCCTCTATGAACTACTGGATTGCATTTCTCCCATTTCCCTTATGAAATCATGATATTATGAGATGTATTGGTGGTGGAAATATTCCCTTATGATTCCCAAAATATGTATTCCCTTCTCTGCACTTTTTCGTTTCCCCCATGTATCCTATAATGATATAAGGAGATGCCACATGTGTTTGCGCAATCAGCTGATATGAGATAAGATCAGGGCAACCACATTCCAAAGCCGTACCTTTTATTCCTGTCATCAAGAGCCATTGCATTAAAAGAATAGGATTTCTCTAGTTTGGAGGGGACTCTTTCCCATCTCCCATTGAAGACTCCTCTTGCATCATAGATAACAGATCCTCAGAGTTTTGCTTCATCTATGAGCACTGGGCATATCAGTCCCATGTATCACAAAGGTTGTTTCTTCTGGCCTCGAAACCCAGGGGGCTCAACAAACTGGACAAGCCTTTTATCCATTCATTTCCCTGAAACTCCCAAGATAAGATTCACGTCTGTCCTTTGTCAACAGGAAAGGACAAATATAGACAAGTTCCCCATTTCCCACTGAAAACAAAATACTTTTTTTGGCCCAATAGGTCAAAGGCATGGGATCTTAATTTACATAAGGACAAATTTAATCAAGGACATTTCCAGCTGCATTGTTTTCTACAAATTCCTGCCTCTTGCTTTCCATTCGCCAGAACAGAAGCGGCGCTGTTTCACTATTGGATCAAACTCCAGCTGGCTCCCGCATTCCATGCAATCAGCATGGAGCCGGCCAGCGAAGGGCGGGTGGGAAATTTGAATTTGACAGCTCTGTATAAACGATAAAATGGCATGTATTTTCAATGTAACTTTATGACTGCTTTGTAACAAGGATATTGCGGTTGTCATCCCCCTCAGCTTATGAGAATAAAGACTTTGGTGGCATCTTCTTCCGGACTTCTTTTGTGAGATTATTTGGGCAAGGGAATTTTGATTTTAACTCACCAGAGGTTCTGCTGAAATCCTCACTTTCGGGGTACTTCTGGGTATCTGCCCCCTCCGGGCCAGGCTACTTCCAGATTGCACCTATCCTAAATGTACTCCACTGGCTGCCAGTTTCCGGGCAAAGTACAAAGTGTTGATTTTGACCTTTAAGGGAGGCATAACCAAATTGGGAGGGATAGCCAATACTCCAGAAGACAGGAGCAGAATTCAAAACGATCTTAACAGAGTAGAGAGATGGGCCAAAACTAACAAAATGAAGTTCAACAGGGACAAATGCAAGATACTCCAATTAGTAAGAAAAAAAATGAAATGCAAAGCTATAAATGGGGGACACCTGGCTTGACAGCAGTATGTGTGAAAAAGATCTTCGAGTCCTTGTGGACAACAAGTTTTCCGTCTCCTAGGAGTTTGATTTGCATTGCCCCATAGTTATAGGAAATAGTATCCTTTTCCATTTCTTCCAGGATTGTTACAAACTCACTGGCACCCTGATAGTTAACCATTAACAGAGGCTTGTAGCCAGCTTGCAAAGCTTTTGTTGCTGTTGGCTTGCAAAAATATATTTTGGTCTGGAGCCCGCCCCTTTTCCTGGGGATGGAATCTCCATTTTGAGAAGCTTTTCTGCCTTCTACAGAAAAGCAAAGACTCAGATGTGCTTGTGGTGAAGCCAGGCCAGCTCAGACAAGCCATCGTAAGTACTAACCTCTTGCCTTTAAACTAGTTCTGAGTAGAGTAGGGAAAGACCTGCTCTTTCTAAAATAGCAACTCAGGACTAGGGTAGAGAACATCCCAGGATTTCTCTACCATTGGAGGAAGTTAACCCAGCAACTGAAAGGAAAATTAAGAATCTCTAAAGAAACGTCTACATGATTTTGTAAATTGAGTGTTTGTATTTGTAACCTCAAGAATTTGCACCAAGTCTGCCAAGGACTTTGAGAAAATAAAGATTGTGTTTGATGTTCAATCTGGAGTGGCCTTGGTTGCTGGGACCCCTGAGCTTCAAAGTAAGGCCCCCGCAGTCCACCAGGCTTAAGAGAAGAGCACATCATAGTTTCAACCTTAGAGTGCCTGGGTGTGACAGCACAACAAGTTAAACATGAGCCAACAATGTCATGTGGCAGCTAAAAATGCCAATGGGATTTTGGTTTGCATAAATAGTGTCTAGATCAGTGTTTCTCAACCTTTTTTGAGCCGAGGCACACTTTTCACATTTAAAAAATCCTGGGGCACACCACCAACCAAAATGACACAAAATGACACTCTTAACACAGTATTTATATACTCAGTGTGAAACCTGGGCCTGTTTCGATGAACACAACATGGATATCTTGGCAGGAATGGTAGAAAGACACACACGGAGGTCTTGCTCAACAGCTGTCAGACTTACTCTGTGTTTAGTTTTTGATGCAGTCACCCTTTCCTCATGGAAAACGTACCTGGTCCTCAGGGAAGCCGGCTGGAAAGAGAGCAGCCAGACGGAAACACATTCTGCAGCAGAGAGTTCCACTGCTGAACAACATGACTCAAAAACCACTGGACAAATTGCTGCCAAATTTGGCCACAAAACATACTAATACTAACCCAAGGAGGGACCATCAGTCAAAAAATTGATTTTGTCATTTGGGAGTTGTAGTTCACTCGCAAAGAGCATTCTGTCCTCCACCAATGATGGAACTAAACCAAACATGGCACACAGGACTTCCATGACCAACAAAAAACACTAGAAGGGTTTGGTGGGCATTGACTTTCAGTTTGGGATTTGTAGTTGACCTATATCCAGAGAGCACTGTGGACTCAAAAAATAATGGATTTGGACCAAACTTGGCATGAATATTCCATATGCCCAAATATGAACACAGATGGAGTTTGGGGAAAATAGACCTTGACTTTTGGGAGTTGCAGTTTCTGGGATTTCTGGTTCACCTACAATCAAAGAGCATTCCGAATCCCACCAATGATAGAATTGGAGCATTGCATGTTCCAGCAAACCAGACAATCTCCACAAGTACACTTGCAAGGAAACAACAAGAAATACTATTTATCCACAAGCATAAAGAAATTACATATTTCTTTACCAGGAAGGTTCACAACAAACAACAGAGGACAATAAGAAAGGTTGAAAGGATAATGCAATAACACTATACCAAGTGTCAGGAACCTTTTTGACTCAGAGAGTCATAAAAGCAAAATATTTGGAAATTTATATCAGTGAGCCATATAATATATTTTAAGACTGAATTCAACTAAATGTGAGTATAATAAGCCTCTGAATTTATTCTTTTAAATAATGTTGTAATAATACTCACAATAATAATAATAACAACAACAACAACAACTTTATTTTTATACCTCGCCAACCATCTCCTCATTAGGACTTGGGGTGGCTTACAAGGGACAAGCCCAAAGACAATTAAAACAAAAGAAAACACAATCAAAATATCAGCTAAAAACAATGCAACTTTACTTTTTGAAAAATAATAATTATATGTCATGGGGTGGGGGTCAGGGTCAGGATTTTGGAGATGCTTAGGTGTGGCGTGGCCAAAAATAGGTTGGGAAGCACTGCTCTAGAGGGGGAAATTTTAAAGCGGAAAATGTGGGATTTTGAAGTGCATTATCTGGCAGTGTGGATTGAGATAATCCAGTTCAAAGCAGATGTGGATGACCTGCCTTGATATTCTGGGTTATATGGCTGTGTGGAAGGGCCCTGTGTCCACACAGCTGCATAAAATCCACATTGGATTCAGATAATCCAGTTCAAAGCAGAATTGGGAATTGTAGTTCACCTACATCCAGACAGCACTGTGGATTCTAACAATGATGGATCTGGATCAAAGTTGGCATGAATACTCAGTATGCCCAAATGTGAACACAGATGGAGTTTGGGGAAAATAGACCTTGACGTTTGGGAGTTGTAGTTGCTGGGATTTATAGTTCACCTACAATCAAAGAGCATTCTGAATCCCACCAACAACAGAATTGGGGCAAACTTACCACACAGAAACCCCACAAGCAACAGCAAATAAAAAACCAGCAATGATGAAGAGGGAGGGAGGGAAGCCAGCCCTGCTCCGTTCGTGCGCTCCTGCCAGAAAGGAAAGGGGTGACACAGGAAGTAAAGAGGAGGCGAAGAAGGGATGGATGGATGGAAGGAAGGAAAGAGGGAGGGGGGGAAGGAAGAAGGGGGAGGGAGGGGGGAGGGGAAAAAAAGGAAGAATGGAAGGAAGGAAAGGGAGGGAGGGGGGAGGAAGAACGGAAGGCAAGGCAAGGCAGGCAGGAAGGAGGGGAGAAAGGAGATTAGGAAGCAAGGGAGGGAGGGAGAGAGGAAGGAAGAAGAGAAGGAGGGGAGGGAAAGAAGGGAAGGGAAGAAAGATGGGAAGTAGGGAAGGAAGGAAAGAGGGAAGGAAGAAAGGGATGAAGCAAAGAGAGAGAGGGGGATGGATAGGGAGGGAGAAAAGTGTGTCCATGCTGGTACAGCAGCCGTGGTTGGGGCTGCCTCTGGCCACGCCCCTCCCCCACTCCCTTCTTCTTGCTGCGGCCCTGCTCCTTGCTTCTCTTGCTCTCGCCAGCAGGAGAAGCGGCAAGGAAGCTCAGGGGAGACTTTTCGCGCCTCCAGGCCTGGCGCAAGGAGGGGGACACGCACACGCAGCTGCCTTCCTCCTCCAATTGGAGGAGGAAGGAGCCACGCGTGCTTGCTGCCGGGGGAGGCATGCTGGGGGAAAGAGGCGTGGCCTCCCTCCCGGGCCTCCTCCTCTTCTCCTGCCTCCCTTCTCCTCGGTTGGCCGCTGGGCATGATCCTGGCGGCCGCGGCATACGTGCCCTTGGCCTCGTGGCACCCTGAGGAGGAGGGGGGAAGAGAGGAGGGGGAAAGAGGCTTTCCAACGGCACACCTGATGATTCCCCACGGCACACTGGTGTGCCGAGTCACACCGGTTGACAATGACTGGTCTAGATCCATGGAATAATTATGACTAGGTTTAAAGTAATGATTTATTGTTCCGATCAGATTTATTAGGATCACCAAGAACAGTTAATTTAGTAGCACAAGATTGAATCCTCAGACCTCACAACCTCTGAGGATGCCTGCTATAGATGCAGGCGAAATGTCAGGAGAGAATGCTTCTAGAACATGGCCATATAACCCGAAGAGCTTACAACAATCCAGTGATTCTGGCTATGAAAGCCTTCAACAATACATAGAACCTCCCACTCTTGGTGGTAACAGAACTTTGTGGAAATCTTCTCATTTGCCCGAAAAACCTACAACAACCCAATATATAAATAGTTTCTTCACATTAATGATCTTTTAAAATATAATCCTTTGGATGTTTAGTCTGAAGCAACACCCACTATGTTCAATGAAACGTACTCATAGAAAAATGTGGCTGAAGATTGTCATTTTAATGTTAAATTTCATATCATCCACAAGTTAATACATCAGCTGTACCAAATTAATTACTATTAATAATAGCCTCCTGCTGATATTAATATCTTGAATAATTAATCTTTCAAGGATGTAAGCAACTTTCAAACTTCTGAAGCACTAACAATGTTAAAATCTCCACTTTTTGGATTTGATCCCATGTTTTCCTATGTATAAATAATGATCTTTTCAAGATAGCAGCAAGATTCAGTATTTATGTGTGCTTCAATCCTTTTGATCTTGCAAAAAAAATGGTGGAAGTTTTTTCTTTCCCAATTAGAAAACACATGCTTGTTATGTAAGGGTTTTCCTCTCCTCTTTGCTCCATTCTCCTTAATTTTCCTAGCCAAGATTGCCATCTAGTGGCTTGCGTATTATTGCTGTGAAACAAATGTTTAAAGTTTTACTGGACTTTGAAGACATATGCCGGAGGACCAAACAGCACCTTAGAGGCGTTTGTAGCAAAATATATTCTGAATCTCTTTCATATTTCTTAGAAAGTCTTATCTATCTCCATTGTAGAATTAATGCAAGTTGACACTACTTTAAGTTGCCATGGCTCAATGCTATGATATTGTGGCAGGTCTGTAGCTTTCTCTGCCAAAGAGCATTGATGTCTCAACAAACTACATATCTCATGATTCCACAACATTGAGCCATGGTACTTAAAGTGGGTTTAAACTGCATTACTTCTGTGAATGAATACTTAATATTTAATAATAAATGAAAAATTGAGAAAAACTTTAGCAACCACTATATAAGAACCTCATTAATCAAAACATGGGAAAAGTACAAAGACAGATTATACAGGAAAACACCACTATGTCTCTCCCCGTTGGAAGCCAGACATAAAAGAGAAATAGACAGTGGAAACTGGCTAACATAGCAGGGAATTCTAAAAAAAACCCGCCAATGATGCAGAATATTCAATAAAACCAATAAGAACATAAGAACATAAGAAGAGCCATGCTGAATCGGACCTCAGCCCATCTAGTCCAGCATTCTGTATCACACAGTGGCCCACCAGTTGTACACGGGGATCTCGAGCAGAAGGGAGGGCAAAACCCTGACCTGCTCCGACCCCCACAACCAGTACCGGGGAAATCCTGCCTACCTCACCCAACTCCGAGGTGGCACTTGAATGTCCTTTTCAGTAACTACCGATACACTTGGTATCCATGAATCTGTCTAATAGAAGAGATAAGAAAAACTAATCCAAATATAACATGGTTCCAATACCACCAAATATTCCAAGGTTATAAAGAGGATGCCAAAAGGGGTTTCCAACAAAAAGCAGGTTTCTGGGAGGAAATAATGAAACAAGGGGAAAAGTAAATAAGCATAACATACAAACAGTTACTAAAATGGTGTACAGAGGAAGAGCAGGTCAAAGAATGCCAAATTAGATGGGCACAAGATCTAGGGCACAACATACTATCACATCAGTGGGAGGAGACATGGAACATCAAACTAAGATACACAACAACAATCGACATCAGGGAAAACTGGTATAAATTATTCTTCAGGTGGTATTATACACCAGAGAAACTAGATAAGTTTAACCCACAACGTTCCAACAAGTGTTGGAAATGCGGGAAGGAAGTGGGCACCTTCTTCCATCAATGGTGGTCTTGTAAGATAATTAAAAATTATTGGAAGCAAATTCATACATATATGCAGAAAATACTCAAAACTAATTTTCCTCTACTACCAGAAATATACCTATTAAATATAACAGTCCTGAAGCTAAATGAAAATGAAGGCAAAATACCAACATTAAGCAGTACTGCAGCCAGGATGGTATTAGCTAAAATATGGAGACAAAGCGAAGCACCGAACATAAATGAGTGGATTATAAAGATGTTTGATATAATCCAGATGGATGAACTGTCACAAGGACTAAAGGAAATAAATAGGAAAACTGACTGGTCAGGTTCCAGAAATTTACTAAGGAAAGAAAAGATAATGTTATAGATGAACAGCTCCAGTGTTTCAACGCATGAAAGCAAACCAACCTTGTAAATATGAAGAAGGAACGAATGAAGAACAATCCAAAGACTTTTGGGAAGTCCGGGGGTAGGGTTGGGGTTTTGGTAATTGGGATAAATTTTTTCTCTTTTTATTTTAGCTTATTTTGTTTTTCTTTCTCTCTTCTTTTTTTCTTTTATGCTTTTTTCTTTTTAATTATTCTATACATATACTCTGTTTATTCAACTGCGTCTTTCCGTCTGGTACCTTTGCTATCTCTTTATTTATGTTAAATTTATGTTCGCCCCCTCCTAAAAAAACCCAACCCTGCGACGCCAGCTAACTACCACCCGGTCTCAAACCTCCCGTTCCTCAGCAAGCTGATTGAACGTGCGGCAGTGGCACGGCTTCAAAAATTCCTTGAGGACTCAGATGGCCTGGACCCTTTTCAATCAGGCTTCCGCCCCGGGCACAGGACCGAGACCGTCCTGGTGGCCATCTCGGACGACATCCGCCGTCAACTAGACAAGGGAGGCTCAGTAGTTCTGGTGCTGCTAGATCTCACCGCCGCATTTGATACGGTAGACCACGATCTGCTGATACAACAACTAGCCGCCATAGGGATCCAAGGATCGGCCTTAACCTGGTTCAACTTGTTCCTGCGAGGACGTAGCCAGCGAGTAGAATGGCTAGGCCAAACATCTGGGAAAGCTTTCCTTGAGTGTGGAGTACCCCAAGGTGCCATACTGTCGCCAATGCTGTTCAATATCTATGTCCGGCCTCTCGCTGGTCTAGCCCGGAGCTTTGGGCTGGGATGTTACCAGTATGCCGACGACACTCAGCTCCTCCTAAAGCTGGAACCTGGAGTAACCTCGGTGCCGGAAAACTTCACCCAGTGCCTAGGAGCAGTGACGAAATGGCTCCGGGCCCATAAGCTGAAAATAAACCCAGCAAAGACTGAGATCTTATGGCCGGGCCATCCGTCAGAGCTAGTCAACCCACTGCCCCCCTCTCGGGGGGAACCGCTGACCCCATCCCCTCTATGAGGAGCCTCGGTGTCATCCTGGACTCTAAGATGACGATGGAGGCCCAGATTGCCTCTACGAGCAAAAGGGCCTTCTTCCACCTACGCCAAGCGAGGCAACTGGCGCCCTACCTACCAACGGAGGTGTTAGCTACAGTAATCCACGCCACAGTTACATCAAGGCTGGATTACTGCAACGCCTTATATGTGGGCCTTCCTCGGTCATTAACCCGTAAGATCCAGACTGTGTAGAATGCTGCCGCCAGGCTCCTCACAAAAACACCAATGAGATGTCCCATCACACCATCCTTGCAGCGTCTGCACTGGCTGCCGGTCGAACACAGAGTCCTTTATAAGACTCTGACCCTGACATTCAAGGCCCTGCGGGGCCAAGGTCCCTCATACTTAAAAGACCACTTGACCCTACCCACCCACCCACCCAAGAGCACCACGGCCAGCAAACAAGAGCCTCCTCTGTATCCCGGGTCCGAGAGAGGCTCATCTGGAGTCCACGAGACAGAGATCTTTCTCTGTTGCGGCCCCCGTCCTGTGGAACTCTCTACCGCCAGACCAAAGAGCCAGTCCTGACCTGCCCCAATTCTTGGCGGCACTTAAGACATGGCTATTTAGGAAAGCCTATGCATAATACGACAACCAGCGACCCGGAACCTTCCGAGTCCGATATTTTTAGCCATTTTAATATTTTAATATTTTAATGTTTTAATACACTAGTACTACACTTGTGGAGGGCAACTCATAAATAATAAAGTTCAGTTCAGTTCAGTTATAAAATTTCAATAAAGACTATTAAAAAATACTTAATATTTGGTGCAATTGTTTCTTTCCCCCTTTATTTTATGGAGTCACTGTGGCACAACAAGTTAAACCGTTGAACTGTTGAACCTATTTATTTAATTACTATATTTATATCCTGCCCTTCTCAACCCCAAAGGGGAATTGAGGTGGTTTTAAATTTATACAAGTATTCAATGCCTTGACACAACATATAATTAAAATTAACATACATTAACACATTTAAAAACTTTACAATCACTATTAAAACCACACCATTAATAATCATAGTCCGGGGCCATTCCAGTAATCATGGCACATAATCCGTATCCATAGGTTCATCTATTGCTCTGCAGTTATTCTCCGAAGGCTTGATCCCAAAGCCATGTTTTCAGTTTTATTCTGAAGGCCAGGAGGGAGGGGGCTGATCTAATGTCACTGGGGAGGGAGTTCCACATTCAAGGGGCCACCACTGAGAAGGCTCTGTCTCTCATCCCCACCGGTCGTGCCTGTGAAGAAGGCGGGACCGAGAGCAGGACCTCCCAGACGAACTTAATCAGTGAGGTGGTTCTTGGAGGAGATGGGTTCGGACAGGTAAGCTTTGAGATAATTCATCTATTCAGGCAGGCTTTCGACTAATGTTGTGAGCTTTTAAATTCCTTTAAATTTTCTTGTTTATTAAATAATGTTTTATTCTTTCTATTTTATATGTAAACCGCCCCGAGCCTCCGGGAGTGGCGGTCAAAAATCGAAATAAATGAATAAATAAGAATGTTTGAGTTAAGAGTTCAATCACAGAATGATTTAAACTCTTAAGTCAAAGTATCACTGTATATACTGCTGGGAATCGGAGTTGTTCAGCTCAAAATAACCCTGACTTGGGATGATTCCACACAAAAATATAGCAGAGTGCAAGAGGCACAGTTCATCACCAGCAAAAACTTATGTGTGGTGAAGTAGGATTAGCTTCAATTCAACAGGATGACACAGGATTGCAGAGTCTAGGTTCAAAATGAAATCCATTCTGGATAGAAAAGTGTCTTGGAGGTAACTAGCTTACTAAGCTAACTTTCAAGGAAGGTAAAAGGGTAACATATCAAAAGTATCCATGCACTACATTTTGCCAGGAAAATGCCTACCCTGGATGGCGAGCAGTTGAGCTCATCATCTTTGATAAAAAGCCTGGGGGTTCAGCTGGTCCCATTGCTGGCCATGGAGGCTCAGGTCTCTGCGGTCAGCAAAACGTCATTTTTCCACCTGTGACAGGCTAGGCGACTGGCCCCCTACCTATCCAGAGGCGACCTTGCCACGGTAATCCAAGTGACGGTCATATTGAGGTTAGACTACTGTAAGGCCCTCTACATAGGCCTTCCCTTGTCGACAATTCGGAAACTCAAGCTGGAGCAAAATGCTGCAGCTCGCTTGCTGGCGGGAGCGCCGACAAGAGAGCATATTACTCCCATCTTACAGCAATTGCACTGGCTTCTAATCGAGTACTGAATTGTCTTCAAGGTGCTGGTTTTGACCTTTAAGGCCTTACATGGTCTAGGGCTGGTGTACCTGAGGGACCGCCTCACCCCATATGTTCCCCTGAGATCACTGCGCTCGGAGGAGTGAAAACTTTTAACGGTACCATCAGTCCGTTCCTGCCATCTCTCTAGTACAAGGCAACGAGCCTTTTCAGTAGCTGCCCCGATGCTTTGGAATGCATTGCCAGACGATGTCCAGGCCATGGCGGAGCTCATTCCATTCCGGAGGGCTTGCAAAACTGTCTTGTTCCGTCTTGCCTTTGACTGAAGCCCCGGATACTGTAATTGTCTACTGTTACTTTCGTTGCATTATTTGCAACTTTTACTTCTTTCTGTTTTATGATGTATTGCTGTTTTATTGTGCATTTTGATATGTGTCTGAACCGCCCCGAGCCGGCCGGGAGGGGCGGAATATAAGATCGAACAAATAAATAAATAAATAAATGAAATGCATCCTCATGGGAAGAAAGACAAAGGCAGAAGAGAAAGGACCAAAATGGAGAATGACCGCATGGCCAACAAGCCAGGGCAATAAAAAATACCTTTAAAGAGGAAGTTACCTCATCCCTCACAGAGATTGCATTGCTACATCTTCAGAGGGGGAGGAGATGGTGGAATGAGAACAAGGAGAGTAAAGACAGAGCCCCTTCCCCTTCCGGGATAAGCATGCATAGTAATGTGGGGGGAAGGAATCCCTCACTCTAATCCCATCTAGTCTAGCTACTCATTGAGGAGTGGAGACTTGTGCAGTCAGAGATGAAACCCAACATATACAGCAGTACAAAAATGATGTCCCTTAAATAAGATGGCAAATCAAGTTTTACTTTTGGGTTTTTTCGAAAAATATTATCAAGCCATGAATATATCCATGGATTCAGAATCTGTGGATATAGGGGGTTGAATGTAACTGTTCACGAGGAAGTTTCTTATTTGGAGTGGGGGGAAGGGAAGATATACTCCATTAAAAAAAATTTTGTTTGCCTGAGAAATGAATTTGTACTGCTTTAACATGATGGTTTAAACTGTTTCTTAAAATGCTATTATTAGCTTTAATTTATTTTTTGGAGAGTCACCATGGCCCTGCTTTAGAACAAAGGCAATATTTAAATAAAGTTTTTCGAGCTGTATGGCCATGTTCAGAACATGCCCGGATTACCCATAAGGACAACAAGGCCATGGCCTAGGGGCGCAAGCTGATGGAGGAGGGGCCACAGATCATGGACCAAAAAACCCCAAAACTGGTCTGTGCCCCTCTTTCTCCCTTTCTCATGCCCCTCCTCGCTCCTTCTCCTGGCAAAGTCTCTGCTCCGTCCCCTCCGTCTCTCTCTCTTGCACGCTCTCTCGCTTGCGCTCTCTCTTGCGCGCTCTCTCTTGCTCTCTCTTGCGCGCGCTCTCTCTCTTGCTCTCTCTTGCGCTCTCTTGCGTGCTCTCTCTCACTCTCTCCCTCTCGCGCACGCGCTCTCTCTCACTCTCTCTCTTGTGCTCTCTCACTCTCGCTCTCCCTCTCGCGCACGCTCTCTCTGTCGTTCTCTCTCTCTCTTCTGTGTGCCTTCGAAGCGAGTTTGCACCTGCTGCACTCTCCCCAAGCCTCCTGACTCCCGAGGAGACCTTCAGAGCACATCGGAGCTTTCCAGCCAGTGGGAATAGAAACCTTGGAGGTGGTGGGAGGTTGGCTTAAAGGGGGCGTAATTCCAAAGTGTGGCCTAGGGCGCAAAAAAGTGTTAATCCGGGCCTGGTTCAGAAGCATTCTCTCCTGGCTTTTTGCCTACATCTATGGCAGCCATCCTCAGAGGTTGTGAGGTTGCCCGCCATAGATGTAGGTTAAACGTCAGGAGAGAATGCTTCTCGAACATGGCCATTCAGCCCGAAAAACTTACAACAACCCAGTGATTCCAGCCATGAAAGCCTTTGACAATACATTTAAATAAAGTAAAATAAAATAACCAGGACCGTGCCTGTTGGAGGTTCCCAGAATATTGGAGGTTTGTGGATACAGAGAGGGGTTTTGAAGAAAGCAAGAGACCCCAAGTCTTTTTCTGTGGGATAAACCTTAGGGATGTTTCCCCCTGTAATAAACCTTGAAGGATTATTTTGATTGGGTTGTCTTGCCCAGCTAATTAAACGGGAAGAAAAGGGCCCCAGTGTCAGAGACGGCTTTGTTGCATCTCTTTTGGTGTTGTTGGGAGCCCTTTGCTTTCATATGGACATTTCCTGCATTGCTGACGACCCTAATCCACCTGCGGCCTTTCTGATATGCTGGTTTTCCAGGGCCCTTCAACTTTCTCATGTTAACGGGAGGTTAATTGGAATCTTTGGAAAACCTCAAACCCTTTTCTGAAAAGATGTAAGTGGTCTTCGCAGCTTGCCCCAGTAAAGCAGGAGTTCACACAAGAGCATCTTTTTCTGTTATGAGGGCTTTCTTTTCTCTTATTTTCTGAGCCCAAAGAAAGAAATAGTCCCTTCTGGATGAAGAGGGTCATTTATGCATGCTACGTCTTTCTTCATGTCTTCATGGTGGGCTCAAAGCTGATTCTTTACTGCCTTCAGCATGCACTTCGTTCTGAATAACAGAAACAATTTGCAAGCAGCCAAGCTCGTTTCAGCAAAAGTGAAGAAAAGCTATCCTGAGAAACCTTTAAGACCAATCTATTTAGCTTGAGCATCTCTTATCTGGAATTCCAAAATCTGAAATTCAAAATTGTCTTCATGGGTGGTTAAGATAGTGACACCTTTGTTTTCTGAGGATCCAATAGATCTCTTGCACCAGATTGTTTAAAATATTGTGTATACAATTGTGTTCAGACTATGTGCATGAAATGTATTTGAGACATAAAGGAATGTCATGTTTAAACTTTGATCTCATCTCCCGGATTTCTCATTTCATACATACAGTATAAGCAATTGCAGGCTTTCCAAAATCTGGAGAAAAAAACCCTAAAATCCAAGAGACTTCTATTTCAAATAAGGGATGCTCAACCTGTATGTGCCTTTGTGGATTAGCATTGCCAAAAGTAAGCAATCCTTTAATGTCTGTGCTCACAGTTGGCTAGTCTAAAGCAACATGTAATGGAAAATCCTGAACTTTTAAAGAAAGCTAGCAGGTTTTAGTGGTGGCCAGGGGAGCTTTTGCACAATTAAAGCTTGTGCACCAGCTGCACCTGTACCTTGGGAAGTCAGACTTGGCCACCGTAGTCCATGCTCTGATTACATCCCATATAGACTACTACAATGTGCTCTATGTAGGGTTGCCTTTGAAGACTGTTTGGAAGCTCCTGATGGGGCTTTAGCACAGCTGGTAAATCACCAGCAATGATAAGATCTACCAACCAAAAGGTTGCAATCTCAAAGCCCCGGGTCAGCATGAGCACCTGTCAGCCCTGCTCACTGTTTACCTAAGCAACTCGAAAACAGCTTACAGCTGTGATTAGAGAAATTAGGTACTGCTAATGCGGGGGGGGGGGGGGGGAGGTATTTTACGATACCATAAAGAATAAGATCAAAGAATGCTGGTGATCAAAAGGAAGGACGAAATCCTGATGGCTCTTTGTCATAGAGAATGGAGCGACAGTGCCCCCCTCTGTGGCTGGCACTTCCAAAGGCGCCAATGTCACAAGAAATTTAATGTGCAGATTTGATAAATATGAATTTAATATGATGTGTGGGTATGAATGGAAGAATGAAAGGATGTATGGATGGGTTAATAATTTTGGAAACACCAGTAAAATATTAAGGCCTGCAATGACTAACTGCCTGCTTGCTGAACTGTGTTTAGAACCTGCTAAAAAGAACTAAAAAGAACAGGACAGTGATAATGTTAAGAAGGAAGTCAACACAAGACTTGTGTTTGTCAATACCAATCAAGAAGAGTCAACATCTGGCCAGGAAACTCAGATGGAGCCAGGATTGAGGACGTCTCTCATTCATTTACAACTTTGGGACGACATCAACAAAATATTCCTATAAAAGACTCAGTCTAATAACGCTCAAAGTGTGACCGACCTGAGGAGTCTGGTTTACCCACTATGCTCTGCTCCATGGGAAGGAGAGAGATAGTGTGGCAGATTTGTACGGGAGTAGTCTGGTCTTCTCAAGGGAAGAGGAAGAAGTGCGCTTAGATTTTGTGCAGGGAGTCAGGTTCTGCTATATGGAAAACAGAGATCTGGTCCTTGGCATTGTGCTTAGGGAATAAATTTTGGCATTTTGGCGTTTTGCATTGCTACATCTTCACAATTCCAGAGACACCCATGGAGAAGGCCCTCTCTTATCTCCATCAACTGTGCCTGGTTTGTTTGTTTGTTTATTGTGTCAGAACGAATTGAGAATACAGTTATACTGCATAAGAAATGACAAACAGAATTAAAAACTTGGCATTATGCTAAATTTCCTTTGACCAGAAGCTGGCCACTTGGAGTGCTTTTGGTGTCTCTGTGAGAAGGTCCACCATTGCACATGTGGCAGGGTTCAGGCTGCATTGTTAATAGGTGGTCAGTGTTTTGCTCTTCTCCACACTTGCATGTCGTGGACTCCATTTTATAGCCCCATTTCTTAAGATTGGCTCTGTACCTCGTGGTGCCAGAGCACAGTGTATTCAGCGTCCTCCCGGTCACCCAGCCTTCTGTGTGCCCAGGAGGGAGTCTTTCATCCACTGATTGAAGTACCAGTTTTTAGCCTGCCACTTTTGTACTCTTGCTTGCTGAGATGTTCCTGCAAGTGGCTCTGTAGATCTTAGGAAGTTATTTCTTGATTTAAGTCATCGGCAAGCTGGCTGGTATCTGAACAGAGGATAAGCCAGAGATGTCAATGTCTTGGTGTTTTCATTGCCGACTGCTACTTCCCAGCAGATACCAGATGGTGCAATACCGGCTAAGCAGTATAATTTCTCCAGAGGTGTAGAACATTAGACATCCTATGATAATGCATCATGTTTAACTAAGGGCCACGTCTACTATTTTAACATGGTGAGATGTGTTCCACTCTGAACATTCATATTCAGCAGCAGAGTAGCAAAGTGCAAGGGCAGATGTCTTCACTGTGTCTGGTTGTGATCCCCAGGTTGATCCAGTCAGCTTTTGTAAGATATTATTTCCAGCACCCACTTTTTTCTTGATAGTCAAGCAGTGTTTCTTATAAGTCCAGAGTAACTCCCTGATATTATGGTGTGCTGCAATGCACCGGGGGATTCCTTCCCAGGTAATCCTCACAACTCGAGATGCACACGTTCGCTTTTTAGATGGATTAGGAATCAGCGAGTTTTCCCTGTAATAGACAGTAAAGGCACCTAAAGCTTTGGAGAGCTTCTGTTCAACCATTTCGAAGCTCGCTGCTTGAGCGGTAATGGCATGATCGTCAGCATAGATGAAACTCTATGTCCCTTTCTGGCAATGGTTGATCATTTGTGTACATTTTAAACAGTGATGGAGCAAGCACACTTCCCTGAGGCAGGCCATTCTTCTGTTTTCACCATCTGCTTCTTTGACCGTGGAACTCAACAAAAAAGCTCCTGTGCCTGGTACATTGATAGGACGGACAGAATTGCCTTTCCTGTTGATTTCAGGGCCAAGGCAGGCTCAAATGGGGAGGAGTAATTGGATCTTCAGCCGTATAGGACTTTATAGGTCATAACCAAGAGCAATAATAATAATAATAATAATAATAACAATAACTTTATTTGTATTCCACTCCATCTCCCCAAGGGGATTCAGGGTGGATTCCAACATACAAAAAGGCAAACATCCAATGCCCAGATAAAACAAACGGGTATCGATAAACTAATCCAGAATAACCCCACATGTAAGCATAAAATTAAAACTGAACATCAATAACTTAAATAGACAATAGCTGATAGCAGTTCTCTGACTGGGGATTCCCAGAGTAGATTAAAGTGATGCTACTCTTTAAAAAAAGCTGCTCAAGAACCTTCTGGGAAGTGAATATGTCATTTTCTAGGCTCTGATCATTTCTTGAAGGAGGTTTTGGATACATAGATGGAGTCATAGATGGGGCTCCCAGGAGCTGCTGGTCACTTTTACTTTGGCATTCTCACTTTCTCCAATGTGTTCTGAATAATAGCCTGAGCATACCACAAGAGGGCACTCGTTTTACATTCAGTGTCCATAAAACCAAGCTCTAAGAAGTTATTAGACATTTGGCTGCATTTTAGAGTTCGGAAAAGTATGTTTTTCCCTATTTTTGGATTACAAGACTCTAAATCAGGCATGGGCTACCTTTGGCCCTTGCAGGTGTTTTGGACTTCAACTCCCACAATTCCCAACAGCCTCAGCCCCCTTCCTTAAGCGGCAGAAGAGGAAAAGGAAGGGGCCTTGGGCTGTTAGGAATTGTCGGAGTTGAAGTCCAAAACATCTGCAGGACCAAAGTTGGCCCGTGCCTTTGTCTTCTTGAAACTGGACACTTCAGTTAATCAAGGGATCATCTGCATACCCATGTTGTGGGAGCAGAAGGCCAAAACACCTGGAGGGTCAAAGTTTGCCCAAGCCTACTCTAAATCCTCCAACCAGTATGGTTATACTACTTTGTGATACTGAGTAATTTTTGCAAGCTGTGCTCCATGTATATCCCCCTCTGAGAAAGGGCCATTTGGGAATTTTATGCCCTAGGGCAGGGCTGCTCATTAGGTCGATTGCGATCGACCAGTCGATCGCAAAGCTGGAACTGGTCGATCACGTAGCCTCGAGGAGGGAGGAAGCAGGGAGGAGAAGGAGGACAGAGCGCAGAGGGAGGAGGGGGTGAGAAAAGGAGTGCCAGCCAGCCATGCCCCTCTCGTTCCCACCAAAAAGAGTAGGGAAAATGGTGTGTGTGACGTCACGGCATGCTTCCATTGCTTTTAGACAAGGAGATTGGGCGTGGGCGGCAAGCGGCTTTGCGCTACCACTCATGCGAGGCAGGGAAGGGAGGCTGCGAAGCCCCTGCCTGGGCGAGGAGGTCATGGAGCGCTTCCTGGCTGCCCTTCTCACTGCCAGCCGGCACGACGTGACTCTGCTCCGCAAGGTAAGTGAACTATACATCCCAGCAACTACAACTCCCAAATGACAAAATCAATTGCTTCAAACTACAAGAAAAGAGATTCCCCTGAACATGAGGAAAAACTTCCTAACTGTGAGAGCTGTTCAGCAGTAGAAAACATCATGCAATGTGCGGGGCTTGACGAATGTAAGACTGGGGTTAAAATTGCTGGAAGAAACATTAACAACTTTAGACATGCAGATGATACCACTTTGATGGCCAAAAGCGAGGAGGAGCTGAGGAGTCTTCTAATCAAGATGAAAGAAGAAAGTGCAAAGGTTGGGTTGCAGCTAAACATTAAAAACCAAAATTATGGCAAGAAGAATGATTAATAACTGGCAAATAGAAGGAGACTTTGTATTTCTAGGTGCAAAGATTACTGCAGACTGCAGCCAGGAAATCAGAAGACGTTTCCTTCTTGGGAGGAGAGCAATGACCAATCTCAATAAAATAGTGAAGAGTAGAGACATCACACTGGCAATGAAGATCTGCATAGTCAAAGCAATGGTATTCCCCGAAGTAACATATGGATGGATGTGAGAGCTGGATTATAAGGAAGGCTGAGCGAAGGAAAAGAGATGCTTTTGCACTGTGTGTTGGAGGAAAGTTCTGAGAGTGCCTTGGACCGTGAGAAGATCTAACCAGTTCATACTTCAGGAAATAAAGCCCCACTTGCTCATTAGAGGGAAGGATAATAGAGGCAAAGATGAAGTACTTTGGCCACATAATGAGAACAGGAAAGCTTAGAGAAGACCATTATGCTGGGGAAAATGGAAGGAAAAAGGAAGAGGTGCCGTCAGTTTTGCAGCAGAAGGGGAGTGGGATCCTGGCATTTCACCAAAATCTCTGGATCGTACCCCGAAATCATGCAACCCTTTCTTGCACTCTGCCCATGGCCACACAACTTCTACTCTGGAAAATAACCAACAGCTACTGTTCAGGATATGCAGGCTTTTGAGCCTGACAGAGGTTTTCCTCCAGGCAAAAATTAGTGTGCAATTTGTAGCGTGCAACAATAAGTTCTTCAAAAACCAGCCCCTACTTAGCAACATTAATACAACAACAGGCTTTAAAATTAAATTTCAGGAAGGACGTTTTGCTTCCTCAGAATAAACTCCAGGAAATGGAAGTAGCAGGCAGGAAATTAGCTAAAAGCTAAAGTAAATAAAAAAAGGCATTCTACATCTCCGTTTTGGCTTTAAATGCCAAAAGGTATAAATGGTCTCCTGAAGTGAAAAGAAACCAGACCACATGCTAAAACTCTATTAATCAAAGTTTTGATGAGGCCAGATTTCCTGTCTTCCAAAGTGCTGATTTGTAATGAAGCCTGGATTAATCTCCTGCTGTCCCACTTTCTGAGCTGCTTTTAAAATGTCCCAGTTTCTCTATTTCCCACTTTCCCCTTCAAATTGGCTCACTTTAATGGCCCCAAAGATTAAGAAGAGCAAATTGGCTCAGCCCATCTTAATGGCTAGTTACAAACTGAGTGCAAAATGCAAAGATAGTTTGTACTAAATCTTGGAAGGACACATGCTGCTTATATAGGTCACCAGCCATAGGGATTATCACAATAACATGCACCATGATAGAGGTTTAGTCATTTTCCAGGCATTTTTGGAGCAGTTTGATGAATCTAGGGCCCCTTCCATACAGCTGTATAAAATCCACATTGAACTGGCTTATATGGCAGTGTGGACTCAGGCAATCCAGTTCAAAGCAGATATTGCGGATTATCTGCCTTGATGTTTTTGGTTATGTGGCTGCATGGAAGGTTCTTAGGAGGGCCTAGAGAGAGATTTGGGTGTTGGGCTAGAATTCCAGGAAACTAGGATTGAAATCTCAGTGTGGATGACCTCAGCCAATCCATATTTTCTCAACCTCAGTGAAATATAATAGAAAGTCTTTGAATAATTCTTACCAAACAAACCCGATAGGATCACCATAATTTTGAGTCACATAACGGGGTCTGGGACATAGTGTAACCAATCTGCCATTTTCCTCATCCCTGGTATAACTACAGTATAACCTGAAGTTGTTGTCCAGATCACACAACTTTATAGCCTATCCGATTTCAGCAGAGAACAGGTGCCCCAACATGATGAAGGTGTATTCATTTCAACTCCATTCCAGCCAAACTAATTTGGAGGAAACCAGTGTTGCGGTCTGAATGTTGTACTATGACTTTGGAGTCCAAAGATCACATCCGCACTCATTAAAACCCATCTGGTGATCTTGATTAAGTCATACTCTCTCCGCCTTAGAGGAAGAGAATGGGAAATCTCCTCAGACTAGTCCTTATCAAGAAAACTCATGATGAGACACCATAACACAGAAACAACTTCAAAGCACAAAAGTATGGAAAAGTTGTTGTGTGTCTTCAACTTGTTTCTGACTTATGACAACCTTATTATGGGTTTTTCTTGGCAAGATGTGTCCAGAGAGGATTTGCCGTTGCCTTCTTCAGAAGTTGAGAGAGTGTGTTACTTGCCCAGAGTCACCCAGTGGGTTTCTATAGCCACTTAAGAATTTGAATGCTGGTCTCCAGAGTGGTAATCTAATGCTCAATGCCAAAATAAAAATTTAGGTTAAGGATCAAATAACTACTGGCAAACAAAAAAGTCAGTTGGAAGTGGACACATTTCAGTGGCACAAATGTGTTCCAGAAAGGACATTCTAGAACAATAAAAATGCAACAAGAACATCCACATCGGTGGATGATTTGTACACAAAGACCTTGCAATGTTTTAAGAAGAGACAGGATGGACATATATGTGAAACATGAAGTAGCTGCAGGTGGTTTAATATTGATGACTTTCGAGATCCTTTCCAATTCTACAATAGTAGTTGCTCTATTTATTTATTTATTTATTTATTATTGAGGCTTCTATGCCGCCGACTCCCGGGGGCTCGTGGCGGCTCACAAGAGCCATAGGCATAAAACAAAGATTAAAAAATAAAACAAGTGAACAATTCAAACAATAGCAGAACAATAGCAGAGCAGGTAGTAAAACAGCAAGCAGCAAACAGTTGCCACCACACAATACCCAGAGTACGCGGGCCTACTCTCCAAAGGCCTGCCTGTACAGATGGGTTTTGCAGGCCCGCCTAAATGGAAGTAAATCCCTCAGGGCTCTGGTTTCGGCCAGGAGGGCGTTCCACAGCATGGGGGCTATGATGGAGAACGCCCTCCGGCGGGTAGATGTCAGGTGAGCCGACTTTGCAGATGGTATTTCCAGGAAGTTGGCATCCTCAGACCGTAGTGATCTCGATGGGCAATAGGGGGTGAGGCGGTCCCTCAGATACGCTATGGCAGTAGTTCCCAATCTGTGGTCCACAGCAATGAAAATATGGTCTGCAGCCTCAACCATTACTACACCGTTGCCTTGAACTCAAGTGGCAATTAGAGCGACTGGCCTCATGAAACCCTTTTATAGTGCAGAGGCAACAGTGATGTCAGGAGGGGAGGGGCTGACTACCCACAAAAGATTACTACTACTAGCACATCAGCTCTAGATTATTAAGTATGGTTTTCTGTGGGCAAGCAGATGGCGAATACTGGATGGCATATGTTCTGTATCAGAAACTAGAGCTGATGTGGTCTATTCAATGTAATTTTATGAATCAGCACCCCAAATAACCAAACAGAATCTAAAATTGACCAAAAAACTGATTCGCAACCCTTTTGGTACTAATGTTGGGAGAGTGGTTCCTGGTCAAAGTGGTCCCTGGTCAAAAAAAAGGTTGAGAACCATTGCTTTATGGAATGGGGATAGAACCTGGGGCCCTGCAATTGGTTTGGCCCACAAATCCCATCAGCTTCCGTTATGGTTAATGGCAAGGGATGGTGGTGGGTCATGTAGTTCCAAACATCTAGATGGCAAAAATGTCCCTGCTGGGCTTACACAGGTAACCAGTTATATAGCCTGCCATAAAGATATTACAGGAAATGGAAATGACTGCATCCCCATCATCCCTAACCACTGGTTGGGTTGGTTAGGGAGGATGGGAAGTAGAATCCAATATCATCTAAAGGGCATACACTCCCTCACGCTGGATGCTTTCAACATGTAATACATTCCATTTCTCTCTCCCTCTCTCTCTCTCCCTCCCTCCCTCCCTCCCTCCTTCTAAAAATAACGATGAAAAAGAATCCATTGCCATGGGAGACAGTGTAATAAAACAAAAATTTATTTTGATACAAAAATTAAATAGCAAAGTTTTGTACAGTGATAAATTAGAAATTTACAATAGACGTAGATAACTTTTCTGTACAATCACCAACGAAGAGGAAAAGGCAGTGTCCATTTACCTTAAGAAGTTTTTTGAGGAGGGAGAAGAGATCCGCAACACCAACCTTAGCACAAGTAACAAAAAAGTATGTACCACCTACACGTGGGTTTAAGAAAACTGAAGGATAAAAACAAATACTTTTGTAGTTCAATGGAAATGGTGAAAACTCATGGGGAATAACTCAAGGAAAGATGAAAAATGTGCAAAGGAAAAGAATAGAAGGTGCTCAAGTCATTGGAACTTCACTTTGGACACATCTTTCCTAAGTTAACCAGTAATTTTTGACTAGGTTCTTAAAGTGTGGCCTAAATATCCATCCAAAGGATCTGGTAACATGCTAAAATAATAATGGGGGAATAAGAAATGAGCTAGTATTTAGCAATTTTCTTTTGTCTTTTCTCAAAGACATGCTTTTCAAGATCTTCTTACATGAAATGGAGAGTGTGCTCCTATTCTTAGTTTGAAAGTGGACCGTCCAACCAACTGCTTCAAATCAGGTGCTATTCAAAATAATTCAGTTGCATTTCAGAATTAGTGGCAAAATCAATTCAACAAGCAATTGATAACTCATTAAATTTGCTGTGGGTTTTAAGTCACATGTGCTATAATACATTCTGGTATTGTCAAAGGCTTTCATGGCCGGAATCACTGGGTTGCTGTGAGTTTTCCGGGCTGTATGGCCATGTTCCATATATGCAGGCAAAATATCCTTTCTGTTGAAATTCCCCCAGGCAGCAACCAGCCAGGCTTTGAAACTGCAGGCCATTAAATGCTAATCAAGGTGGCTAATTGCAACATTCACACGTACCTCAAGCACACAAGAGTTATTTCTTCCACCCTGGACATTCCACAGATACATAAACCTCCAACAGACTCTGAGGATGCCTGCCACAGTTGTGGGCAAAGTTGTGGGAAAGAATACTTCTGGAACATGGTCATACAGCTCGGAAAACTCACAACAACCTACATTCAGGTATATTAGGCGCTCAACCTCTTTTGCACTTTGGAAAGCTCATTTAAAACTCAGTCTGAAACCAAGAGCACCACTTTACATATATGAAAGCGAGCATTACCACAATTTGAAAGATGCAAAAGTGCAGCCAGAAAGTCCCTTGCCATACATAGCCTTTTATAGCTCTCCATTACTGCTGTTTAGGAATGATGGAAGTTATGATTCAACCCACACTAGTTTGGGCAGAGTCAGGAAAAATAATGCAATGCTGCTAGCAAATTGTCCCTAGCTGAGGCTTCTTCAAGCTGGGTGGTTTCCCGATGTGTTAAACTGCAACTTCCACCATCTCCAGAAAGTAGAGGGAAAGCTAGTTCAAACTGCTAGCATCTTAATGCATTGACAGATATACTTATTTGGAATATGGTGCAGCAGGTTTGGCAATCAGGAAGACATTTTAAATGCAACACGAATTATTTGGTGCAGCACATATGCATTGAAACTGTTCCCCAATATCAAGAGCAAGGAAATTTGATTCCAGGTGGAACATAAAAGCAACCTTTGCTAGACCATGTAGTTATTCCAGAGGTGGAACAAAGAGGTGTCATCTGCTCCATTTTCCAATACGCCTTCCATACCCTGGCAAAGAGTGCACCTACACCAACCATGGGCAAACTTCGGCCTTTCAGGTGTTTTGGACTTGAACTCTCACAATTCCTGACAGCTGGTAGAATGTTAGGAGTTGTGGGAGTTGAAGTCCTAAATGCCTGGAGGGCCGAAGTTTGCCCATGCCTGATCTACACTGTAGAATTAATGCAGTTTGACACTTCTTTAGCTGCCATGACTCAATGCTATGGGTTGTTGGAGATGTAGTTTGGTGAGGCACCAGTGCTATTTGCCAGTGAAGGCTAAAGATCTTTTAAAACTATGCCTCCCATGATTCCATGACAGTGAGTCAGTTAAAGAGGTATCAAAAAAGCATTAATCATACAATGCAGATTCACCTGATTCAATGGGATTTGTCATGAACAGGTAGATAAGCTGAATGACAGGAAGCAAAGCTGTTGTGTGCTTGCTCCTACATGTCATTTGCCACAAGTATGGCTCAATCCAGGCAAGAAAAATAGACACAAAAACCAGGTTCAGAATGCTTGCGTGACTTTACCCTTCCTCCCATTTTCCCTGAAAGTATGCTAGAAGATAAATGTGCCTGTTTGCATATCATCCATTGCTTTCCCTTGAGTTCTTCAAGTGTCAAAGTGACCCTATAGTTTCTGCAATGGAGACAGATAAAAAATCCCACTTCATCCGACAAACTAACACTGTGTGAATTTCATCACAGTGGCACTCGCAGCTGCTAAATACTGGCATTCCCTGCTTATCGGGTGGGTTAGGGACCAAAGCATCGTCAAAAATTGAAATGGTTGAAAAGTAGATGGAAAAAAACAGCATGCCAAATGAGGGAAAAATGATATATGGTCAAAAAGTGGACCATGTGTCGAAAATACAATTGAATGGATTGAGAAAAAGTAAGTTGTCAGGAAGCAGAGGGTGCCTATACTTTGGTTGCAATATTGCACTCCAATAGGAAACCGGAAGAAGTGGATTAATAGTCATGAAAGCTCATGCTGAAATAAATCAGTTAGTCTGTAACGTGCTACTTGTCTCTTTCCTATCACCCCCATTTTATACTGTGGCAATCTCTTTGGAAAATGCTGCTAATATAAGATCCCTGGAGTTTTGTTTTGTTTGTTTGTTTAGTTTCTAAAGCCCAAGCATTGCCATCTAAAGGGGGAAAGATAAAAGAAACTCTAGCAAAATATTGCCAGATCCCCAAAATGGCATTTTACAAAGGCAAATGTGACCACATTCCTTCATAGGTACAGATAGTGGCAGCCAACAAGATGATTCAAAAGAGGTACTTGGATGATCTTTGAAAGAGGAAGTGGCAAGTCAAACTAGCATTTGACCTCACAACCTCTGAGGATGCCAGCCACAGATGTGGTGGGTGAAACGTCAGGAGAGAATGCTTCTGGGACATGGCCACACAGCCCGGAAAACTCAAACTAGCATTGGCATCATGTGCTCAAAGAAGGGAGGTGTCCTATCCTAAATCACAAAGCAAAACAAACTAGGAAAAGTTATATGAAGTACTATTGATGCTTAGTTGAGTTGCATTCCAGGTTTTCCAGTTTTGCACTGTTTACATAAGCAGCAACAGGGAACAATGGTGTTAAATGGCTTGGAAAAGAGAATATTTTTGGATTGCAGTAACCAGAATCCTGCGGCCATAATGGCCACGGGTAAAAAAACCCAAAAAAACCCCCCACCAACGCAGATATGCCTCCATGAATAAAGTTTCTGAGAAAGAAGCCCCTATTAATGAACTCTTTTTAAAATTGTCATTGCCTTTTCTTCCTTTATACAGTTGCAAATACTTTTAGCAGCATTAGTACTTGGAGGAGGGTGAAGGAGGGCACAGAGGAAGGCCATGGCAGGCCCCACCTCTAAACAAATCTTGCCAGGAAAGTCTTGTGACAGGTTTACGTTAGGATTGCCATAAGTCAGAAGAAACTGCTTGAAGGCACACAAAAATTAGTTGCACTTGTATCGTTCTGCTTATGCTGAATACATCCATGACAGGAGGGCCAAAAAAAAGGGCAACCATGTGTGCAAAGGAGCTTACACAAGGATATTGACCAAGGATATAGTCAATATAAGGCAGTTAAACTTCCTAATGCCACAACCCCTTAATACAGGTCCTTATGTTGTGGTGACCCTCAACCAAAATATTATTTTTGTTGCTACTTCATAACTATAATTTTGCTACGGTTATGAATCGTAATGTAAATATCCAATATGCAGATGTATTTTAATTCACTGGAACAAATTTGGAACAAATACCAGATACGCCCAAATATGAATACTGGTGGGGTTGGGGAAGGGATTTATTTTATCATTTGGGAGTTGTAGTTGTTGGCATTTATAGTTCACCTACAATTAAAGAGCATTCTGAACTCCACCAACTATAGAATTGAACCAAACTTGGCACACAGAACTCCCATGACCAAAAGAAAATACTGGAAGGATTTGGTGGGCATCCAGAGAGCAATGTGGACACAAACAATGATAGATCTGGACCAAACTTGGCACGGATACTCAATATGCCCAAATGTGAACACTAGTGGAACATCTTTGTGGGAGATTTCTCTCATGTCCCCTGTCAGCTGGAGCTGACAGAGGGAGCTCGACCCACTCTCCCAGCATTCAAACCGCTGACCAAGTCTTGCAGGCACAAGGATTAGTTTTGGGAGTTCGGGGAAAATAGGTCTTGACATTTGGGAGTTGTAGTTACTGGGATTTATAGTTTACCTATAATCAAAGAGCATTCTGAAACCCACCAACAACAGAATTGGGACAAACTTCCCACACAGAACCCTAATGACCAACTGAAAATATTGTATTTTCTATGGTCTTTGTCGACTCCTCTGACACCCCCTTCCAACCCCCCCAGGAGTCCTGATCCCCAGGTTTAGAAATGCTGATATATGGTAATCACCGCAAATTGGCCAAGCACTGTGAACAGGTTTACAATTACACTCTCATTTCTAAAATAAACATCTCAAATGCATAATGTTTCCTCCCTGAATGTGAAAGCTGGATGGAGAAGTTGACAACCATGGCACTCTGGCCGTGGTAGCCTAAGAGGTCTCTGAACCTTGCTGCTTTACTTTCAAAACAGTCCATTCGTCTACTCTTTGGATCGTTCAAAAATGAGAAGAGGTGCAGACAATGGTCCCCATCCACTCGCATTCTTCAACTGATAAAGGCAAGAAAGGCACTCTCATTCAAATGTTTTCAGTTGTCGCCCTATCTCATTGCTGGAGAATGTCCTCCTAATTGTAATTGACACACAAATTGTACAGCCGATCCGTGCAATGGCAAAGCTGCCAAAGAACTTAACATTTCAGTTGGGCCCAGACTGGCGTCAACACAGATGCAATCACGCCGAGCGAAATATATTAAGCTTTAATTGCTTAATGCAATGGGTTTGGGAGGGGGAGAAAGATCCAGATTAGTTTACTTGAAGGGGATGGGGAGAAGTGATTAAAAAAAATTAAAACCCAAACCAAGTAGGCTCTGAATAAGCCAATTGTCCAAAATGACCCTCCATTCACTTTTTCCTCATTAGCCCCATGCTGCAGACGGAAGGAGGGCTATAAAAATAAAAAGGGGGAATTTCTGAGGTGACCGGGACCCAAGAATGGCACACCATGGAGTGGGGAAGAGTCTGGAAAATAACAAAATCACCTAGCCAGGCTGGGGGGATGGCTAACAATTCGGGGAAGAGATAAGCTGAGATTGGCAGTTCAATCTTTTCAAAACTCAAGTCAGGTTTCAGTTTCTAATTTTTGGGGCCTCTGCTGATAAGATAAGAACCAGTGCAATCAAAGAGGAATTTTATGCTCTTAAGGAAAGCTTCCCTGAAAGAAAGGGTGCCTCACAATAGGGCTAATGAGTTATAGAGTGGAGGACACCACACAAGCCCCATTAAAAGCAACAGTGAAAAAGGGTTGCTGTGTTTTCTGGGCTGTATGGCCATGTTCTGGAAGCATTCTCTCCAGTGATTCCGGCCATGAAAGCCTTCGACAATGCATTGATGGGTCTGTTGGAAATTAAGTGAGATTTATTTAACTGTCGAATTTCCAGTGCAGAAGAAAGAACTGTTTTCTGCTTGAGGTATGTGTGAATGTTGCAATTAGCCACTTTGATTAGCATTTAATGGTCTGCAGTTGCAAGGCCTGGCTAGTTGCTGCCTGGGGGAATCCTTTGTTGGGAGGTGTTACCTGGCCTTGATTGATTGTTGTCTGGAATTCCCTTGCTTTTTGAGTCTTGCTCTTTATTTGCTGTTCTGATTTTAGAGGGTTTTTAAAATATTGGTAGCCAGATTTTATTAATTTTCATGGCTTCCTCATTTCTGTTGAAATTCCCCCAGACAGCAACCAGCCAGGCTTTGAAGCTGCAAGGCTATTCAATGCTAATCAAGGTAATTATGGCAACATTCACACATACCTCAAGCAGACAAGTGTTCTTTCCACCACCCTGGACATTCCAAAGATATAAAAACCTCACTTACTCAGTTTCCAACAGACCCCACAACCTCTGAGGATGCCTGCCATAGATGTGGCTGAAATGTAAGGGGAGAATGCTTCTGGAACATGACCATACAGCCTGGAAAACTCTCAGCAACCCAGTGATTCTGGCCATGAAAGCCTTTGTCAATAAAACAGTGAAAATGTTCCGCTTTGTGTACCATGAGCGGCTATAAAACTAGCAGCATACTACAAAGCCCAATCACAACTGCATTATTTCAGGAGGAAGTTAGGATACAGGTCAAATGCACTTATGGGATTTTTGAAAAAAAACATCCTTTCAGAAAGAGAACCAGCCAAAGAGGAAACTCTCCCTGATGTCAAGCCCGGACCAGGGCTTTTTGGCGCCCTAGGCCAAAGGTTCTGAGTCTGCCTCCGGCTCCGCCCTGGCTCTGCCCCGCCCCGGGCTCCACCCCCACGCGAGAAGCAGGGAAACACAGGCTGGGGGGGCGTGAGCAGAGGGAGGTAGGAGCGCGTGCGCGCGAGAGAGGCAGGGAAACACACAGAGACTGAGGCGCGCGAGCTGGACAAGGGAGGCAGGGAAACAGACTTGGGGCGCGAGGAGGCGGAGCCGGGGGTGGGGCAGAGTCAAGGGCGGGGGCAGAGCCGAGGAGGGCAGAGCTAAGGGGGGTGGCCGTGGATGGCGCTTACGCCGCTGCGTGCATGCGCCCTTTAAAAAAAATTGGAATTTAAAAAACTTTTTGGGGGGGTCCGGACCTGCTGCCCCCCAAAAGGTGCTGCCCTAGGCCATGGCCTAGGGTGGCCTTATGGGTAATCCGAGCCTGCCTGATGTGCTAACTTTCTACATGCAGGGTGCAGAGACAGAAGATAAGGAGGTATCTGTTTGAAGGCCCCATGTATTTGTTTATCCCTTCCCATAGACTATTAGCAGCCAAAAATGCACTCTGTCCTTAATCATGGAAAGTGACACAACAACACTGGGTGCAGTCATGGGCAAACTTGGGGCCTCTAAGTGTTTTGGACTTCAACTCCCACAATTCCTAAGAGCCTCAGGCCCTTTTCTTCCCCCCCTCAGCCACTTAAGCTGTTAGGAATTGTGAGAGTTGAAGTCCAAAACACCTGGAGGGACCAAGTTTGCCCTTACCTAATCAACTCTGAAGAATTAATGCCATTTGATGCCAATATATCTGGCATGATGTCCATGACACAGAACTCCAGGATTTGTAGTTTGGTGAGGCCACAGCAGTCTTTTGCAGAAGAGGCTTGTAAAACTTCACTTCCTGATTACACAACACTGAGCCATGCCAGTTGAAATGGTGTCAAACTGTTTTAATTCTGCAGTACAGATGCACCCTCATTCTGCCATTTGCAGCATGAAATGGCTATACCATCCAAACTTCTGGAAAGCAAAATGCAAGGCTGCATGGATAACTCTGTCATCAGCCGAGTTAGGAAACTAGCCCGATAATTAATTCAACCCTGTAGACATTTACTTTTGTTGGCATGCCTTTATTACATAAATGGCTCAGTTTACCAGACCTCCTTGAACAACGCCTATGCTGCAGGGTTCCACCCTCTGCAACTGAAAACACTACGAGGGGATCTGCAAAAGACGTGGGGAGAAACTCACAGCGCATGACAGTTCAGCCACAGAGCCAATGGCTTTAAAGGGCTGGGAGCTGAGCTACCCTTCCAAAATATTGTTTGGGACTGAAATGCCCAACAGTGGTAGGCAGCATAGCCAATTCAATGGAGTTTGGAGCATTGCATTTCAAGACATTGCTTTGTATATGGAAAGTAATGGGAGCTTGAGAAGAACTAACTTGTCATAATGCCTTCAATAGGAACCTCCATCCAAGCGTGAATCTATACTGTAGGATACAATTTCATACCCCCTTGAGCAGTGACTCAATGTTATATTGGAGTTGTAGTTTTACAAGGCATTCTCTGCTAAAGAGCGCTGATGTCTCATAAAATTCCATAACATTGAGTATGGCAATTAAAGAAGTGTCAAACTGTGTTGAATCTACAGTGTAGAAGAGGCACTCTAAGGCTGAATCTACACTGCCATATATCCCAGGATCTGATCTCAGATTAGGAGGCCCCCTGCCCCGCCCTCTCCCCAGTGGCACAGTGGGTCAAACCCCTGTACCGGCAGGACTAACGACTGATAGGTCAGAGGCTCGAATCTGGGAAAAGCATGGATGAGCTCCCTCTGTCAGCTCCAGCTCCCCATGCAGGTTCATGAGCGAAGCCTCCAACAAGGATGTGCAACATCAAAACATCCGGGCATCCCTTGGGCAACGTTCTTGCTGACAGCCAATTCTCTCACACCAGACGCAACTTGCAGTTTCTCAAGTTGCTCCTGACATGAAAAAAACCCAGATTATCTGCTATGAGTCTACACTGCCAGATAATCTGTGTTAAACAGATAATCTGGGATCAGATCCTGGGATATAGGGCACTGTCAATCCAGCCTAAATCATTTTGCCAGTCCATCCATTTCAAAGCATAAGGTGTATTTACAATGTAGAATTAATGCAGGTTTAACACCACGTTAGCTTCCATGGCTCAGTGTAACTCAAGGATACAATACAAGGACAGCCTACATTGGAGTTGACTTGAAGGCACATCACAGTAACATTTGATTTAAGCATGGGCACAGAACAACTTGATCACATATTTTCACAGCCAGTCTTTTGGCAATCCTTGCTACTACTGAAAGGATGCAACCACATAAAGCCTAATTTGAACATCTACCAGCTTTAACATTCCATCTTATAACATAAAGCAGGCTCTGTGGCTTCAACAACAGGCAGCTTTCCCCTCTTAAATGTTACTTGCTGTGTTGACCATCTAGCTCAGTGGTTCTCAACCTTCCTAATGCCGCAACCCCTTAATACAGTTCCTCATGTTGTGGTGACCCCCAACCAAAAAATTATTTTTGTTGCTACTTCATAACTCTAATTTTGCTACTATTTTGAATCATAATGTAAATGTCTGATATGCAGGATGTATTTTCATTCACTGGACCAAATTTGGCACAAATACTCGATATGCCCAAATCTGAATACCTGTGGGGTTGGAGGGATTGATTTTGGGGAGTTGTAGTTGCTGGGATTGACAGTTCACCTAGAATAAAAAAGCATTCTGAACCACACCAATGATACAATTGGGCCAAACTTCCTACACAGAACCCCCATGACCAACAGAAAACAGTGTTTTCTGATGGTCTTTGGCAACCCTGACCCCCCCCCCCCAGGGTCCCAACCCCCAGGTTGAGAAATGCTGAGAAGAGCTCTGTAGAATCCAACAGCTTGCATAGCCCTGTGTGACATTTTAAGATAACAAAAATAAATATTCCCATGGTATAGGAACCATAAACGTCTGCCCTCCTAGGTGGCAGATGTCAAACATTTTCTCCCCACAAGAGTTCCATACACCGGTAGATATATTTGCCCTCTGAATTCTTTCTTTTTGTGCATTAAGAGATATTGTTAAATACATGATCTGTGAATGGGGCTAAAGGAGAATTTAAGACAAGAGAAAGGAAGGCACATTTCGTGTTATAGAAGGGTGGTGCAAAGTTCCACAATTTCTCAAGACACAAGGACGTTGCTTTATGAAACAAGTCCCAGAGGGTGCTGAGGTTTGTTTTCACAGCTTTCTGAAGCCATGGTAGGCTTTCGTGTTTCCTTTTCAGAAGCTCTGCTCTACCGTTCGTAGTGCACAGGTCCTTGCGGTGGGGCCTTCTCTGCCCAGCTAATCCCCAAATTCTACAGAACTGTCAAGATCCTGTCTGAATCCTCTCCCAAATCGACTTCTGCTCTGCTGCGCAGGAAACTCTTTTCACACTGGGAGGGAGAAAAGGAGAAGCAGAGACTGCCCACTGGTAAGGTTTGTGTTTTATACCACAGTCTCATTCCCCTTCCCAGGCTTCATCCACCCGTTGGCTCTTTTCTCCCCCCGTTTTATCCTCCCTGAGTTCACCAATCTGTTGGAACACTTCTGCCAGGTATGCAGCGTTTTCGCTGACCAGATCCACATGCCCGACGTGATGCCCACAAGCAGGCACATGAAAATTTTGAGCATTTCCACAGCCATGTTGGAGTCATCCGCCGAATAGCGGAAGATCGTCCAATTGGAGATTTCGTAAAAGTAACAAGCAATGACGCAGGTAGCCGGGACGGTGTAGAGCACCGAAAAGACCCCGATTTTTACCATGAGCCGTTCCAACTTGTCCGTTTTGGTCCCGTCCTTCTGAAGGTTGGACCGGATTTTAAATAAAGCCACCAAGCCAGCTGCGATAAAAAGAGTCCCGATCACCAAATAGGTGAACAAGGGAGCCACAACAAAACCCGTCAGTGCATCCAAGTTCTGGTTTCCGACATAACAAAGTCCGGTCAGCTCATCTGCGTCCACCAGCCTCATGATCAAAATGACAATTGTTTTCACCGCTGGGATGGCCCAAGCTGCTATATGGAAATAGGAGCTGTGCATTTCGATGGCCTCATGACCCCACTTGAGTCCGGCTGCCAGAAACCACGTCAATGTCAGGATCACCCACCAGATGGAGCTCGCCATCCCAAAAAAGTACATCAGCAAGAAAATTATAGCACATCCTGTGTTCTTAAGGCCCTCTTGGATAAGGACGGGTTCTAGTGCCTCTTCAAAATCGCAGGAAATCCTTTCCCGGCCGACTGTCAGTCGGACAATGTAAGCGATGCTATAAATATTGTAGCACATACTCAGAAATATAATGGGTCGCTCAGGGTAGGAAAAGCGAGATGAGTCAATCAGAAAGGTCAAGACTGTGAAGGCAGTGGAAATGAAGCACAGGCTGGCCCAGACGGCCATCCAAATGTCGGTGAACGCCTTGGCCGATCGGCTGTAGAGGCCGGCATCGTAGCCACATTTGAGCACGCAGTTCAGGCTCCGTTTGACCCAGATGTATTGGTCACCAACGCTTTGGCATTCCTCCCCAGGATGGAGGGGTGTTTTGCTGTGGATGGGCACCTCTTCATCCCCTGGTCCTTCCATGCACATATGGTTATGATCATTCTGGGGTGGGAACTTGCTGCAGTTCAAACTTTCTGGCCAGGAAAAACCAAATTCTTTCAAGACGGGCTCACATCGCCTTTTGACGGAGAGACACATGCCACCACACGATCCAATGGGGATGTCAATCTTTTCTGTGCACATGGGAACATATACTGAGCAGAGGAAAAACTGCAAGAGAGAAAGGACAAGAAGGTATCAGCAGGTTATATATACACTATGCCCTCTTACCTTGGGATGAAAGCAGAGTTTAGAGAAGCTATCTAGGAGATGTAATAAAAATAAATAATTTCCCCAAACTCTGGCTGAAAGTCACTATAAAAGATAGCATACAATGACGGATCTGCTATATAAAAGGATTCAATCTTCTTGATCTGGGTTACTGAGAGTTTTCTGGGTTGTATGGATGCTGCCATAGATATGGGCAAAATGTCCGGAGAGAATGCTTCTGGAACATGGCGATACAGCCCAGAAAACTCACAGCAACCCAATGATTCCAGCCATGAAAGCCTTTGACAACACATTTTCTTACTCTGTTTGTTCATGTGTGGATGTATGTGTGTGAATGAGATGACGAGAGAGAACACACATATGTGAAAACAGCTGTACCAGTTTCAACAGGGGAAAAAAAACAGATTCTAGTTAGGCAATAGCTTTATTATCATCATCCACCATGAAGAGTGGGCAATTTTTCAAGTTTCCCAGGATTCGACATTAAGCTAGCCTACTGAACCATTTTGCAGGACTCAAAACCATGCATTCTTTCCTTTGAGTCGTAAAAATATCACTGTGCTCATAGGCAGTTTTGGCCAGGACTGTAATCTTAATCCGACAGAGCACTGTAGTTTACCAAACAAAATGAGAACTTTGGTCTTTAAAAATGGAAAAACAAAGAATTTTGTAAAAACAATGCAGGAGAGGAAAGAAAATGGACAAGAATTATCTCTTTAATGTGTCTGTTCTTTTAACTGACCAAGAATCAGTTTAGATAGATATGCAATAGAATCAATTGGTAGGGTGTTTAGTCTGCACTGTTTGCATCTAGGGTTGAAATAACCCCAAAGACATCAGATCCCATATAATGTTATCTTGGAAGCTAAGCAGGGACAGCCATGGTTAGTACTTGGATGGGAGATCGATAAAGACTATCAGGTGGAATGCTATTGGTGATTGTTCAAAGGAAATTTAATGACAGTCACCTCTGAGTAATACTGGTGGAAGAAAATCCTATGAAATTAATGGGGTTGCCATAAGCTGATAGGCAACTTGAAGATGTGTACACACTGCTTGATGCAGATGAGAACATCTGGACATCATCATTTTGGGCATCCCAATGCTGTATTGATGAAATCAACACAGACCGTAACTCCCATGAGATCAAACTGACCAATGATAATAATAATGATGATAATCATCATCATCATCATCATCATCATCATCTTTATTTATATCCCGCCATCATCTCCCAAAAGGGACTCGGGCAGCTTACAAGGCACTACAAGTAAACAGTACATGAGCAAAAAACAGTATTACGTAAAGTTACAAAAACAAACACTATTAACACATAAAATAAAAACAGTTTAAAACACAGACCATCTAGCTGCCTTCAAATTACAACTAAAGTGCCAAAGTGTCAATCTCACACGGGCCCATTTCAGCCTACTTGAAGCCAAAGGCCTGCATAGAAATCTAATTTTTTAATGCAAATTGCAGTCAGACATTGGAAAGGTCACATACTGCCCAAACCTGATTTAGATTGAACTTACTCCCAACATGCAATTTGTCCATGTGCAGGGAGTCAGAACGTGCCCAGCCACAAATATTTAACCTGGATCAGTTCTTGATTAATTTTATGCTGGTACCAGGAGTAACTGGGATCAACTGAGAGTCAGAGAGATATGGGACCATCATTATGAAATACATATTTTATCCCAACAGACTGTGAGGCCCTTTCAAAGGCTTTGAGATAGGTATGGCTTCTCCTTTATTGGATTTATAGTACAATCTTAAGTGTGTTTAGAGTTAAATCCCGCTGTGTTCAGTTTAGGAAAAAGTCAAAGCACGTAATTCAGAAGTGGCAAGGAGGTCTTGAAAGTTTTGTCGGGGTGGAAATAAATCTTAAGTGTTTTACTGCTCCCATTTTGCAGATATGAACCGAGGTCAAGAGTATTACGTCCAAGCTCAGAAAAGCTGCAAATCAAAAGTCAAGTTGGAAGCCAAGTTTCTCAAATGGAAGCCAAGTATATAAACAGCTACACACTTTCGCTGCTGGAAGGAAGTAAAGAACCCTTTTAGGCCAGCAAAATAGGATGCTTCAGAGATTCACTATATTTTTCAGGCCACTAATTATTCATGGTGTGATAGTAAAAATATCTGTGGGCCAGTCACTTGTGGGATGCTATCTGGAGATCTGTTTTTTTTAAAGCAGAGGGGAGTGTCAGAAGGGCTGCCAAAGACAGTATGACCAACAGTATTTTCTATGTAGGAGGTTTGGCCCAATTCTATCACTGGTGGGGTTCAGAATGCTCTTTGATTGTAGTGAACTATAAATCCCAGCAACTACAACACAAAAATGTCAAGGTCTATTTCCCCCCAAACTCCACCAGAGTTCACATTTGGACATATTGAGGATGCATGCCAAGTTTGGTCCAGATCCATCATTGTTTGAGTCCACAGTGCTCTTTGGATTTAGGTGAACTACAACTTTAAAACTTAAGGTCAATGCCCAATAAACCCTTCCAGTATTTTCTGTTAGTCGTGGGAGTTCTGTGTGCCAAGTTTGGTACAATTCCATCACTGGTGGAGTTCAGAATGCTCTTTGATTTTAGGTGAACTATAAATCCCAGCAACTATAACTCCCAAATCTCAAAATCAATCTCTCTGAACCCCACCAGCATTCAAATTTGGGCATAGCGGGTATTTGTGCCAAATTTGGTCCAGTGAATGAAAATACATCCTGCATATCAGATGTTTACATTACAATTCATAACAGTAGCAAAATTATTGTTATGAAGTAGCAACGAAAATAATTTTATGGTTGGGGGTAATCACAACATGAGGAACTGTATTAAAAGGTTGTGGCATTAGGAAGGTTGTGGACTATTGTTTTGAAGAGTGAATTTATTGAGCCTGGGAACTGCCCAGTTGCCTATTTCTTCAGTACATTCTGTCTTGAAGATCCTCTCCCCAACTGGTGTGAACATTATTGGCATACTTAAGACATAGCTGTTTCTCTTTTTTTGTTTGTGAGCGCCGATTCAGCACATACTCTCCGGTGTGAGTTGCAGTCCAAATTCCTAAGCTGCCAGAAGGAACATACACTTGGACAGGGATAACCTGCCAATCTGCAACTTGGAAAAAAATGAAGCCAACTTGGGTTCATCGTGTCAAGCCAACTGCATGTGTAAATTAACCTCAGGAGGGAAGGGGAGAAAGGGAGGAGGCAGAGGAGATCTTTGGAATACTGTGTTTGGGCCTTGCAAGCAAGCAGGCCCTTCTGGACTGAAGTGTTATTATAACTTAGTTTCCTATCTGCAAATTCACACCCAATGGAAAAGTTTGCTCTAGGGACAGTTCTTTCTTATGCATCTACTCAGCTCTTTGTTTTTACGAAGGCTGAGAAACTGGTGTAATGGTCATAATGCATCAATAATAATAAAAGCAAAGACATAGCCTTGTTAGTCTACAACAGGCATGGGCAACCTTTGGCCCTCCAGGGTTCTGGACTACAACTCCCACAATTCCTAACAGCCAGTAGGGCCAAAACACTTGGAGGTCCAAAATTTGCCCATCCCTAACTACAATATCCATATGGAAAGGGATCTTATAACATGTGGTAACATAATGGTAGCATGTGCTTTGATAGACTAAGAAGACTGCATTCAGTCTACGAAAACCTATGCTACCAACTTTGTCCTCTTAGTCTTTGAGATGCTACAATATCTCTTTGCATAATAAAAAAATTACAATATTCCTTTTCACTGTATTATCGAAGGTTTTCACAGACCACAATCTCTGGGTCGCTGTGAATTTTTCAGGCTGTATGGCCATGTTCCAGAAGCATTATCTCCTGACGTTTCACCCACATCTATGGCAGGCATCCCCAAAGGCTGTGAAGCAGCCAGTAAATAAAGAGCAAGACTAAAAAAATCAGGGGAATTCCAGACAATAAATCAGGGTCAGGTAACACCTCCCAAAAAAGGATTCCCCCAGGCAGCAACCAGCCAGCCCTTGAAGCTGCAAGTCCATTCAATGCTAATCAAGCTGGCCAATTGCAACATTCCCACTTGCCTCAAACAGACAAGAGTTCTTTCTCCCGCCCTGGACATCATTCCAGATATATAAACCCCACTTGCCTAGTTTCCAACAGACCTCACAACCTCTGATGATGTCTGCCATCAATGCAGGTGAAACGTCAGGAGAGAATGCTTCTGGAACATGGCCATACAACCCAGAAAACTCGCAGAAGCCCATTCCTTTATCACTGTTTGTAAACCGTTTTGAGCGCAAGGCATGGTGGCATACAAACAAACTAGAAGTATGACAATGATTTTGGAAATGTTTCTTTTTAAACCACCACTCATGAAATTGCCCACCTAGTGGATTTGGGGGATTGTGGTAGTTTGCTAAATTAACTTTTCTAGACTTCATTTTAGCCACACTCAAGATAGAAAGATCAAGGTTCAATTCTCCACTCTGTCACCAATCTCACTAACCTTCTTGTAGGACAGGCAAAATATAAATGTAAACAATTTGTCTGTTTAAAGACACACACATATTTCTACAACTGTTACTTTAAGCACCTGAGTTTCAAGTCTTGAGTAAACTACTAAATTCTCCAGTTTTTAAAGAATCAACCGACCTTAACAGAAAAGAAATTCAACCTGTAGAGATACAAGACAAGAAGTTGATGTGGGGAAAGGGGACAAGGGGTAGAAATCTTACCCATTTAACGCATCTGCCATTTTTTTTGGTTTGGAAGGCACGGATAGTGTTTTTAAAAGCCATAGTACCGATGAGACATTGGAATGCTATCATTGTATCCTTTTTGCCAAGAAAAAAATTAAAATTAATCCATGGTCTGATTCCTTCTGTTGCCATGAAATCCTTGGCTAAAGCTCTTTCCGTTTTCATATTTTTCCTGTCTCCTGAAAGTCAGCCACTATGACCTCCTGTGCCAGGCAGTACAGAGGCAGAGCAAGCTTGTTAAGACGGTTTGCAGACTGTGCTGCTTTTTCCCCATGCCATAGTGGCAGGACTCCTCCACAGAACAGCCATGCTGCCTGGGGGAAAATGATGGGACTTGAAGTCCATGTTTGAGCTCTCCCCTTTGATCCTCATTGCCACAACAGGGGAGAACTTACACAAGTGTGGTTTGCTAGGAAACATGAGTCTAAGGCAGTGGTTGCCAACTTTTGGTCCTCCGGGTGTTTTAGACTTCAACTTCCAAAATTCCCAGTCAGTTTACCAGCTGTTACAGATTATGGGAGCTGAAGTCCAAAGCACCTGGAGGACCAAAGGTTGGGAACCACTGTTCTAAGGGGATGATATGCCAAAAATTGATGTCCGAACGCATCTCCCCTTATGAACCTCCTAGGGCTTTAAGATCATCTAGGGAGGCCCTGCTCTCAATCCTGCCTTCGTCTCAAGCACGGTTAGCAGGGACGAGAGACAGGGCCTTCTCAGTGGTGGCCCCTCGGCTATGGAATGCCCTCCCTAGGGATATTAGATCGGCCCCCTCTCTGTTAATATTTCGGAAGAAAGTTAAGACGTGGCTCTTTGAGCAAGCATTTTAAATACAGCATTACGGACATAGGAAAATGGACTACTGGTCAAATGAAATTGGACAATGGTTTTAACAAGGAGACTCGGATGATATATGTTTTTATTGATTTTATTATGTTTTTATATTATCTTAATTGTTTTACTGTGTTTTTATGCTTGATGTTTGACTGTAAATCACCCTGAGTCACCTATGGGCTGAGAAGGGAAGTATACAAATATAACAAATAAAATAAATAAATAAATAAGTTCTCATTGCACTGCAAAATCCTTTGCCATACGGCAAAGTGATGACCAATGCTTCCTGTTTCATTGGGGCAGTGAATCTGCTCTGGGTTTTAGTCTGAACTTTCGAAGAACTCGCCAAAGTGTTGGATGGGATTTGGCACCTGGGATAGTTTCTTGAAAGGATGGACTGAACCAAGGATGGACCCCAATAGTATTCTGGCTTTATACATTACAGCACCCTTAGTATGTCGCTGTTCAGGTTTTAGGGCCATAATTTTTGCAAAATATAGGTCAGATTAACACTCGGCCTGTAACAATATCACAATTCCCCACCAACCAGAATGCTGTACTTTTGCAATATCTATCCTTCTGTGGCGGAGTAGTATGTGTTTGAGGATCTGCTATGTTGGGATAGCAAAGGGACAGAGAATATACCTTTTATGCTTGACTTTGTATATGTTATTGTAGATCTGATGGGAATCACTCCTTGATTTAAAAAAAACAAAAACTAAGAACATCTATCTAGGGAAATTGCACAGACCAGTCTGAGGAGCAGCAATTTGCTCTAATGGACTGAACTGCCAGAAAACAAACTTGTTAAGCTTCAAGAATCCTCAAGAAACTACAACTCCCAGAATCCCCCAGTTTGTTAATACATCTTGATTCTCACTCTGCCTTAACACAGTACAAAAGGATAGGAAGTAATAACTAATTGCTGTTCTGGACAGGCCCTATATCCCAGGTTTTCTGCTTTAGCCTGGATTATATGAGTCCACACTGCCAGATAATCTGGGATAAACATAAAACCTGGGATCAGATCCTGATACATAGGGCCTGTCTAGAAGGGCCTTAAGAGAGTCCCAGAAAATGGTAGAAAAATCTCCTGCCCTGGTTGTATATGGGCCAGATCTAAATCACAACAGTGCTGGTCTCTGGAAGGCAATAGCTCCTTTAAAGCTCCACATCTTTGCCTCTAAGATTACAGGCGCTGAGAAAGGTTGGGAATATCCGAAAGCAACAAGGGCTAACTAAAGGCAAGTTCCCAAATAAAACTTTGGGCCCACATTCCAAGTAGGGGACAGGTGGAGCAGAAAAGGTAGGATTCACAACTGGGAACACCGCAAAACAACTTTGGAGGATAAGTGCAAAAAAGGGAGAGATAGAAAGCATGGAACTAAAAACTTTGGAGAGCAAAGTGTTAAAATCTCCTTCTCTGGAGGTTAAGCATAAGCAGAGGTCCAATGACCATCTATCACAGTGCTTCTCAACCTATGGGTCCCCAGATGTTTTGTCCTACAACTTCCAAAAATCCCAGTCAGTTTACTAGCTGTTAGAATTTCTGGGAGCTGAAGGCCAAAACATCTGGGGACCCACAGGTTGAGAACCACTGAAGTGTTTTGGTGGTGTGTTCCTACAAGGTGTCTTCCAAGTCTAGGATTCTATGAACATCAGCAAACAGAAAGAACCATGATCTCTCAGGCTCCCATTGTCATTTGGGCTCCAAAACTACATAAGTGTGCGTATGAGTTGCTCTCAGTATCTCACCCGCTTCATAGGAAATCTGCTACAAAACAGGAGCTTTTTGTTGAGTTCCAGGGCTAGAGAAGCAGATGGCAAAAACAGAAGAACGGCCTGCTTCAGGGGATCATGCTCGCTCCATCAGTGTTTAACATCTACACAAATGATCAGCCACTGCCGGAAGGAACAGAGAGTTTTTTCTACGCCGACGATCATGTCATCACCGTTCAAGCAGGGGGCTTTGAAATGGCTGAAAAGAAGCTATCCGGAGCTCTAGGTGCCCATACTGCTTATTATAGGGGAAACCAGCTGATTCCTAATCCATCTAAAACACAGATGTGTGCTTTTCATCTTAAGAACAGACAAGCATCTTGAGCTCTGAGGATTGACTGGGAAGGAATCCCACTGGAGCATTGCAGCACACCCAAATACCTGGGAGTTACCCTGAACCATGTTCTGACCTACAAGAAGAACTGCTTCAATATCAAGCAAAAAGTGGGTACTAGAAATAATATCACACAAAAGCTGACTGGCACAACCTGGGGATCATAACCAGACACAGTGAAGACATCTGCCCTTGCGCTATGCTACTCTGCTGCTGAATACTCATGTCCAATGTGGAAGACATCTCACCATGTTAAAACAGTGGATGTGGCTCTTAATGAGACATGCCGCATTATCACAGGATGTCTATGCCCAACATCACTGGAGAAATTATACTGTTTAGCCAGTATTGCACCACCTGACATCCATGGGGAAGTAGTAGCCAATATTGAAAGGACCAAGGCATTTCTGGCCCATCCTGATTTTATTCTGTTGTATTATTTTATATAGTGTACTTTATTATTTATTTACCTTATTGTGCTGCTGTTTTGAGTTTTGCTTTGTATTATTTAATTGTAATGCATTGTTGGGCTTGGCCTCATGTAAGCCGCCCCGAGTCCCCATTGGGGAGATGGTGGTGGGGTATAAATAAAGATTATTATTACTGTTCTCTGTTCGGATATCAGCCAGCACGCCAGTGCCTTAAATCAAGAAATAGCTTCCTAAGATCGAGATTTTTGCAGGGATACCTCAGCAAGCAAGAGTCCAAAAGTGGCAGGCGAAAACCCAGCACCCCAAACAGTAGCTGAGACCGGATGAGGGACTCCTTCCTGAACAAACAGAAGACCGGATGACCCGGAGGGTGCTGAACAGAGCTATAAGCAATAGGGCTACAAAGTGGAGTCCATGGCATGTGAGTGTGGAGAAGAGCAAACCACAAACACCTTACTCCAATGTCGTCTGAGCCCGGCTACATGCAGAATGGAGGACCTTCTCGCACCCACAGTAGAGGCACTCCAAGTAGCCATCATCCTTTGGGCTCCAAAACTACGGAAGTGTGCATATGTGTCACTCTCACAATCTCTCCCACTCTTTGCTCTCTGCAGAATATGCCAGCTCCAGACTCAACACACCTGATCCCCCCAAAGCCTTCTGTCTGGAAACACCCAGGGGCGGATTAGGCTCTCCTTAGCTCCCATGGCCACAAGAGAAAGCATGTGGAAGGCGCTCCGTTTTCCTTCATCCCTGCTGGCAAAGATCCAGCCTTGGTTGGGTACACAGTGCATGACAAGAGCATGAAGGACACAATGATCAGGGCATGGAGAGGACCTGGGGATCTCTATTGAGAGCATGTGCAGAGTAGCACTTTTGAAGCAATGTACAGAAAGCTTGCCCTGATTCACTCCAGCCTGGCTTTCCCACCAATGAGGATTGATTCCAAAATAGACTCTGGAGTCAATAGGAAGCAATATATCCATATATCTATATCTATAAATAAATGCTTTGTTCACTTTGAGTGACATTATAGCTCAAATTTGCCCACAAGATATCTACTAACCCAAGGAGTGACCATCACAAAAAAAAAGATTTTGTCATCTGGGAGTTGCAGTTGCTGGGATTTATAGTTCACCGGCAACCAAATAACATTCTGAACTCCACCAATGATGAAATTGAACCAAACTTGGCACACGGGACTCCCGTGACCAACGGAAAACACTGGAAGGGTTTGATGGGCATTGACCTTGAGTTTGGGAGTTGTAGTCCACTTACATCCAGAGAGCACTGAGGACAATGATGGATCTGGACCCAACTTGGCACGAATCCTCAATAGGCCCAAATGTGAACACGGGTGGTGTTTGGGGAAAATAGACCTTGACATTTGGGAGTTGTACTTGCTGGGAATTATAGTTCACTTACAATCAAAGAGCATTCTGAACCTCACCAAGGATAGAATTGGGCCAAACTTGGCACACAGAACCCCCACGACGAGCAGAAAATATTGTTTTTTCAAGTGGTCTTTGGCGACCCTTGAGTTATGATGTCGCTCCATACGAACAGCGCATTTTAATAGAGTGATAGATAGATAGATAGATAGATAGATAGATAGATAGATAGATAGATAGATAGATAGATAGGACAGACCCACCTGCAGCTGGCTGGAGCAGCCGTACTGGATGAGCGGGGTGAAGGTGGTGAGCTGGAGCTCGGCGTCGGTCTGCAGGTCGTGCCCGACCAGGTTGGGCATCTTGGTGACGTTGTAGCCCAGGTTCTGGCACATGGGGATGCGGATGGGGTCGCAGCGGCGCTCCTCCTCGTCGCCGAAGCCCCGCGCGCCCTCTCCGGCCACCAGGGCGATGGCCCAGAGCAGCCGGAGGAGGAGCAGGCGCCCCGAGGGGCCATGGCCAGCCCGCCAGCCCGCCCGCCTTCGCCTCCTTCTGCTTTCCCTCCTTCTCCTTGCTTGCTTCCTTCCCCGCTCCGCTCGCTTCTCTTGCGCTCCCAGCGCGCGTCTGGCTGAGCCAGGCACTCGGGAGGGGGTTCCAAGCCAGGCAGGCCCTGATTGGCGGGAGGGCGGTGCGCCACGGCCAATGGGCGCGGGGAAGGCGTGGCCAACTCGCCCACTCCCCCCCCACACACACCCAAACAGCAGTAGCTGCTGGACGTGCTTCTCGTATATATTAGAGCGTTACTGCAGTTTGACACCGCTTTTAACAGCCATGGCTCATTGCTATAGAATCTGGGCTTGGCCCCATCCAGGCATGTAGCCGGGGGGCTAAAGGGCTTCAGCCCCCCCGAAATTCTCAGGGTGGTCCGCGAGAAGGCCTTACTGGTACATTATTTAAACTGTTATATTTATTCATATCATAATCTGATCACCATGCTCATTATATCCCACATTCATGGGGTTATTGGGATAACAATACAAATGGTTTGCTAGGGCAGTGTTTCCCAACCTTTTTTGAGCCGTGGCACACTTTTAACATTAAAAAAATCCGGGGGCACACCACCAACCAAAATGACACAAAATGACACGCTAACACAGTAAAGAATGGATGGGGGATGGTGACCTGCTGGAGTGCCAAAGCCGGTAAGGGGGAGGAGCCAGGCCATGCCATGCCCCGCCCCCTCCCCTGGCTTCAGTTCTCCCATAACTTCGCCAGCCTTGAGGGGGCAGTGCCAAGCCAGCATTGTGCTGGCTCTGCCACCGCTGCCTTGGCACTGCCCCTCAAGGCTGACAAAGCTGTGGGAGCGCTGAAGCCGGGGGAGGGGGCGGAGCCAGGCCGCACCATGCCCTGCCCCCTCCCCCCGGCTTCAGTTCTCCCACAGCTTCGCCAGCTTTGAGAGGGCAGTGCCAAGCCAGCATTGTGCTGGCTCTGCCACCGCTGGCTTGGCACTGCCCCCTCAAGGCTGCCGAAGCTGTGGGAGCGCTGGAGCTGGGGAAGGGGGAGGGAAGGGGGGCAGAGAGCTTTTCTCACGGCACACCTGATGATCACTCACGGCACACTAGTGTGCCACGGCACACTGGTTGAGAAACACTGTGCTAGGGAAGACCGTCTTCCACCCAGTCTCAGCCCCGAACCAAACTCAGCCCCCCCGAATCAAAATCCTGGCTACGGCCCTGGCCCCGTCCATCCACCTACCTACCTACCTATCTATCTTAGGTCTGGGATATCCATGGTTCTAAATGGTTCTAAAGTACTTACAAAACTAAAGTTCTGGTGGTGTACATTTCAGAACTCTAATAAAACTTTCAAAACTTTCATTATTATTTCATTATTGGCGATTTTAAAGACAGAACCAATTAGGAACTTTATTTATTTACGGCATTTATGTGCCGCCCTTCTCACCCCAAAGGGGACTCAGAGTGGCTTACAATACACACACACACACACACAATCTATATAAATAAAATGTAATGTTTTTTTTGTGGGATTAATATAACTCAAAAACCACTGGACGAATTGACAACAAATGTGGACACAAGACACCTATCAGGCCAACGAGTGATCATCACTCATAAAAACAGCAGAAGAGACTTTAAAAGCCAAAAAACTAAAAATATATACATTGTAACACATTTGCAAAACCATATATATATACACATATACACAAATACAGTGTTGCTGGGGTTATGTTCCAGGACCTCCCGCAATAAGTAAAAAACCGCGATGTAGGGATTTTAATATTTATACATTATTTTAGTAGTTATACACTGTTTTTAGTATGTATACACTTAAAATAAAGTGAAGGAAAGGCCCTTCAAGGTTGGAGGAAGGGAGGACTGAGAAGGGAAAGCACCTCGGAGAACGGCGGTGGTGGCAAAACCCCACAAAACAGCAAAAATACCATGATATATATTTTAAATTAATATTTTTTAAAATCTGCAACAACAACCACCGAGTTTCACAAGCAAAAGGTTGACAGATTGAGATGCAGATGGTGTTATCCATGTTTATTTATTTATTTATTTATTATTTATTTATTATTTCATTTTTGTATGCCACCACTCCCCGAGGGCTCGGAGCGGCTCACAAAATAGCATAAAACAGCAAAAACAGATAAAACACATAAAAATTTAACTAATCTTAAAACTAGACTAACTAAACAGAATTACTAAAATCGGCAGTCAAATGCCAGCTTGAAGAGATGGGTTTTGCAAGCCCTGAGAAAGGAGGACAAATCTTGTAGGGCACGCACTTCCGCTGGCAAAGTATTCCAAATACTTGGTGCTGCCACAGAGAAGGCTCTGCGATGAGTAGAAGCCAGATGGATGGTTTTAAAGCTGAGCACTTCAAGGAGGTTTAGATCTTCGTAACGGAGCGATCTCTGGGGTTGATAGGGGGTGAGACGGTTCCGCAAATACACCGGCCCCAAGCCATGCAAGGCCTTGAAGGTTAACACCATCATCTTGAAAGTGATCCGGTGCTCAACCGGAAGCCAATGAAGCTTCTGTAGGATGGGACTTATGTGACTCCTCACTGGCGCTCCAGAAAGGAGACGAGCAGCGGCATTCTGGATGAGCTTAAACTTCCGGATCAAAGACAAGGGTAGGCCAATGTAAAGGGAGTTACAGTAGTCTAATCTTGAGATGACCGTGGCTTGGATCACAGTGGCTAGGTCATCTCTGGACAGGTATGGGGCCAGCCGCCTGGCCTGCCACAGGTGGAAGAAAGCAGTCTTGCTGATTGCCGCAGCAAGGGCAACCACTTGCTCTACAGACCCGTGCCCGTCCCATCTGATTAAGTCCTGTGCGGGGAGCCTCTCGGCCACTCTGACAGGGTTGATAAATCACTCATTGGAGCTGGGAGTTTTTCCCGATGCGCTGAAGGAGGCTAGAGTCCGCCCGCTGCTGAAGAAGGCGAATCTGGATCCAGCGGCGCCGGTGAACTACCGTCCGGTCTCAAACCTACCCTTCCTCGGGAAACTGATTGAACGGGCAGCAGCGATCCAATTACAGGAATTCCTGGAAACCTCAGGAAGCCTGGACCCCTGCCAATCAAGTTTCGCGCCGGACACGGACCGAGACCGTCCTGGTGGCCATTACGGACGACATCCGCCACCAATTGGAGAAGGGAGGTTTGGCTATCCTGGTGCTGCTTGACCTCACCGCGGCGTTCGACACGGTGGACCATGACTTGCTGTTGCGGCGACTATCAGCCATTGGGATTCAAGGCACAGCTTTGGCCTGGTTCGATTCCTTCCTGCGGGGCCGTTCGCAGCGTGTTGAGTGGCGAGGCCAAGTGTCCAAGAAATCCACCCTGGACTGTGGAGTCCCCCAAGGCGCCATTTTGTCACCAACGCTTTTTAACATCTACGTCCAACCCTTGGCAAGCATAGCCAGAAGTTTTGGATTTGGGTGCTACCAATATGCAGATGACACCCAGCTTCTGCTGAAGCTTGAGCCAGGCGTAACATCGGTGCCTGAGAATTTCAGACAAGGACTAGAGGCAGTGACCAGATGGCTCCGCTCATACAAACTCAAGATCAATCCATCAAAGACTGAGATTCTATGGCCGGGACGCCCAGAGCCACCCATTCCGCTGCCTCTCTTTGAGGGAGAGCCGCTGATCCCGGCCCGTCGGTGAAGAGTCTCGGTGTGATACTAGACTCGAGACTCTCACTGGAGGCCCAGGTTGCTGCGACAAGTAAGGGGCTTTTTTTCCACCACGCCAGGCACGTCAACTGGCACCTTACCTTCCATCAGATGCGCTGGCTACGGTGGTCCATGCCACAGTGACATCACGGCTGGACTACTGTAATGCCTTATACGTGGGGTTGCCGCAGTCAACCACTCGTAAAATCCAGCTAGTGCAGAATGCAGCCGCCAGACTCCTCACCGGGACACCACTGAGATGCCATATCGCGCCATCTCTACAGCGCCTGCACTGGCTGCCAGTCGAGCTCAGAGCCATCCACAAGATCTTGTCGCTACCTTTAAGGCCCTCCATGGCGCCGGCCCAGCTTATTTAAAAGACCGCTTGTCTGAACCAGCTCATTTAAGGTCGCGCGCTCAGGAAACAGGGACCTTCTCCGCATCCCAGGTGTGAGTGAGGCCTGCCTCGACACCACGAGACGGAGAGCCTTTTCCATCGCAGCCCCTGTTCTTTGGAACTTGATGCAGGCGGATCAGAGAGCCATCCGGGACATGCCCCAGTTCCTGACCGCACTGAAGACCTGGCTCTTCCGAAAGGCTTACGGCTAAGGACACCCTCCAGACTTGGCCTGAGTTACTGGAACTATTTTAATTAATCTTCCTATTCTTTTAGCTTTTAACTATTGAACTCTTTTATGTGTTTTATGTGTAAGTCGCCCGGAGCACTGACGTGGAGGGCGACTCATAAATAATAAAATCAATCAATCAATCAATCAATCACAGTGGAGGCCTGGGCCTCCATCATCAGCAAGGGGTCTAAAGTAACCCCCAGGCTTTTTACTAACGATGACGGGCGAAGTGCCTCGCCATCCAGAGCAGGTATCCGGACCACCCCACCATCCAGTTGACCCAGCCACAGTATCTCCGTCTTTGCTGGGTTCACCCTTAATCTGCTGGCACACAGCCATCCAGTAACGGCCTCAAGGCACTGATGGAAACAAAAGGGTACTGAGTCAGGTCAGCCTTCCATCTTCAGAACAAGCTGGGTGTCATCAGCATACTGATAATATTCCAGCCCAAAGCTTCGAACCAACTTAGCAAGTGGTCGCATATAGATGCTAAATAACAAAGGGGAGAGTATATCTCCTTGAGGAACCCTGCAAATTAGTGGGGCCCTCTCGGAGACCAGATTTCCCCTTTCTACTCGCTGTCCCCGATTGTGTAGAAAGAACAACAGCCATTTCAAGGCCATTCCCCTAACTCCAGCAACGGCGAGGCGGTGGGCCAAAAGATTGTAATCAACCGTATCAAATGCTGCTGTGAGGTCCAATAACACAAGCAGCGCTGATCCGCCTTTGTCAAGCTGTCAACGAAGCTGATCCAAGATGGCTACCAACACAGTCTCTGTCCCATGCCCCGAACGGAAGCTGGACTGGAAGGGGTCTAAACCAGCTGTGTTATCCAAGAACTGCGGCCGCTGCCCCGCTACTGCCCTCTCAATGACCTTACCCAGGAACGAAAGATTCGAAACTGGGCGGTAATTGGAAGGAACCGATCGATCTAAATTCGGTTTCTTCAGTAGCGGGGAGACCACTGTCTCTTTTAAACTCTCTGGAAGGACTCCTTGCTCAAGGGAGCCATTTATTATCTTCATCAGAGGGTCACGTAGTTCCTCCAGGCAAGCTTTCACTAGCCAGGTGGGACACGGATCGAGGGAGCAAGTGGTCGGTCTAGCTGCTGCCAACAGTTCATCAACAGCCTCTGCATCGAGCGGAACGAATGAAAGAAGATCTGCAAGGACATCATTATGCTTCTGATGAAGCTGTTGAGAAAAATACAATGGTTGTGGAAACAGACTTCTTCCGTGACAGCTTCAGAAAACATGTTCATCATTGACAGAAATGTATCCAATTGTCTGGTGCTTATGTGGAAAAGTGACTAGTGGTAGTTAAAGAGGACATTCTAAGGATTATTTCTGTGTTTGAGTTATTAAAATATTTAATCCAAATCCAAGTAATGAAGGTGGAGGCATTGCTTTTCATTCAACCCTGGTATTTTCTTCCTTTTTCTCCCCTTCTTTCTCTTCCTCCTCCTCTTCTTCTTCATCCTCCTGCTCTTCTAGAGTCCTGTCAAATAACTGGAACTCTCAAAAAACCAGCAAAGAAACAGAAGAAACGGTTGAGTGTTGTGTGGTTTCTGGGCTGTATGGTCAATGTGTTCTAGCAGCATTTTCTCCTGATATTTTGCCTGCATCTGTGGCTGGTATATTCCGAGGATCTGACGGTTGTCAAGCAAGTGGAGTGGAATGTACTGGGTGGGACACTTTCCTTACCACTATCAGATCCTCTGCAGATGCTAGGCACAGATGCAGGCAAAACATCAGGAGAAAATGCTGCTGGAATATGGCCATACAGCCTGGAAACCACACAACACTTCAGTGATTCCAACCGTGAAAGCCTTCAACAATAAAAAGAAATAATAATATATTTTAAAAAGCTGTTTTTAGACTACAGTCAAATTGTATTACATTAAGTTTATGGGTTATTGTAGGTTTTTCGGGCTGTATGGCCATGTTCCAGAAGCATTCTTTCCTGACGTTTTGCCTGAATCTGTGGCAAGCATCCTTAGAGGTTGTGAGGTTTGTTGAAAACTAGGAAAATTGGGTTTATATGTCTAATACATTAAGTTTGTCTTTATTGGTTTTCAGAGCCACTCAGTCCAACCTGCTGCCCTACAGAAATGCACAATCAAAGCACTCCTGTCAGATGGCCATCCCGTCTCTGCTTAAACGCTTCCAGAGAAGGAGAGACTCCAACACACTTCAAGGATGCATATTCCATTGCTAAGCAGCTCTTGCTTTCAGGAAATTCTACATCATGTTTAGGCGGAATCTCTTTTCCTGAAATTTGGATCCATTTCTCTGTGTGGATTTTGCCAGCTGCACTCAGTTGTAGTGAGCCATCTCTGTCCTAATAGAAAATATTTTCTACCGACTTAATCTCAGATAAACAATTGAGATTCATTTACACAAGACTGGCTCTTGGTGGAGATGAACAGTGCTAGCAAGCTGGCTTGGTGATATGACGGACACATGTTTCTGCGTTTCTGGACTTTGTTTTACTGGGCCCATTACAAAATTTCCCACTGGCTGATAAGTAGCCAGGAATGTTGGTCCTGAAAGGGAAACAGTCAGTTACACCTGTGGAAGGATATTTGATTAAGAAATGTCGACAAATATTAGGCCAGAGAGAGGCCTCCAGGCAGAGCTTTGGTTTATCTGGTTTTGCTACCTTCTGTTAATGCTTAACTCCATCGCTGTTTTTTGCTAAACAAACAAAGCGCTGGGGTTTTGGTCTGCCAAAAGACAGGTCATCTGCTCTAGAAACTTTAATAAATTAAGAAGCGCCCAAAGACCAGCTTTAACCTAGAATCCTTCTTCCTGCAGTGGTCCTCCAGTATTCCTGGGATGTCAACATGCAAAGTAGTAGGACTGTTTAATTTCGTCGGAAAGCTCCAAAATTTGTATTAAATTCGGATGTAATTCACTTCCGAATCGTTTTTGAAGAGCTTTAAGCAACCCGGATGTAAATTTGCAGTTTTGAAGCCAGCGCCACCATCTTCAAAAAGGGTTTGGGGCCTTTCAGATTGGGGGAAGGCATGAGTTTGGAAGCCCATGCCTTCCCACCCGGATCTGAACGGCCCCTCGATCAGAAGCAGAGGGAAGGCCTGGGCTTTCAAACCGGGTTTGATTTCTTCCATCCCACATCAGACTGATGCAGGATGGAAGAAATACACTTGCAAATTGGGTTTACACAGCTCTCCCCACACGTCCTTCTCTCCTGCGAGAAGAACGTGTGGGGAGAGCTGTGTGTGAGCTAAACTGCAGTCGCTCCCAAATCATCATGCAGGAGACACTCCGAGAATCATTGGTGACTTTACGGAGTAATACAAACAGGATCCAAGCCAGAAGTGGCGAGCACCTCTGGAATGCACACATATATACCCTCCCACGGATTCAAACTCTGTGTTCCCGCTTCCCCCTTTCCCGCTGGAACTTTCACCCCTGAACCTCAGGCGGTTGGCATTCTCAAGGCAGCTCCTTATCTATTGTTATGGCTAAGTCAGAAACCCGAGTTTTGGGCGCCAACGTCTTGGCCCGGAATCCCGGTGCCTGACAGGATGCCTCCCTCTTCTTCCTGCAGGGAAACAGAATGGAGAGGTTTTTCGTCACTCCCAGAATCTAGGGGACCCAAGTACTTTTTCAACAGGCTGCAATGAAACATCGGGTGCACTTTGCCTAGCGATTTGGGGAGATACAGCTCGTGTGATACCGTGTTCACATTGCGTTTCACACGGAAGGCGCCTTGTAACGGGGCCCCAGTTTCCTTGAGGGGAGATCTAATTTCAGGTGCTTTGTGGACAACCACACTAAGTCCCCTTCCTGGAACTCTTCGCCCTCCCGGCGCTTGTTGTCCACAAATTGCTTATAACGCTTTTGCGCTTCCTTTAACGCCTTTACCACTCGGGGCCATGCCACACGTATCCTCTCTCGCCAAGCACCTCGGTCCCCCTTCTCCCCCTCCCATTCAGGCAGTTTGGGCAATGCGGCGATGGCCTGACCATATACTACTTCAAACGGGGAAACACCCGTGGCTGAGTGGACTGCTCCATTAAACGCTACCTCTGCGAATGGGAGAATATCTACCCAGTTTGACTGTTCGCGATTGGCGTATGTGCGGAGGAAATGCCCTAGCGTTTGCTGCATTCTCTCCACCCCGCCATTGGACATCGGATGATACACGGAGCTAAGCCCTTGCCCGGCCCCCATCTCTTTCACAAAACATTTCCAGAACCGGGCCGTAAATTGCACCCCCCGGTCACTGATAATTTTCCCAGGACACCCATGCAAACGATACACATGTTTTACATATAACCCCGCCAATGCTTCGGCGGAAGGAAGCCGTGTCAAAGGGATGAAGTGCGCTTGCTTTGAGAACAAGTCCATCATGGTCCATATGTACTTGTGCCCCCTGCTGGGGGGCAATTCTCTGATAAAGTCCATTGCGACATGGGTCCAAGCTTCTTGGGGTTCGGCCACCGTTTGTAACAGTCCCTGGGGCCTTACCCTGGGCACTTTGTTCTCTGCACACAGCTCACATTTGCGAACATAGTCCTTCACATTGTCTCTCATTTTGGGCCACCAGCATTGGTTATAGAGTGCTTTCATAGTCTTTGTGGCCCCCAAATGTCCGGCACTCTTATTGTCATGACACCTCTTCAACATCTCATTTCTCAATGGCATTGGTGTATACAGCTTTTTATTCATAAACCACAAACCCCCCTGGTTCACACATTTCTCTTTGTTATCATGCAGCCATTCATCTTTATTACTCATCTGCTTGAGTTCCTTCTCCCAGGCCCCCCTCCCTTGGGACAAAACAGTGAATTGGTTCTCTCTGGCCTTTTGGCTCTTGGTTTGCACCGCCATGCCCCACTGGCTGTCAGAAAATACACTTCCCATGAGCCCGGGGGGGGGGGGGGCGTCCGTGCTGAGGCAATCGTGACAGGGCATCTGCCAGGACGTTCTCCTTCCCGTGGAAGAACTTAAGATGGAAATTAAAGCAGCTGAAATATTGTGCCCATCGGATCTGCTTTGCAGACAGCTTGTGGGGCGACTTTAAGTACTGGAAATTTTTGTGGTCGCTCCACACCTCGAATGGAGATTTTGCCCCCTCCAGAAGGTAGCGCCACATCTCGAGGGCCAGCTTTACCGCATAAGCCTCTTTTTCCCAAATGGGCCATTTTTGTTCCGTTTGGCCGAATTTGCGTGAAATGTACGCACATGGTCTCAACTTCCCCTCGTGGTCCTTTTGGAGCAGAGCCGCCCCGCATGCCCGATCAGAGGCGTCACAGTGAAATACAAATGGCCTGTTGGTATCGGGGTGTACTAATAGAGGCCCCTGTGTGAACCATTCCTTTAGTTTATCGAAGGCGCTTTGGCATTCAGGGGTCCAATTGAGTTTGGCCCCCAGGGCCTTCATTTTGCGGGGTTTCCCCCTCTCCTTGGTTTTTAAGAGCTCGGACAGGGGTAAGGACAGCACAGCAAAGTCCTTTATAAAATTGCGGTAGAAATTGGCAAACCCCAGGAAGGATTGCAGCTGTTTCCTCGTCTTTGGGGCCTCCCACCCTGGAACGTCCTCCACTTTGGCAGGGTCCATGCTAACCCCTTGGGCTGAGATTCTTTTTTTTAAAGGTTTTTATTGAGCATAAAAGAACACCAAACAAACAATACAATCATACATATCACTCTCCCCCCAGATGAACAGATGACCCTGGGCGGAGGGCTATTCACATCCGACACCAAATACAGACAGCTGAGATATTGACACCCTTCACCCACATCCCCACTTCCCCTACCCCCCTCCACCAAACATAACAGAAAGTTTTAACTCCCTAGACACTTTGGAGGAGTTGCAGCCCTTTGGAGTAGCCGTATATACAATATCAATACTGTCTCTTTGGGTCCTTTGGGTTCTCATTCCCAACGACTGAACTTGGCCATCATGGACCTACTCCCTCAGGATTAGTTTTATAGGTATTTAAATTTATTTTTTCTTATAAATTCTATAAACTTCTCCCAGTTGGTATTGCTCGCAGGGTTCCTATTTCGTGTGAGCCTTTGGGTCAGTAGATCCATGTTCATAATATCCAAGGATTTTAACATCCAGTCATTGAAGTCAATCATATCCTTATTTTTCCATTGCCGGGCAATACATAGCCTAGCAGCAGTGGCCAAGTAAAAGGTTTTTTTAAATTTTTTACTTTTACTTGGCTGAGATTCTGTACCCTAGAAAATCTAATTGTTCCCGGTGGAATTCGCACTTGGTCAGCTTAGCATACAGTTTCGCTTCCCTCAACCGTTGCAGCACCTGACGCACCAGCCGCACATGTTGGTCTTTTGTTTTTCCAATTATGAGAATGTCATCCAGGTACACAAAATCTTTCGCGCCTGAACCTCAAGCCATTGGCATTCTCAAGGCAGCTCCTTATCTATTGTTATGGCTAAGTCAGAAACCCGGGTTTTGGGCGCCAACGTCTTGGCCCGGAATTCCGGTGCCTGACACTGTGTAAACCCACTTTGCAAGCCCCTTTCATCCATCCCGCATCAAACTGATGCGGGATGGATGAAAGCAGCTTGCAAAGTGGGTTAAGACTCCCGCGAGAAGGAGGTGGGGAAAGAGGAGTCTTAACCTACTTTGCAAGCCGCTTTCATCCATCCTACTAACCCAGGTTTAACAGGGCTCCTGGCCTAGGTCAGAAGCCCTGTAAAACCCGGGTTGGAAGCACTTTTCTTCCCTCCCACAACGCCTGTTAAACCCTCCCTGTTAAACCCTTCCCATGCTTCCCCACGGATGTAAACGGTGCAGTTTAGATCCGTGGGGAAGGCATGGGCTTCCAAACCCTGTTAAAACACACTTCACAAAATAAATAAATAAATAAATATTATTAGAATTGCACATTATTAGTATTATAAAGCCTCTGGTGGCGCAGTGGGTTAACCCGCTGAGCTGCCAAATTTGTTGACCGAAAGGTCGCAGGTTTGAATCTGAGGAGCAGTGTGAGCTTCCGCTGTCAGCCTCAGCTTCTGCCAACCTCGCAGTTCTAAAATATGCAAATGTGAGTAGATCAATAGGTTCTACTTCGGCAGGAAAGTAACAGTGCTCCATGCAGTCATGCCAGCCACATGACCTTGGAGGTGTCTATGGACAACGCCAGCTCTTTCGCTTAGAAATGGAGATCAGCACCAACCCCAAGAGTCGGACACAATTGGACTTAATGTCAGGGGAAAACCTTTACCTTATATGATTATATTGTACTATATCACTATACTGTAATATTATTAGTAATATTACATGTAATATGAAATATAAAATTATTATATTATAGTATTTTTAATATTATATTGTATTATATTACAATATTATCAATATTATATGTGTATAAAATATATTATATTATTAGAACAGCACAATATTAGTATTATATATTACTATATTGTACTATAGCACTATACTGTACTATTATTTGTAATATTACATGTAATATGAAATATAACAGTATTATATTGTATTAGTATTAATATTATCTTGTATTACATTATAATTTTAATCTCTCACTGCAATCTGCAGTAGAATCTACTCAAAATTAAGCCCTAGGGTGTATCTACACTGTAGAATTAATCATAATAATAATAATTATTATTATTATTATACACTTTATTTATATTCTGCTTTATCTCCTCAGAGGGACTCAGAGCGGATTACAGTATATTTATTTATTGTTTATTTATTATTTACCACATTTCTATTCCGCCCCTCTCAGCCCGAAGGCGACTCAGGGTGGTTTACACAAGGCAATCTCTGCCCTCCAATCAAAACACGAGCAAAACAAACCAAACAATAACAATATAACACAAAAATTAGCAATTAAAACATAGAATTACAATCTCAGCATCACGTTGAAATCACTTTCCGTCACATCGTCATCATTCCATATATCTAATTAACCTTTATATTTCATCAGCAAATGCCTGCTCAAACAGCCAAGTCTTGACTTTCTTGCGAAATGTCAAGAGGGAGGGGGCTGATCTGATGTCACTAGGGAGGACGTTCCAAAGCCGAGGAGCCACCACTGAAAAGGCCCTGTCTCTCGTCCCCGCCAGTCGCGCCTGTGAAGAAGGTGGGACCGAGAGCAGGGACTCTCCGGATGATCTTAAACATCTCGATGGTTCATAGGGAGAGATGTGTTCAGACAGGCAAGTTGGGCCAGAACCGTTTAGGGCTTTAAAGGCTAAAGCCAGCACTTTGAATTGTGCCTGGTAGCAAACTGGCAGCCAGTGGAGCTGGCACAACAGGGGAGTTGTATGCTCTCTGAATGCCGCTCCTGTTATCAACCTGGCTGCTGTCCGTTGGACTAGTTGCAGCTTCCAAACAGTCTTCAAAGGCAACCCCTCGTAGAGAGCGTTGCAGTTTAATCTATAAAGTATAAGGCAGGCCTGTCCAACAGGCGGCCCGGGGGCTGTACATGGCCCCCTAGCCCCTTGGCTACGGCCCCCCTTGCATGGCCACAATGTTTCTGCAGTTCTGGTCCACAGGAAGGCAATGTGAACAAGCAACAAATTCCACTAACAGGCCAATTTAAGAAAAAACATAGCTGGAATTTTCTGTTAGTTTCAGCAAAAACAATGAAGAGCCCTAGAAATGAACACTTTGATGATCTCTGGACCTTTTGGTGAGCTCAGGTATGTGTGGGCTGTCATCGAAAGTGTTTAAGTGACCTGAGGTCCCTTAGTTGCTTAAGCCTAAAATGACTGGTCTCTTTCCATTTTCGTTCCCTCCTTTGCACCCTTTCTAATCCTCCTGCGCTCTGTAAGGAGCAATTTCACTCAGTAAGATCCAACTCCAGATTAGACAAGACAATGGCACTCATTAACTATATTGCAGTTTGCATTTGATAAGGATTGAGTCAGTACAAAGAAGCTATTGTTGTTCATCCTTGTCATCCCTAAATAGGAGATACAATTCAAAAAACCTAACAATTAGCTTGCCCAGAATGAATTAGGAACTAGTCCACACAATTGGTAGGATTGACACAGGGAAAAGTCCACTAGAAGATAAATCCATGGGGATGATAGGTTTGTTGAAATCTCAGATTTCTATGTGGATTTCAGGGAGCCCCCGGTTAACGGCGCTCCATGCAAGCATGCTGACCTTGGAGGTGTCTACTGACAACATCGGCTCTTCGGCTTAGAAATGGAGATAAGCTCCAACCCCAGAGTCGGACACAACTGGACTAAATGTCAGAGGACAACATTTACCTTTATCTATATGGATTTCAGAATTTGGATTTGTAGGACAGTGCCCCAAATCTCAGGTATGAGCAAACTAGTCCTTCTGTTTTTAGAAATGGGGTCTTGATAATTGGTTCTTTCTTTTAGCTAGCATGCACTGCTAGGTATAGCTTGATGCTTGCATGTATATACTTAGGAGATTGTCACATGAGACTTGTAGCATGCGTTTGAAGCTCCTTAGCCACAGACGAAGAGCTCACAATCACTGCTGAAGCACTTCAATGCAGTTTTCAAATCTGGGTTGCTGTGTGTTTTCCGGGCTGTATGCTCCAGAAGCATTTTCTCCTGACGTTTCGCCTGCATCTATGTCAGGCATCCTCAGAGGTTGTGAGGACTGTTGGAAACTGTGTTCTCCAATAATATTCTGTGTCCAGGTTGGTTCATCAGGTGCTCTGGTATAGCTGACTTCTTCGGTTGAAGTAGTCTGCAGTGCTTTCATGTTCCTTGATTCGTGTGTGGGCAATGCTGCGTTTGGTGGTCCCTCTGTAGAGTTGTCCGCAGCTGCATGGTATCCGGTAGACTCCTGCAGAGGTGAGAGGATCCCTCTTGTCCTTTGCTGAATGTAGCAGCCAACAAATCCAACAATTGCTACGATTTGTTGCAATAAATGCTTTGAATCAAGGTGGCCAATGGAAACATTCACACCTACCTCCAACAGACAAGAGTTCTTTCTCCCACCCTGGACTTTCCACAGATATATAAACCCAATTTTCCTAGTTTCCAACAGACCTCACAACTTCTGAGGATGCCTGCCATAGATGCAGACAAAATGTCAGGAGAGAATGCTTCTGGAACATGGCCATACACTCCGGAAAACACACAACAACCCAGTGATTCCGGCCATGAAAGACGTCGACAATACAGTTTTCAAGTCATTATTAGGTTATCCTTTTCAATAAACAGGGTCAACCTGTATTTGAGCAGCTGAAAGTGTTTCCAAAACTGTCCAAAATGTGCTGACGTAATGCAATAATTTAAAAGTGCTAAGAACTGAATCCAAAGGAAGACTTTTTGGGCAGAATATTTTATCTTCTCACCCCATTTCTTTCATTGCTCCCCATACTATCATATCAATTTTGACTTATGGCAACCCTATGAATGAGAGAATTCATGAGGTCTGGACATCAACAGTGTTACTCAAGTCTTGAATATTTGGGGTTGCTTTGATTGAATCAATCCACATATAAAGCAGTCTCCCTCTTTTCTCACTATCTTCCACTTCGCTCATTGTTATCATCTTTTCCAATGAGTCACATTGTCCCATGATATGTCAAACTATGGCAGCCCTAGTTTAATCATCTTGCTCTTAGTTGCTCATAAAACCCCTGAAATTTTAATAAAAGTCATATTTAAATTTTGTGCCCAAATTGCATTATTGTTGCATTTGGATTGTTTCTAAATCAGATTGTACCAAATGTTCAGAACAAATAGCAGCCTTCTGAAATGGAAGACTGGTCCTTATTTCAAGGCCTCTGAGCATCAGGGTATTGCTGGGCACTACCATGACATAGTGGTTTGAGTATTGGACTATGACTCTGGAGCCCAGGGTTCAAATCCCCACTTGGTCAGGAAAATGCATTGGATGACCTTAGGTGAGAGCCACATAGGCTCAGCCCCAGATAATAGTGATAGGTGTCATTGTAGGGTTGCTGCCATTTGGAAATAATTTATTTATTTATTTATTTATTGTATCAGAAGCAAACCAAAGGTACAGTTGTAATGTATTGTAAAAACACAACGTTTTTATATTAAACTAGCTGACCCGGCTACGCGTTGCTGTGGGATTTTTTTAAATTGGGGACTGTGTGTGTAGTTATGTATATGTGTATATGTATGTGTGTGTATATGTGTGTACTTATGTTTATGTGTGTTTGTATATGTACAGTATGTGCGTGTATATGTGTTGATGTGTGTAAGTCCAGGTGTGTTTATGTATGTGTATGTGTATATTTGTATATTTTTGTGCATGTATATGTGTGTGTGTATGTGTTTCTGTGTTCCTTTCTTCTCCCCTGTTTCCTTCCTTCCTTCACTCCATCCTTCTATCCTTTCCTTCCTTTCCCCTCCCCTCCTTCCTGCTATCCTTTCTTTTTCCTTCCTTTCTTCTTCCCCCTTCCTTCCTTCCATCCATTCTTCCTTCTATCCTTCCTTTACTTTCTTCTCCCCTCCTTCCTTCCCTTCCTTCCTGCTTTCCTTCCTGCCATTCCTCCCCTTTCTGTATCAGTCCTTGCTCCCCTTGTCTCAGTCCCTCCATTCCTTTCCCTACCTTTCCCTACCACCACCAACATTCTGACTCTCTGAACTGCCAGGGGGTGGGGTGGGGGGTGGGGCTCCCAGCCTACATTCTAACTGAGGGAGTATTTGCATAATCCCTCTAATTGGTCAGCTCCACTAACATTCCGACGCTGTAAACTGCCAGATGGAGGTGGTGTGAGGGATCATGGCAGTTGTAGTCCATAATGTTTTTTTGGATTTGTGGCTGTTGGCTCTTTTTGGGGTGGGGGTGGGGTTGTTTTGGTAAGCATACCTCGTAGGGTTTTCTGGGTATGTGGGCTGTTTTTGTGTTTCTACCTTGTGTTGTTTCTTTGTTTTGGAGTCAGGAAACATGACATGGAGGATTTTATATATATATATAGAAGATGTCTTTTGACTAGTAGCTGGCCATTTGGACATGAGAGAAGGCAAGAATGCAAAACATCGAGGCATCCCCTGGGCAACGTCTTTGTAGACAGCTGATTTTCTCACACAAAAGCGACTTGCAGAATGCAACTTCAATGTACAAAATAAGAACGATTGACTTCCAAAAACAAAGCAGAGAATGATTTTGTCCTTGCGGAGCAAGAGAAGTGACATACTTCCAAACATGAAGGAGTATGCAAAACCTCAGACATAAATCATGCTGTGATAAATAAACTTTGCCTAACAATTTCCTTTGTTTGTGTAATTGCAGAGCTGGTATCTCACTCAGATACGGACTTTCCCAAGCGATGAGATTTTGAAACTTTAATTCTTATGCAAAACTTTGGCTTGTGGCTGGCAACACCTGGTTTGATGCCATGTAATTTAGCTACATTTGTGTATGTGTATATGTTTTTCAAGTTACCTGTAGACTTATGGCGACCCCATGAGTTTCATAAGAGTTTTCTTAGGGAAGGCAAACTCAAATGTAGTTTTACCAGTTTTTTCCTCTGAAATAGTGCCTACAGCACCTAGTTATCTCTGGGTATCCTCCTACCCAATTACTAACCAGGGCTGATCTTGCTTAATATTCAAAATTTGACAGGATCTGGTGCCTTTAGGGTATTTAAACTTTAGTTGCAAATACAGGTTATCTAGTTGTGGGACATCTCCCCCTTCCCTCACAGAAAAGGGAACTGTGATTACTATCTTGAAAAGTAGTAGAAAGGAGATGAACGTTGTGAAGTTTCATTCATATACAACATGAGTTAAGTGGGGAGAAGCTCCTGGGCCTCATCTAAGCTGTCACAAAGTGCAGTATAGGAAACACATTAGCTTGGGGTGTCCAAACGAGGCGTCCAGGCTAATGTATTTTAACTTGAGGTAAGCTTTTTTACTCCAACTTACCCCAGGTTTTAAAAAGACTAGCAAAGGCTGCTTTCACACTGCCACATAATGTGGATTGAACCAGCTGCAAAACTCTGCCTCCCCTCCTCTGAAGGTCCATCATTTCCTAATGATGCTAGAATGCGAAAGAATGGATCCTGCAGGAATCACAAAACATAGTTTTCTTATCCTGCAGGAATGGACGGGCAGGGAGGGCAGGGATGTCATCTGATCTTCCATCCAAACTGCATTATATGGCAGTGTAGATGGTGCCCAAATCTGACAGACAGAGGCCTTATCATTATTGGCTAGGTCGTGCCACTGAGGCGGACTTTCACAGCCATTATGTGTTGGCATAATGAAAATCACGCATAGTTCACGTTTTATCAGCCCACACACTGTCTTACCAGAGAAAGACAATATGTCACACAGATTATCAATAAAGAACAAAAACTTTACTCTTTGTAATGCAGAGCAACATATTTACAATCATGAGATCAATTGCATTAACTCACAGTGTCCTTTTTGAGATATATATAAATAGTCTTTCGGTGTCCATGTGGAAAATCTCCTTCCAGCTACTTATGAAGCAAGAACTGTCTCTCTCTCTCTGCAAGCACCTACACAGCTCAGCCTAAAAATGTAACTGTTGCCAAAACTCCCAGGCTGAGCTAGCTCCTCGGGTGTGGCCCAACCAATCAACTTCATGCTTTTCAATTTACAATTAACGCACTCACTAACTGATTTCTTTACATGCCCTAACAACATGCAGTGCCGCATTATGTGGATGTGTGGAAGCACCTCTAGACCTGCATCGTATCTTGTCCTGTGCACATCAAACTCATAAGCCTGTTCTACAACAGTGATAGGGCCACTGTATGTGTCAGATTTGGGCCCCATCTACACTGCCATATAATACTGTTTCAAATTACTTTACATGACAATGCAGATGGGGCCATATTCCTATTGATGCAGCCTAGAACCACATTGTATTTTTATCTGCTACATCAAACTGCTGACTCACATCCAGCTTGTGATCTACTAAGATTCCTAGAATCCTTTAGCGTGTACTATTTGTCAAGTCAGCTGTCACCCATCTTCTATCTTCTGTCTTTGCAACTGAATATTCCAAGCACAATGACATTTAGATCTATGAGCAACAAATTGCACAATTAATTTGACATGTATGCATTGTTCTCAAAGTTCCAAGCATCCAATGAAGTGTCACAGCTCCTAGTTTCTTTTTTTTTTTTTGAAGTAGTTTTTTAAATTTTTCAATATACATAAAACAAAAGACATTCTAACTAAAGGATTGGGAGAAGGTATGATCTGGGAACAAGGGGAAGAGGATATCGGGAACTGGTATGGGTAGGGGTAGTTAAGGGAACATCTAGGGACGGGCTGGGGAAACTGTGACTTCCAAATTATCATTTGGCGTTGTTACACTCATTTTTATAGTTCATTGAATTCTTTCCTTTCAGGCCTCTCCCTCTATTTATATTTCTTCCATCCCCCCCGGAATCAATTAGGCAATGCTTCTTGGATCTTTTAGTTTTTTATGTAAATTTTTTTGTTTCTCTGAATTCTTCATATAGTTTCCAGTCAGTATGCTTGATAGGTCTTCCATATGATATCTTTAAGGCATGAGTTAGTTTGTCCATATCTTTTATTTCCTCCATTTTGTTCAGCCATTCTTCAATGGTTGCCAATTCTTTTAATTTCCATTTTCTCGCGTGAACCATTTTCTAGCCGCTGTTGTCAGGTATGTGAATAAAATGTCCTGATTCTGGTCTAAATCCAGCTCTTCATCCGTAATTCCTAATAAAAAATATTCAGGTTTCATTGTTATTTTCTTTTTTAGTATTTTCTCACACTGATCATGGATTTCCTTCCAAAATTTATTCACTTTAGGACAAGTCCACCAAGTATGGTAAAATGTTCCCACCTCCTTCTCACACTTCCAGCATTTGTTGTTTGCTATTTTGTACATTAACCCTAATTTGTGAGGGGTTATATACCACCTATGGAACATTTTGTACCAATTTTCCTTTATATCTGTAGCATATGTGTATTTTATTTATTTTTTCCAAAATTTGCTCCCATTCCTTCAGTTTTATTGGTCTACCTATATTTTTTGCCCATGATATCATACATTCTTTCACAGTTTCTTTTTCTGTTGCCCAAATTAATAAGCTGTTGTAAATATTAGTAATATTTTTTCTTTCTGTCTTCACCACTTTCTCATAAAAACTATCTTTATCGACAAAGCCCAACTTTTTGTCTTTATTCCAATCTTCTTTAATTTGTAAATATTGTAGCCATGAGAAGAATTTGAATTGTTTTGATATCTCCTCTTTTGTCTTTAGGCAAGTTTCTTGTCTATTCTTGTTTAGTAAATCCTTGTATGTGGGCCATAGGGACCAACCCAATAGCCTTCTTTGTCTGGCCTCCATCAGTGATAACCACCATGGGGTTCTCATATATAGTTTTTCTTTGTATTTTTGCCATATTTTTAGAAGTGATCCTCTTATAAAATGGTTATTAAAGTTCTTTTCTTTTTTCTCCTGGTCATACCATAAGTAGGCATGCTATCCAACCCTTAGATCGAAGCCTTCCAGAGCAAGCACTTTCTCCCTTTTCAGAGCAATCCAGTCCTTAATCCAGGTTAGGCCCACGGAGTCATGGGTTGGGTAAACCAAACCCTCCTCTGTTTTTTGTGTCTATTCGATTATTGTATTTTATCCTTGGTTTTTTCCCTTTCCATATGAATTTCATTATTTCTCTATTCCATTCTTTAAATAATTTGTTTGTGCTTAATACCGGGAGGTTTTGAAAAAGAAAAAGAAATTTTGGAAGAATGTTCATTTTTATCGTCGCAATTCTTCCCATTAGGGATAAATTTAGATGATTCCATTCTGCTAAATTCTTCTGGGTTTCCTTCCATTTCTCTTCGTAGTTGTTTTTTATTAGTTGAGAATTCTTTGCTGTTAAATTTATTCCCAAATATTTAATCTTTGAAGATATCTTCATCCCAGTCAATTTCTGCAATTCAATTACTTTCTTCTTGGGAATATTTTTTGTCAATATTGCTGTTTTATCTTTATTAATTTTTAATCCTGCTAATCTTCCATATTCTTCTATTTTATCAATCCATTTTTGAATGTTTATTCTTGGTTCTTTTACTATACAAAACAGATCATCTGCAAATGCTCAGAATTTATAACTGTGTTTTCCCACTTTGGTGGCCAGGAGATTTGAGTCTTCTCTTATATCACGAAGTAGTATCTCTAGTGCCATTGTGTATATTAATGGTGATAATGGACAACCCTGTCTCGTTCCCTTTTCTATTCTTATCTCTTTTGATGGTTGGCCATTTATCCGTAATACTGCTTTTTGTGTACTGTATATCGCCTCTATGGCATTCATAAAGTGGAAGCCAATATCAATCTCTTTCAATATTCCTTTGAAAAAGTCCCAGCTCAGATTGTCGAAAGCCTTTTCTGCGTCTATGGCCATTAAAGCCATCTCTATTTGGTGTTGATCATCATAAAATTCAAGAATGTCCAAAATGTTTCTCAAATTGTCCTTTAGGTGTCTGCTCGGAAGAAAACCCGTTTGTTCTTCCCCAATCCAGACATTTAAAAATCCTTTCATTCTCTCGCTCAGAATTTCCATAAATATTTTATAGTTCAGATTTAGCAAGGAGATGGGCCTATAATTTTTTTACATCAGTACCTTCTGTATTTTCTTTGTGTATAAAAGTTATATTTGCCATTTTCCCAAGTTTCAGGCACCATACCTCCCTTTAAGATTTTGTTCAATAGAACCAGAAGATGGGGCATTAATTCTCGCATTGTTTTATAATATGTAGCTGAGAAACCATCTGGTCCCGGTGCTTTATTTGGGTTTAATTTCTTAATTGCTCTTTTTATTTCTTCTTCTGTTATTTCCCTGTTTAATACCTCTCTCTCTTCTTCTGATATTTTCTCCAGGTGCTGATTTCCCAAAAAGCTCACAATCTCGTCTTTCTTGCTATCTTCCTGTTTATACAAGTTCCCATAGAATTTATGGAATTCTTCCATTATCTCTTTGTCTTTGGTTTTTATTTTTATTATTTGGTTTACTTGTCTTTTCTTTTTTAACCTCCAGGCCAACCACCTTCCCGGTTTGTTCGCATTTTGGAATTCTCGTTGTTTTATTAATTTTAATTGTTTTGCTAGCTCTTCCACCTCTAAACTGTCTTTCTGTTTCCTTAGAGACTGTAGAGTTTTTACAATCTTTCCATCCATCGGTGTTTTTTTTAATTTATTTTCCTCTTTCTCTATCTCACTATTTATCTTTTGAATCATCTGTCTTTTGGCTCTATTTTTCTTTGCTTTTTTCTGGATAAAGATACCCCTCATTACCGCCTTTCCCGCATCCCAAAGGGTTTCTGTCTTTGTTTCAGGGGTTTTGTTTAAATCAAAGTATTCCTTTAGCAGTTTTTTTAACTTTTAACTATTTCTTCTTCTGATTTTAGTAAGTTGTCGTCTAGTCTCCATCTTCTTATTGTACATCTTTTATTCATTACCATTTCTATGGCACCTTGGTCTGAGATATCTCTTGGTCTGATTTTAATTTCATCTATTCTCAGTGTTAGCATTTTTGAAGTCCAAATCATATCAATTCTAGACCAACTCTTATGTCTGTTGGAATAGAATGTGTAGTCTATTTCCCTCTCATTGTATGATCTCCATGCATCTTCGAGATCTAACTCTATTTTCAATCTCAAAAAGTTTTTTGGTAAAGAACTAATCTCCTCCTTTTTCCTTCCCTTTATTGATTTTGATTTGTCTTTCTTTATATTCATCACCCCATTAAAGTCTCCCATTATGGTTAGATTGTCGTATTCCATTTCCCGGATTTTTGACTCCAGCATTAAGGCAAAATTTGTTTTTGGGCCATTTGGGGCATAGATATTACAAATTAATGTTTTTTCCTCTCCTTGTTTTATCAACACTGCTATTATTCTTCCCTCTGAGTCTCTAAATGCGAATTCCGGTGACAAAGCTTCTTTAGCATACAAAACCACGCCATTTTTTTTGCGATGCCGAATAAAATTCCTTTCCTAATTATTCATTTTTTAAGTGCACTACATGTTTTTGTGCTATGTGGGTTTCTTGTAATGCTGTTATATCATTATTATCTTTCCTAACCTGGTTAAACAGTTTTTTCCTTTTTGATGGTGAATTAATTCCGTTCACATTGTTTGAATAGTATTTTATTTGTCTTAAAGATTCATTCATTTTCATCAATTTATTCTGTTTCTCCTGTTTCTCAGCTCCTAGTTTCAATCACTGCGTCCCAACAAGCCATCCTGGCAACCATTGTCCATAATCCGATAACACTGGGACCCATATCTCAAAGATAAACATATCAGGACTCTTTGTCCTCGTGACCTAACCAGCATTGTTCTTCCAAACTTTCTTGCCTTTAGAGTGAGTAGATGACTTCAAGTTTACCCAGTGACAATTCATTGAAATTCCTGCCAGAATTCTCCTTCAATCAGCGGCCAAGATGAATGGACCTTTAAATTTTCAGACCAGGAATAAATGGTCCTTTGAACCAATGGGACCATGGATCCTGAAAACCGCACCAATCATCACGGTTCCTCACCACTTTCAATGTCTATAAATTCCTATAAAATGTATGTGCCAGTTATTTTTTCATGTCAGGAGTGATTTGAGAAACTGTCTTCATTGGATTCAGTTGGAGCAGGCACACTGGGCTTCCAAACCCACGGTTCCACTGTAACAAATTCACAAAAGAACAGCATGAGATGCAATTTAGTGAAAACAAGGTGAGCAATAGCAAATTATAAAATGGGCTTCATGCTTTTTCCTACAGGATTTTAGTATTGCATTTGTCACAATGGCAGCAGATATTACCCAAATAATAGTTCATTTCCTGCCATATATTTACACTGCCTTACATAAGATTTGATCCAAGGGTAGTATATACAATGTTTTGTCTCACCCTATCTAATGCCAGACAAGCCTACATTTAGTTCCTCTAAAAGTAAATTATGACTACCAATGCAAACCCTACCCTTTGTTTGTAGTCTGCAATAAATCTTATGGTACACAGCACTCTCATATGTTTGCTCAGAAGAAAGCTCCTCTCTGTTTAATTGTGCTTATGCCTTATTGTTATTGTTTATTTAAAACGTGTTTTACTCCACGTTTAAACATTGAATAAGAGTCTCATGGCAGCTCATAAAGATTAATTATAAGACAGTCCCTCCGCTGAAGGTTTATGGTCTAAAAGAGATGTCACAAAAGAGAAAAAAATATTTAAGGGGGAGCAAGTGAAAAGAAAATTCAGGCACCACATAAAATATGACATCACCACCACTTGTGTAAAACAAAACAAGACAAGCAACAAAGGACAAAACCAAATAAAAATGAGGGTGTCGATCATCTCCAAAAAAAAGAAGCTAGAAACTCAGTCTTTCTAGAAGTAGTTGAATGCAGTTCCAAATGTAATGACTTGAGCTGAAACCATAAACAGAGCTTAGAACTATACAAAAGCTTCTTGCAAACCAGAGATCCCTCTATGTAATAGCTTTCTGGGCTGCAAACCACATCTCCTCTTTGTAGCATCAAGTAGCAAGCCAGAGTTCCTGTGTTATGAAAGCTTCCTGGGGTGAAAGCCATTTCTTCCTCCCTTCATAGAATAGTCTCCTAGGCCACAAACCAGAGCGCTCTTCTAGAAATAACATTGTAGGCTGCAAATAGGATTAAACTCCCCTTGAAGACACAGGTTCACAACATGGGAGTTCTCTTGGAGTCATTGCTAAACCTGGAACCTCAGGTTTCAGCGGTGGACAGGGGAGCATTCGCCCAATTAAAACTTGTGCACCAGCTGTGCTCATACCTTAGGAAGTCAGATTTGGCCATGGCAGTCCACACACTCGTTACATCTCAAATAGATTACTGCAACATGCTCTACGTGGGTTTGCCTTTGAAGACTGTTTGGAAGCTTCAAGTAGTCCAATAGGCAGCAGCTAGTTTGCTTGCTGGAGCAGCGTACGGGAGCATGCAACCCCCTTGTAGCATCCTGGCTGCTAGTCTGCTACCAAGTAGAATTCAAAGTGCTGACTTTAGCCTATGAATCTCTAAATGGTTCTGGTCCAGCTTACCAGTCCAAATGCATCTCCGTTTATGAGCCAGCTAGAGCACTAATATCTGACAGGGAGGTCTTGCTCTCGGTCCCGCTGCCTACACAGTTGCGATTGGTGGGGATGAGGGACAGGGCCTTTTTCGTGGTGGCCCCTTGGCTATGGACCTCCCTATCTAATGAGATTAGATTGGCCCCTCCCTCCTAGTGTTTAGGAAACAACTTAAGATTTGGTTATTCAAGCAGGCATTCGGTGAAAGAGAATTTTGGAAATATTGAAGTAGTCAAAGACACCTGGGATTAATGCAATGTCCAAATGTTTTATGTTATGTCTGTGACTGCCATTATAGTTTTAATGGTTTTAGTCTATTGTCATGTCGTTGATTTAATATATTATGTTTTATAGATGTGAGGCATTGAATTTTGCCATTGATTATGTTGCGAACCTCTTTGAGTCCCCCCAGGGGTGAGAAAAGCAGTGTATAAATGCAATAAATAAATAAATAAACCAGAGCTCAATTTCTGAAGTAGCTTCTTGCCCCCCCCCTCCTTTCAACAGCTTCCCAGACTGCAAACCAGTTTTGAAATGCACACACCAGTCTTTAAATTACCTCTTTAAAAGAGATAATGACAAAAGAATTTGCAGATAGTATGGAGAGCCCTTCCAAGCAAATTCTGGCTTGTATTTTTTAGGATCTCCATTCCATTGGGTAAGAGGTCAGCCGTTGGGCACTTTATTGGAATCTGCAGGTGAGTCATCACTCCTTCCATAGCAATACATAAATGCTTGGATAGGGGTTGTAACGAAATATCTAATTATAATGTAAGTTTTGAATATGTTTATTAATGTTAGTATATGGCAAGTGCAGGCCAGCCTTAGCTGCAGCTGCTTGGTTGATGTGTTGCTATAGTAATGAAACCTGCAGTAGAAATGTATCCAATTCAGCAGAGTGAGGGAGATATAGGGGCGGAGCTAAATGTCAACAGAGAATGGACATTTTAAAATATTAGCCATAGCCGGGTGAGCGAAAGGAAGGTTGGTTCTGGCAATGTGAGAGCTGCACCAAGGAGATTCTATTAAGAGTTTGAGTCTTCAGCCTTGATTTCAAGTGTTAAAGGAACCATTTTGAAGTATAATCTAGCTTGTAAGCTAGAGGGAAAGGAATCCTCAGTATAATATTGTATATTCAGTGGCAAAACTGAGACCAATAAACGGAGAATCTGTGCATAAGTGTCAGTCAGCGGGACTGAGGAGAAAAGTGTTATTTGAGAAATAAATATACAGTTAACCTATTGGTAAGGTGAAGAAACTACAAGATTAAAGTTACCCAGTCAGGAGACTGAGAAAGAATTACATTCCAAAGAAAAAGGAAGTTACTAAAACCATGCTAGAAACAGATAAGCCAATCTGGAAGTTATATAGGAACAGTTTCAAGTGTTCATAATAATAAAAGTTAACTGTAACAATATCTGAGAAGTACTGTAATAAAAATATTGTGTAACCAATATCCTTTGTGTGCCTGACAATCCTTAAATAAATATTTCTTTGTTCAATTCTTACAATAAAGACTTATGTCAAATTACTGAAGTGAAGATATTCTATAAGAAGATGGCTGAAGACATATGGAGCTAGATACAGTTTATGGTATTAGCTTACAGATAGTAGAGAGACACAAACAAGCATTTAAAAAGTCAAGCCTCTATCTCTCTCTCAAGTATCTCTCAAGCCTATTTTCAAACCTCTCACTCTCAAATCTCTCTCAAGTCTCTCTCAAAATACACACACACACATATACAAGTTGCTCAGCCACAGCTACACACACCGCTACTATCCATTATCCCCTCCTCATCGCCTCGTTTGTTGTGATGTCTCAGGGGTGAAGATGTTTTAAACCCCAACAGAAGTACTTGTTGTTATCGAGTAGCTAACACTGATTCCCTTTCCAGTGAGGATGATGGGTCCTGGACCAGGTGTTGAAAAGAAGAGAGGTGAGTTTGTGAAGATGATAGATTCAGATCCCTTGTAAATATAATTGTTGTCAAAAGAAATCAGACCCTCCTCCCAAAATATGAACTTGACATGAATTCCATATAATTGAATATGAAATTTATTTTATTTTACATTTTATGTAGTGTTACACAATTCTGAAAGCATGACATCCTCACTCTTCCATTTCCCTTATTTCCAGTAACTCTGCCAAGAGGGGTAGACAGACTACATATTACAATATAGATTAAATCACCTTTGATAAACTAATTGCCTTAGGGAGGCGAGAAAGGAAATGCACACCCTCCTCCCAACCTCAGGCAGGTACTTTTCCTATGTACATACATATGGAATGCCCTTTGACAAAAGTAGCTTGCCCATAATTTCAAAGGGGCACACCTATCTTCCTTCACAGCCCCTTTCATAATTCTTATGTAATCGTGATATATATCCTTATTAACGAAAAGTAATCAGATGTGCTGAATCAGGGTAACAATATCTGCACTCATATGGCTGGGGTGGCTTTTTAGTTTATCAGGGGAGGGCTTGGCTGTTTTGAGTGGCTGTCAACGTAAATTAAATGTTCTGTACTTTGTGAATGCTTTGTGTCAGAGCATTTGAGAGCGCAGACAATGTATCTGACATCCTTTTGGGCCTGAAAGTAATAAAACTTTGTTCCTGTTGCTTTCAAACTTGGTTCATGTGTTGATTTGGCCATTGGAGTAGCAGAGTATGCCGAACACGAGACTTCAACCTGTAGTCATAGTGGATAGTTGAAATCCAACCACATAATTATCTTATTAGAAGTTTCCTTAGGTCCTGTTCTGGGAGAAAGGTAGCTTAGAAATTAATTGATCCAACAAATAATCATGGCGTGCTTAAGATTTTAGGGAGAACAGACATTTTGTTTGTGATGTTGCTGTTATTTTGCGCGAAATCTCCTAGATTTGCCTACCTAGCAGTTCTGGCTGAAAGGTCATGAAAATTACAGGCTGAAAAAGTAACTTCTCCAACCAGTTATGTTTCTCTCAGCCTCTTGATTAGCTAAGAATATATTCAAATGTATTCTACGAAGCATATGTGTTTTCAAAACAGGAGCCCAGAGCGAAGAACAGCAAACTACAGCACTAATCTCATCTGGAGAAGATAGCAAAATACTTCATGCATATATATTAGCAAGGCTTCCATAATACAGATAAGCACATGCATAATTGGTTCCTTAAATAGATCAAAGTCAGAAAATGCAAGGAGGGCGAGGCTGAGCTGCTTGGTATCAGTGGCAAGAAAATATTGTACATACAGACGCCTGCGGTGCTTTAAACGGATCTGGGCTCCTGCAGTAATATCAGGGAGATCATAGATAACACCCCAAAAGGTCTGCTTAAATAACAGAGTGAGACACGGATACTGATTGATCACAGCTTATAAATATCATCTGAAACCCTTTACTCTCCCGCTGTGCATTTTGTATCTAATCTGCAGATACAGACATACCCACATCTACATCTTAATTATTTTTGATATGATATGGTACTGTACGTGCTGAATCCAAAAGGCATGGGATCAGGGGAGAACATTTTTGTTATCTATGCAGCCTATAATAGCAATGCACACATAATTCTCCTCTGCCTCTCCTTGGCAATCAGCATTCAGTTTCATTTCAAGAGGGAGGGAGAAATTTAATAAAATTATAGACATTCCAGATTCGTGTTTCAAAAGCTGGACTTGCTAACTATATATTATCCTATGCCACATTGTGTCCAGCATGTGGCTACTGTGCTGTGTACTGTGCTTTTAGATATGTTTTAATCGTGATTTTAATTCTGTTATGTATGATTGTTTTTATGAATATGCTGTTAGCCGCCCCGAGCCTTTGGGGAAGGGCAGCAAACAAGTATGAATAAATAAATAAATAAATATTTGTCCTTTCCCCTCCACTTCCAGAAACGGCATTAGTGCTAGAGCTTGGAAATGTTGCTTAATTGAACTATGATTTCTAGAATGGGCATGTTGGCTGAGGAAATTCTAAGAATTTGGGGTTGTATATGTCTGATTAGAAAGATCAGAAAGTCCTAGTTTTCTCTTCTCTCCCCTCGTCTTTCCAATTTTTATTTTGGATGGTCTATATAGGGAGATGCGCTTGGACAAATAGCTAGTGCCTCACTGAAGTACACACTCCAGAATTCCACCACATTAAGTCATGGCAGTTACAGTGATGTCAAATTGCATTCATGTTACAGTGCAGAGTGGCCATTTGTTCCTTGAATAGTTCTGTAGAAAAGGAGTTTCAGTAAATTTAGATTACGGGGAAAAAATTCCTTCTGTGATACTGATATGAAAGCTACAGAAGCTCTATTCTCTTTTATATCTGGATAGTTCAGGTGGAAATAGATAGTGGAGAAATTTCGCCGGATGTTTATCATGTTTACATTTTATTTTTGTGCTACTCTGCTTAGGAACTGAGGGCGAATCTAGACAGCCCCTTTATTGCGGAAACTTCCGCAATAAAAGGGGGGCTGTCCAGACAACGTTCTGGGCAAGCCGGAATTAATTCACCACAAACCAGGAAAACCCTGGCTAATTTGATAATGGGTTTATTCTGCACCTTCTTGAAAGGCGCGGGATAAGCCCAGTACTTCCAGTGCATAATGCTGCAGTCCAGACAGCATTCCCACAGTTTTCCGGGATAAATTAGCTCAGAAAACTGTGGGAATATTTATTTATTTATTTATTTAAAACTTTTGTACCCCGACCTTCTCACCTCTATCGAGGGACTCAGACCGGCATAACAGCAAAAATTCAATGCTATACAGATTAAAAACAACTACAACAATATATTAAAATACATTAAAACCCAGCATAAAACACATCGCCATTAAAACAATTCCACTCAATCTGTAAATGTGGTCATACATTCAGACAATAGCCAATCTCAGCCTATTCTGGAAAGGCTTGGTTCCACATCCAGGTCTTCACCAACCTCCTGAAGGACAACAGAGAGGGGGCAGATCTAGCATCACTTGGGAGAGAGTTCCACAGTCGAGGGGCGACCACAGAGAAGGCCCTGTGCTTGCGAAGCCGGCGGGACCGAGAGCAGGGTCTCTCCAGAGGATCTTAATGTTCTTGATGGTTCGTAGGGGAGAATCCGTTCGGACAGGTAAACTGGGCCAGAACCGTATAGGGTTTTGTAGGTTAAGACCAGCACTTTGAATTGTGCCCGGAAGCTAATTAGCAGCCAGTGGAGCTGGTGCAGCAAGGGAGTTGTACGCTCCCTGTGCCCCGCTCCTGTTAGTAACCTGGCTGCCGAACGTTGGACTAATTGTAGCTTCCGAGCAGTCTTCAGAGGCAACCCCACATAGAGAGCATTGCAGTAGTCTATTCGGGATGTAACCAGAGTGTGGACCACCGTGGCCAAGTCAGACTTCCCAAGGTACGGGCGCAGCTGGCGCACAAGCTTTAACTGTGCAAAAGCTCTCTCAGCCACCGCCGAGACCTGGGGCTCCAGGCTCAGCGATGAATCCAGGATCACTCCCAGACTGCGAACCTGCGCCTTCAGGGGGAGTGTAACCCCATCAAGCACAGGCTGTAACCCTATGCCCTGTTTGGCCTTACGACTGACCAGGAGTACCTCTGTCTTGTCTGGATTTCGTTTCGATTTGTTAGCCCTCATCCAGTCCGTTACAACGGCCAAGCACCGGTTCAGGACTTGAACAGCCTCCTTAGTAGCAGGTGGAAAGGAGTGACAGAGTTGGACATCATCTGCGTACAGATGACACCGCTCCCCAAAACTCCAGATGATCTCCCCCAACAGCTTCATGTATATGTTAAATAACATAGGGGACAGTATTGAACTCTGCGGGACCCCACAGTACAATGGCCGTGGGGTTGAGCAGGAGTCCCCTAGCAACACCTTCTGGGAGCGACCCTCAAGGAAGGACCGAAGCCACTGCAAAGCAGTACCCCGAAGGCCCATTCCAGCGAGGCGTCCCAGAAGGATACCGTGGTCGACGGTATCGAAGGCCGCTGAGAGGTCCAGCAGAACCACACTCCCCCTGTCAAGCTCCCGGCGTAGATCATCCACTAAGGCGACCAAGGCTGTCTCAGTGCCATGTCCCGGCCTAAAGCCAGATTGCGCCGGATACCAATTCCCTCCGCAAAAGCACACCCCCCCCCCCCAACACAGTAAAAAGGAAAAGAACTCAGCCGGCCTCCATGGGATGGCTGCTGGAGTTCTCCTGATGTGTACAAATGACATGCCAGGAGAAGAGGGGAGGGGAGAAAATCACTCCTCCCCCCTCCACTTTCTCCTGGCGCGTAATTTGTATGTGCCAGGAGAACTCCGGCAGCCGTCCCATGGAGACCAGGTGAGTTGTTTCCCTTTTTTCCTGTATGGGGGGGGGGCTTCTGGGGAGGGGGTTAAGTGTCTCAGCACCCACTCCAGAAAGTTGCCACATAACACCCACCTTGCAGGATCTGCATTGGCTGCCAATTGAGCACCGGATCATCTTCAAAGTGTTGGTTCTTACCTTTAAGGCCTTGCACAGCCTGGGGCCAGCGTATCTGAGGGACCGTCTCTTCCCATATTGCCCTACGAGATCTCTCCGCTCTGAGGATACCAACCTCTTGGCTGTCCCCTCTGCAAAAGCGGCCAAACTGACAGCCACTCGCCGCAGGGCTTTCTCGGTGATTGCACCGACATTCTGGAACGCCCTTCCGGCAGACACACGGGCCATCCACGACCTGCTCCCCTTTAGGCGGGCGTGCAAGACCCACCTCTTCCAGCTTGCCTTCCATGTGTAGGTCTCAGCGGGACGTACCCCCCTGCTGGAAAAGATCCTTAACCCAGGTCATTTTTATTGCTGTATTCTGATGTTTTAATGATGTTTGATATTGATATTTTAATGATGTTTATATGCTCTGTTTTTATTCTGTATCGCCGCTTTTACCTTGTGATCTTCTTTTTGGTGCTGTGAGCCACCCCGAGCCCACCAGGAGTGGCGGCATAGAAGCCGAATGAAATAATAATAATAATAATAAAGTGTGCACTTTCTCGGGTGAGTGTAGATGGGCTCTCAGGAACATCCGTGTGTTTTAAACGTGGATGTTCCTGGGATGTTTAGTCTTAAGAAGAGAAGGCTGAGAGGAGACATGATAGCTATGTATAAATATGTGAGGGGAAGTCATAGGGAGGAGGGAGCAAGCTTGTTTTCTGCTGCCTTAGAGACTAGGATGCGGAACAATGGCTTCAAACTACAGGAAAGGAGATTACAGAGAAAAATTGAAACTGATAATTAAGAATTTATTTAGAGAGACTAAAACTCCCTGAGGGGGGCTAGGGAAAAAACAGAAGGAGAAAAACAACACAGACTGAGAACCACCTGAAACAGAAATGGAAGTATATATATATATATATATATATATATATATATATATATATATATATATATTTCATTCGGCTTAATAGACCGCTCTATCCGAAGCTCAGAGCGGTTTACAGCACTTAAAATATACAGGTTAAACACAAAAATGACATTATAAAAATTTAAAAACCCCACTCCCTACAATAAAACTACAGCAGATTAACACATAGTGCAGGTGGCAATGACGAGGCAGGATGGCAGTTATGGCAGGCACTAGTCAAGCGCCAAATGCCTGTCTAAACAACCAGGTCTGCGGAAAGTCATCAAGTCCCATAGGGGTTGCGTTTCCTCTGGCAGCGAGTTCCATAGGGTCAGCGCGGCCACTGAAAACGCCCTCTGCCCCGTACTGGATAGCCTGCAAGTCTTTATACTAGGAACCTCCAACATGTTGAGCCCCTCTGAGCGCAGTGATCTTCTGGGCACATATGGGGTAAGCCGCTCCCTCAAGTACACTGGCCCCAAACCATATAAGGCCTTGAAAGTTAAAACTAACACCTTGAAGGAGACCCAGAATTCAATTGCACCAGCTTGAGTTTCCGGATCGCCGACAAAGGTAGGCCAATGTACAGCGCATTACAGTAATCGAGCCTCGAGATGACCGTGGCTTGGATCACCGTGGCCAGGTCGCAATGGGAGAGATAGGGAGCCAGACGTTTTGCCTGCCGCAGGTAGTAAAAAGCTATCTTGCAGGTGCATGCAATCTGCACCTCCATAGACAGCTGAGGGTCCAGCCGGACTCCTAAGCTCTTGACTAAAGGCTGCGGGCATAGTGCCACGCCATCAAACGTCGGCAACTGGATTCCCCCCCCCCCCCAGCCACAAGATCTCCGTCTTTGCTGGGTTCACCTTCAACTTACTGGCTCGCAGCCATCCAGTTATGGCTTCTAGGCAGAGATGGAAATTATCGGGTACAGATTCCACCCCGGCGTCCATCCTCAGAATGAGCTGGGTGTCATCAGCGTACTGGTGGCACTCCAGCCCAAAACTCCGCACCAGTTGGGCAAGTGGTCGCATGTAGATGTTAAATAACAGCGAGGAGAGGATGGCCCCCTGAGGAACTCCACAATGTAAAGGGGAGCCCTCGGAGACCACCCCTCCCCACTTCACTCACTTATTCAGATTTTCGAGTACAATACTTTAAACAGAAAGTTGGGGATTTAGGGTAAGGGAGTGATATGGGGATAGGAAAAGGGAGGGAAGGAGAGGAAAAAAGGTGAAGGGAAGTAAAAAGGAAGAAGAAAAAAGAAAAATGAGAGGAAAAGAGAAAGGAGAAGAAGGGGGAAATTTTTATATATAATTTCCCCTTCTTCTCTTTCTCTTTTCCTCTCATTTTTCTTTTTTCTTCTTCCTTTTTTTCTTCCCTTCGCCCTTCACCTTTTTTCCTATCCTTCCCTCCCTTTTCCTATCCCCATTTCACTCCCTTGCCCTAAATCCCCAACTTTCTGTTTAAAGTATTGTACTCAAAAATCTGCATAAACATTTTTTTTAAAACTACAAGAAAGGAGATTCCATCTGAACATGAGGAAGAACTTCCTGACTGTGAGAGCTGTTCAGCAGTGGAACTCTCTGCCCTGGAGTTTGGTGGAGGCTCCTTCTTTGGAGGTTTTTTAACAGAGGCTGGACGGCCATCTGTCGGGGGTGCTTTGAATGCAATTTTCCTGCTTCTTGGCAGGAGGTTGGACTGGATGGCCCATGAGGTGTCTTCCAACTCTATGAATCTATGATTCTAATGGCCTGTCTGGAAAGGCCCATTCTAACTTTGTTATCTGAGATTTCTCCATTGTGATGATTTATGATCATCAGCAATTAAAATTTGAACTGGAAACCTGGATACTAGGACAGTAAGGTAGCAATCACACACAACAGGAGAGAGAGAGAGAGAGAGAGAGAGAGAGAGAGTACATCAGAAGCAGGAACCCAACTAGAAAAGCAGTTGGGCCACTCGACGACAATGGCCAGAAAGGGAAAATCAGCAAAGACAAAGAGATTGCTGAGCGGCTAAATGACTTCTTTGCCTCCGTTTTCACACAGGAGGACAGACAACATATGCCTTCAGCTGAGTCAGTTTTTTCAGGGAGGGAATTAAAAGAATTAAAACAGATAGAGATAAACAAGGAGGATGTTCTCATATGCCTTACTAAACTAAATGTCAACAAATCAACAGGTCCAGACGGCATCCACCCCAGAGTTCTTAAGGAACTCAAGTGTGAAATTGCTGAACTTCTAGCTAAGATATATAACCTTTCTCTAAGATCAGGCACTGTACCCGAGGACTGGAGGGAGGCAAATGTAACACCGATCTTCAAGAAAGGATCCAGGGGTGATCCAGGAAAATATAGGCCAGTTAGTCTAACCTCAGTTCCAGGCAAAGTGATGGAAACCATTATTAAAGAAAAAATTACTAGGCACATAGAAGAACAGGCATTGCTGAAAGAAAATCAACATGGTTTCTGCAAAGGCAAATCATGTCTTACTAACTTGTTAGAATTCTTTGAGGGTGTAAATAAACACATAGATAAAGGGGACCCAATTGATATTGTTTACCTTGACTTTCAAAAGGCTTTTGACAAAGTCCCTCACCAAAGGCTCCTAAATAAGCTCTTCAGCCATGGAATCAGGGGACAGGTCTTGTCCTGGATTGGAACCTGGCTAAACTGTAGGAAACAAAGGGTGGTAATAAATGGACACTTCTCTGGGTGGAAAGAGGTGGGAAGTGGCGTACCCCAAGGTTCAGTTTTGGGTCCATTACTTTTTAATTTATTCATTAATGATCTGGATGTAGGAGTGAATTCTGAGGTAGCAAAGTTTGCAGACGACACTAAATTGTTCAGGGTAGTTAAAAATGAAACTGATTGTAAAGAGCTCCAGAAAGATCTCTCGAAATTGAGTGAATGGGCAACAAAGTGGCAAATGCATTTTAACCTAAACAAGTGTAAAGTCATGCACATCGGGCAAAGAACCCCAACTACACTTATCAACTGATGGGGTCAAAGCTTTCGAGACAAATCAGGAAAGGGATCTTGGGGTCTTGTGGACAGCTCAATGAAGATGTCAACCCAGTGCGCTGCAGCAGTGAAAAAAAAGCAAATTCTATGCTAGGCATGATCAGAAAGGGAATCGAAAATAGGTCAGCAAATGTTGTATTACCTCTCTACAAATCTATGGTAAGGCCACATTTGGAGTACTGTGTACAATTCTGGTCTCCGCACCTTAAGAAGGATATAACCGAACTGGAAAAGGTACAGAAAAGGGCAACAAGAATGATCCAAGGGATGGAGCGGCTCCCTTATGAAACCAGGTTGCAACGCCTTGGTCTTTTCAGCCTTGAAAGACGGCGTTTAAGAGGTGACTTGATCGAAGTGTATAAAATCATGCATGGGATAGAAAAGGTGAATAAAGAAAAATTATTTTCTTTGTCACAAAACACTAGGACTAGAGGGCACTCCTGAAGCTCCAAGGTAGGAAAATTAGGACTAATAAAGGGAAATATTTCTTCACCCAGAGGGTCATTGGGTTATGGAACTCACTTCCAGAAGAGGTTGTGACAGCTGTCAGCCTGAACAACTTCAAGGCAGGATTAGACAGATTCATGGATACCAAGTGTATCGGTAGTTACTGAAAAGGACATTCAAGTGCCACCTCGGAGTTGGTTGAGGTAGGCAGGATTTCCCTGGGTACTGGTTGTGGGGGGTCGGGAGCAGGTCAGGGTTTTGCCCTCCCTTCTGCTCGAGATCCCCGTGTACAACTGGTGGGCCACTGTGATACAGAATGCTGGACTAGATGGGCTGAGGTCCGATTCAGCATGGCTCTTCTTATGTTCTTATGTTCTTATGAGAGAGAGAGAGAGAGAGAGAGAGAGAGAGAGAGAGAGAGAGAGAGAGCAAAGGAAGTTGTCTTCTGTATTTCAGCAAAAATCCTCCTTCCTGAATCCTTTCTGTCTGTTGAAATCTGAATACATTCTTTACTCCTGGGTATTAGCAGACAGGGGGTATTCTTCCCCTTTACCCCCTCTTTCCTTTTATAACCCCCTCCCCCCCAAACTTCACTGCTGAAGCATGTTCCTCCTCCCAGCTGAGAAGAAGGAATGACCTTCTGGGTGCACGTCATGTTTTCAAAGTGAGTTGGAATGGAACTCTTCCCACCTTGAGGCCCAGACAGCAAGTGAGCTTTGGGGAAGGAAATGATTTAATGCTTTTGCTATGCAGATAATGACCCACACAGGAGATGCTTTCTGGCAGGATCAACTGGTGCATGATGGAGAAGCGATTGCCCTTCAACTTGGAAAGCAATCGGCAGGAGGCCCTGCCTGTGTGGAGAGTGGCAGCCCTTCCTCTCCACAGCTGAAGGAGCTCAAAGGTTGGATTAGGTTGCCAAGATTCACACAACCTCCTACTCCACCATAATAACTTTATTGTAACAACCTCCTACTCCGCCATAATAATTTTTTAAACACTTATTGCACTTGCATTGTTATTAACTGCTTATCACACAATTAAAAAACAATCTAAATTAGATTTCATACATGTCGCTTATTTATAGAATCATATTGTAACTTACTTACTTACTTACTTGGGCAATCCCTCGTAGCCCAAGGATAATGGTCTTCCAAGTGTAGGTGGCTGTGGAGCCCTATTCTTAATCTGCATGTTCTCCCGCAGTGAGGACATCAGTTTCCAGGTGGAAGGCGGTCCCAGACAGGGTTGGCTTGAAACGCCTTCCTCTTGGCACATTTCTCCCTTTTGCCTTCCCATTCATGCCTCTTTGGCATTTGGCAGCACTGCTGGTCGCAGCTGACCTCCAAGTAGAGCATACAGTACACAAGTCATTACATGCACCTATTCTTGCCGATGCATACTGGACTTCCAGACAATGCACGACACGGTTGCCCACCAACACTTGTGTGTCAGCGGACTTGGTCACTGATCATTATAATTTGTATTTTGCATGTACATTTGGAAAATAATCTTGATACCTTTAATTCTATGTTACACAACAGATGAAACATGTATGAGCAGTTTTTCAAAGTTTTCTTTTTTTCTTTATGTTTCCACTGCCCATTTCTTTTCACTCAATGCCCCCCAAATGCACCAGTGCACCCCAAGGGGGCAATATCATCCACTTTGGGAAGCCCTGCTTTTTTAAACCACTGTTATTTACATCAGTGTTTCCCAACCTTTTTTGAGCCATGGCACACTTTTAACATTAAAAAAATCCGGGGGCACACCATCAACCAAAATGACACAAAATGACACTCTAACACAGTAAAGAACGGCTGGGGGAGGGTGGCCTGCTGGGAGCAGCTGTTGGGAGTGCCGAAGCCAAGGAGGGGGCAGAGCCAGGCCGCGCCATGCCCCGCCCCTCCCCCGGCTTCACCTCTCCCAGCAGCTGTTCCAGCCTTGAGGGGGCAGTGCCAAGCCAGCGGTGCCAGAGCCACCACAATGCTGGCTTCGCACTGTCCTCTCAAGGCTGGAGCAGCTGATGGGAGTGCCGAAGCCAGGGGAGGGGGCAGAGCCAGGCCCCACCCCCTCCCCCCGGCTTCAGCTCTCCTACAGGCCGCGCCATGCCCCGCCCCCTCCCCCCAGCTTCAGCTCTCCTACAGAGGAGGAGCATGAGCGGTGGACGGGCTTCAGTGGGCGGGACTCCTCCTCCACGCGGCTTCAGCGAGCGAGGGGCGAGAGTCATGGTGGGAGTCATGGCGGATTGGAGGCTGGCTGGGGAAACGGCCGAAGGAGGCGGCGCCCCGGTCCCTTCTTCTTGTTCTTCGCCACTGCCTGACCCTTCCTCCTCCCCCAAGCAGCAGGAGTTCAGCAGGAGGGGGGGAGGAAGGGGGCAGGGAGCTTTTCTCGCGGCACAGCAGGAGGTCCGTCACGGCACACTGGTTGAGAAAGACTGATTTACATGAATGGGTGGAATTGCTGCTAAATGGCAGTTCCTACAATTTTTCACTTTTGGGTATTTCTGCTATAACTGATGGGTCAAAAACAAAATTGGGGCAAATAACTTATTTGGAGGGATACACATTGTGTATCATTCCCCTTTAGCTATAGGAGGGAAAAATGATCCTATGGAATCATGAAAGTACTTTGGGAGAGAAGGCTAAAGCCCTTATAGAACTGCAACTCTTATGACTCTGCACCACTGAACCATGGCAGCTAAGTGGTGTCAAACTGCATTAATTTTAGAGTATAGAGGCACCCTGAGTTCAAAGTGCAAGAAGTATTCACAATTAGTTAATTTAGTGGAGGCAGAGAAGAGGAAGGGTGCAATCTCACCCTTTCCAGTAGGCTCAGTCCAAAGCAAACTACTGTAGCCTTTCATATATTACGTGTTTCCCTCATTACTATATCTTGCCATCTTGACCACACTCTGATTTTGCTGACCTGAATGTTCTTTTCATCTATGAAATGTTGGAGAATACGACATTTAAAACCCTAAAAAGGGCTTATTTGCTTACATAGTAGAAAAAGTAAAAACAAGGAGGTTGATATCGAGCAGAATTTGGGGGTCTAGCCATGAAGGCAAACCGGTCAGACCCACCAAAGAGGACCCAAAATAGCCCTGGTGAGATAGGAAGCAGACAATCCGATTTTCCCTGAATTTCCCCAAATAAGAATCTCACCAAGTTTAAGAAACACCACCGAGTTGTTTATTTCGTTCCAGCTGGAGCAGATGTCAAACTACAATCATTTGCCCAAAGTCAACATGAAGCGCAAGGCAAAATATTGCATTTTTATAGAAATACAGAGCTGTCAAAGTTCAAATTCCCCACCCTCCTCCCGCTTGCCAGCTTCAAGCTGATTGGATGGAGTCATCAGCTGGGAGGGAGGCACAGCCGGCTTGGCCCCACCTCAGCCAATCAGAAAGCCAGCACCGTAAAATGAGAGCGAAGGAGGTGGTCCAAGCGGGAAACAATAAACCAGGAAGAGCTGATGAGTGGATTGTTGGGAATCCAGAGCTGTTAGGCTCAAAAATAACCCTCCTTGGAGGTGATTCCACCAAAAATATAGCAGAGTGCAGAATGCAAGATTCATGTGCAACAGAAACTTACATGCAGTGAGCCAGGATTGAGTCCCATTTAAGAGGATTGAACAGGATTGCAGATCCACAAGTGATAGGATCAAAACAAAAAATATTTATTGTAAATAGAGAAATCCAATCAAGATAGGAAAGGTTACTTGGAGCTATCCACTAAGGGAAAAAGAAAAAAGGAAAAATAATAAAAGTTACTGACTATTACATCTTGCTTCTTAGACAAAGGCAAGATGCCTTCCTCTCTCTATGGAAGCGGAAGCAGAAGTCTACAGCCGCATGGCCCAGCCTGAGACAAAAGGGACAGAAGGGCCTTGCAAACAGGAAATTACCTTTCTATAGGTTTTACATTCATGGCAGTCAAAGGGGCGGAGTTTGGTATGCAGGGTGAATGGAAACGACCCCCCTTCTAAACCCCTTCTTGAGGTAAACTGCTAGAGGCAATGGGAAAGGAATCCCTCACTCTAATCTATCTAGGCTAACTTCTCCTCATTGAGGACTGGAGACTTGTGCAGTCAGGGATGAAACCCAACAGGATTAAATGACTAATGTTTGTCCAAATGCCAGCGATTACTTCAAACAAGTTCTCAAGCTAGCTGATGTATTGTCCCAAGTGAAGCAAATAAACATTTTTGGTCTGGCACGGATGCCAAACCCCCGTGAGTCCTTTATCCTAGATATGGATCCTTTAATGGTATCTGCCATTGGTTTCGATCAAGGGAAATGAGAACAAAGGATGAGTCAGATGGGGACATCCAAAGCTTTCCGAAGGCAGGATGCCCCCCTTTATGAGAAATGACCAAATCACCATGTGGCACATCTTCTCAGATGGTCAAGCTCCGAAATCTGATAGCACGCACCCAAAGAGCATTTTTCCTCAAATGACCCAACTCCGAAGTTTGAGGAAGTGCCTTTGTTTATTGTCCATGCAAGCACTGTTTGTTTAAGTCCTTTTGTTTTGGGGATTACTGGCCCAGGAAATTCCTAAGCCTTTTGGTATGCTGGGGTCACAAAAAGGTGGCATTTCATATTTCATAGAATGGGCAAACATATAGGGAATATTTTCATATAGAGGGAAATAGGAACCATGCCATCTCATTTCAGCCCATCCCACCCACCAGAGTCCATTAGGAGTCAGGAATCATGTGAAAAGTCCATGGGGTTTGGAAAGGAAAAGTTTCCAAAAAGTTTCTGAAAGTCCTTTAAAAGTGGGCAAAAGTCCATAAAAGTTCATAAACGTTTATAGAAGTTCGAGAAAGTCTAAGTGTTAAAGGGGAATGAGAGGGTGAGTCCATGTGATCCACACTGGGGGTCGCAGCAAATGCTTTTAGTTGGGGTCCATCCATATAGAAGAAGGAAACTACAAATCCCACCTCGCCATGGGTCGCAGCAAATGCTTTTAGTTGGGGTCCATCCATATAGAAGAAGGAAACTACAAATCCCGCCTCGCCATGGGTCCAGAGTGGCCTGCTTGCTTCCCAGGGGTCCTACAGGCTGATCACAGCAAGCTCCCCAGGTTATGGGCTCCTGGACCTCCACAGGATGGCGGCAGGACTGGTTGATGCAGCGAGGAGCCATGGATGACAATCAGCTGGTTTCAGTTTAAACTCTATTTCTTTATTATCAAAACCAGGTTATTCCCGAGGCATAGGGACCCAAAGAGCAAAAACAAGATAGCAGTTATTCTTAGAATTAGCTTAGGAAAAATTCATAGGGCGAGATCAACTACACTCAAGAGTATTGAAGGAACTAGCAGAAGTCATTTCGGAACCACTGGCAATCATCTTTGAGAATTCTTGGAGAACGGGAGAAGTCCCAGCAGATTGGAGGAGGGCCAATGTGGTCAAGAAAGGAAAAAAGGATGACCAAAACAATTATCGTCTGGTCAGCCTCATGTCCATACCAGACAAAGTTCTGGAAAAGATAATTAAGGAAATGGTCTGCAAACACTTAGAAATGAATGCAAGTTTCCTGATTCTTGGTAGGGGGTTGGACTGGATGGCCCACGAGGTCTCTTCCAACTCTATGATTAAATGAATACTTTTTATTTATTTGCCATTTTTGCAGGGCTGTTATACAAAACTGGGTCCTGCATCTATCTGGAATTTTCCCACTTCTGATCAATGGACTAAACAAATTAATGTCAGGAAAGTGAGAGATGACAGATAAGTGAAATAAGACAAACATGCCAAAACATTCTTCTCCCTCTTTTATTAGTTTGGTTCCTATAACTGTCACTTAGAAAGTACACAGGTTAAAGCCTTTTCTATCTTAGAGATAAGGGGTTGAAAAGACGTGGTCTGTTTAATTTCTGCATGTCAAGCTGTTATCAATGGCAGGAGAATAGGGCTTGTAAAAAAATAAATAAAGAGGAGCCATGCAAAAAAGGGGATTCCTTAAACCGTGGGTGTGTGATGACTTATGGCAACCCTGAGGCAAATCTATCATGAGGATTTGCCTTTGCCTTTCTCTGTGGCTGAGAGTGTGTGACTTACCCAAGGTCACTGGCTGAGTGTGGATTCAAACTCTACTATTGGGATTTGGCAGAAACAATCCTGATTAATTATCTGCTATCCCAATTTTTACATGCTTTAAAACAATGTTTCTCAACCTTCCTAATGCTGCGACCTCTTAATACAGTTCCTCATGTTGTAGTGACCCTCAACCATAAAATTATATTTGTTGCTACTTCATAACTGTGATTTTGCTACTCTTAATGAATCATAGTGTAAATATCTGATATGCAGGATGTATTTTCATTCACTGGACCAAATTTGCCACAAATAACCAATATGCCCACATTTGAATACTGGTGAGGTTGGAGGTGGGGGGTGGGTTGATTTTGTCATTTGGGAGTTGTAGCTACTGGGATTTATAGTTCACCTACAATCAAAGAGCAATCTGAACTCCACCAATGATGGAACTGATATAAACTTGGCATATAGAACTCTCATGACCAACTGGGGCTTAGTGAGCATTGACCTTGAGTTTTGGAGTTGTAGTTCACCTACATCCAGAGAGCAATGTGGGCTCAAACAATGATGGATCTGGACCACACTTGGCACGAATACTCAATATGCCCAAGTGTGAACACTGGTGGAGTTTGGAGAAAATAGACCTTAACATTTGGGAGTTGTAGTCCACTGGAATTTATTGCTCACTTACAATCAGAGAGTATTCTGAACCCCACCAACAATAGAAATGGGCCAAACTTCCCACACAGCACCCACATGTCCAACAGAAAATACGGGAGGGATTTGGGATGAATTGACAGTGATTTAGAGGAGATGTAATTCACTTACATTGAGAGCACTGAAAACCCAAACAACTATGCCAAAAGGATTCCTAAGACCATCAGAAATACGTGTTTTCTGATGGTCTTTGGTGACCCCTCTGAAACTGCCTTGTGAACCCTCCCTGGGATCTCGACCCCTCAGGTTGAGAAACACTGCTTTAAAATGTCCTGGTTTCTCACTTCTGCTCCCACCTATCCCCCATTGTTCTGAGTTTGCTTCCGTTTCTGGAAATGTTCAAAGTGCAAACACAGATTGCACTCAACTCAGCAGGGAGCAGAGGAGACAAAGGAAAATGAAATGTTGCCCTTCCCTATAGGCTCAGCCAAAAGCAAACTGCTGCAGCCTCTTTTTTGCTTATGTATTCTTCCTCATTTTTTGCTTATGTATTCTTCCTCGTTTTTTGGCTTATGTATTCTGATTCATTTTTTGGCTTATGTATTCTTCCTCATCTGACAAAGAGCGTCAAAGGGCAGGATGGACTCTCTAGCCTTTTGGCAACCATCCTAGGAGAAGGAAAACTCTGATTTCAAACCTGGTCAGATGGTGTTCGTTTAACCCTGTAAGGTCAACCATCTAAGAGAAGGAAATCTGAACCAAACCTATGACCTGAGGACCTCGCTGCCACCGTCCTAAGCTTGCTAGGTCCTGGCAGACCTTTAAACCTTTAAAACCTTTAAACCTTTGGTTTAAAGGGTGAGGCCAGTTTTGTGCATGCTGCGCTCCACCAGAAAGGTCCATTGCACAGGCTTGAAGGACACATCCAACCTCCGAATCATCAACGCGCTTATAGAAAGCATGGGATGAGTTCTTCCTGAATCTTTGTTTGTGAAGAAAAGCTAGGAAAAAAATCTTCCTCGTTTATAGTTTTTGTCATTTTAATCGCTTTCGGATGGTGCTTGGCTATAAATGTTCTGGTTTTCATCTGTGAAATGTTGGAGGGCATGGGACTAAGGGGTGCATCTACACTATAGGATTAATGCAGTTTGACCATAGAATCATAGAATCATAGAGTTGGAAGAGACCTCATGGGCCATCTAGTCCAACCCCCTGCCAAGAAGCATTCAAAGCACACCTAACAGATGGCCATCCAGTCTCTGTTTAAAAACCTCCAAAGAAGGAGCCTCCCGCATACTCCGGGACAGAGAGTTCCATTGCTGAACAGCTCTCACAGTCAGAAAGTTCTTCCTAATGTTCAGGTGGAATCTCCTTTCTTGTAGTTTGAAGCCATTGTTTCATTGTGTCCTAGTCTCCAGGGCAGCAGAAAACAACCTTGCTCCTTCCTCCCTGTGACTTCCTCTCACATATTTATACATGGCTATCATGTCTCCTTTCAGCCTTCTCTTCTTCAGGCTAAACATGCCCAGCTCTTTAAGCCGTTCCTCATAGGACTTGTTCTCCAGACACTTGATCATTTTAGTTGCCCTCCTCTGGACACAATCCAGCTTTCCAACATCTCCCTTCAATTGTGGTGCCCAGAATGATATCACTTTAAATGCTATGGTTCAATGCTCTGGAATCATGGGAGCTGCAAACGACAACTCCCATGATTCCATAGTATAGAGCCAAGGTTATTAAAGTGGTGCCAAAATACAATTCTAAGATGCACCCTAGAACTTCCACAAGCCTCCAACTACCTGGAGGGCACCTGCTTGGGGGGAAAATGCCTCCTAAAATCCTCTTTTTCTTGGAGCTACTTCTGCGATTGATAAAACAGGCTTCTCTGACGCTGGCAGACGTCTCTAAAAGTACACTAACAGAACTAACAGACATAATATTACCATTAACTTTTACTTGCTTCAGTTTGGTTGTTTGGGCTAGGGTTGTTCAATTCCCTTGATTGATCCCCCCCCCCTCCCTCCTGCTCTTTGGAGAATACTAAAACATAATTCCTCTGCAGAGTGCTCCCTCCTTCAATTGTGCTTGCAGATCTCTCCCAAAACAGCTTGGTTTTCTAATTTGACATTCTGCCAGTCTTTGTAAAGCTTGCAAATGTTGTATTACCTCTCTACAAATCGATGGTGAGGCCACATTTGGAGTACTGTGTACAATTCTGGTCTCCGCACCTTAAGAAGGATATAACGGAACTGGAAAAGGTACAGAAAAGGGCAACAAGAATGATCCAAGGGATGGAGCGGCTCCCTTATGAAACCAGGTTGCAACGCCTTGGTCTTTTCAGCATTGAAAGACGGCGTTTAAGAGGTGACTTGATCGAAGTGTATAAAATCATGCATGGGATAGAAAAGGTGAATAAAGAAAAGGTGAATAAAGAAAAACTGTTTTCTTTGTCACAAAACACTAGGACTAGAGGGCACTCCCTGAAGCTCCAAGGTAGGAAAATTAGGACTAATAAAGGGAAATATTTCTTCACCCAGAGGGTCATTGGGTTATGGAACTCACTTCCAGAAGAGGTTGTGACAGCTGTCAGCCTGAACAACTTCAAGGCAGGATTAGACAGATTCATGGATACCAAGTGTATCGGTAGTTACTGAAAAGGACATTCAAGTGCCACCTCGGAGTTGGTTGAGGTAGGCAGGATTTCCCTGGGTACTGGTTGTGGGGGGTCGGGAGCAGGTCAGGGTTTTGCCCTCCCTTCTGCTCGAGATCCCCGTGTACAACTGCTGGGCCACTGTGTGATACAGAATGCTGGACTAGATGGGCTGAGGTCCGATTCAGCATGGCTCTTCTTATGTTCTAATGTTCTAAGCTATGCCTTGTTTGGGTGGACATTTCATTCCAAAATACCAGATGAGTCCATAACTTTTGAAATAGTGGATTGATCATGTTCTGGATGCTATTCCCCTTTGAAAAGTTAGATCCGTTTGCTATGCTACATGTAAAAAAAAATCCCTAGTTTTACCAAAGGATTTTGATTCACATCTGTTTCGTCTTGGGTTAAATAACAGTGCAAAGAACAATATTTTGGTCGTGATCTATTATTTTCACAAGGAGCATGATTCTGCCCACATTAAGCAGTTACAAGCTTCACTTATTTCAGCGGAAGAGTATTAAACATATGCTTGTAAATTGGTGGAATTTACAAGGTGTGCTTTAGCTGGATCCTCCCCAAGGATTGTGGAATTGACAGAGTAATATCAATTTCTCATACATTGAAGTATATGAAACTAAATTGGTTTTTCAAACTGTCCTTTTGCATTTAAAATTGTACTTTCAAAAATTAGGCTGTTTTATGAGCCTAATTCCAGCTCCTGCTATAAAGAATAGACTAGAAAGAAGATATTGATAGGAGAAGTTGTTGTGCATGTATATCGAATACCTTGCTGACCGTACAATTTTCTGAAAAGCAGCCAGTTGCTCTCTTTGGTTAATTACTATGTTCAGTGTCAGACCAGTTTTGTCTACTAGTATTTGTGCTCTGACTTTTTGCAGCTATTGTTAAATCAAGGGCTTATTCTAATATTGTGACGGCGCGGTGAGCGCCACCTGCATAGAAAATCTTGAGTTTTGGGGGGTTTGCATTGTTGTGGTGTGTTTTTGCAGTCTGCACAGTTTACAAGAGGAAGGTTTGCATTGTTAAAGTGTGTTTTTACAGCCTGCACAATTTTCAAGAGGTTTAGTTGAATTGATTGGTCCTTAGCACCTGCCAATCATCTTTAGCAGAGCCCAATTGAGTTTGTTTCACCCCCTTTCCCAGGGATTTGGAAAATAAGCTACTTTTACATTATATAGACCAGTGTTTCCCAACCTTTTTTGAGCCAAGGTACACTTTTCACATTTACAAAATCCTGGGGCACACCATCAACCAAAATGACACTCTAACACAGTGTTTATACACTCAGTGTGAAACCTGGGCCTGTTTCGATGAACACAACATGGATATGCCCATGCCCCGCCATCTGTTCGTTCTTCCTAGGATGATGTGTTGTTCATTGTTTTAACTGTGTTATTAACTGCTGTAGTGCTGTTGGTTTTAATTGTTTTTAACTGTTTATTGCCTGTATTTACTGTGCCTTTCGGCTCCTGTAAGCCGCCGCGAGCCTTTGGGAGTCGGCGGCATAGAAGTCCGAATAATAAATAAATAATAAATAAATATCTTGGCAGGAATGGTAGAATCACACGGAGATCTTGCTCAACAGCTGTCAGGCTTACTCTGTGTTTAGTTTTTATCGCAGTCACCCTTTCCTCATGGGAAACGTACCCGGTCCTCAGCGAAGCCGGCTGGAAAGAGAGCAGCCAGACGGAAACACATTCTGAGGCAGAGAGTTCCACTGCTGAACAACTCTCACAGTCAGGAAGTTCTTCCTAATGTTCACCCTCCTACACAGACATGCTTCCCTGTGATGTTTGCTTTTCAGCCTGTGCTGTTGTGTGCTCTCTCTCTCTCTCTCTCTCTCTATATATATATATATATATATAATGTTCATTTGTGGGATTAACATAACTCAAAAACCACTGGACAAATTGCTGCCAAATTTGGCCACAAAACATACTAATACTAACCCAAGGAGGGACCATCACTCAAAAAATTGATTTTGTCATTTGGGAGTTGTAGTTGCTGGGAGTTATAGTTCACCCGCAAAGAGCATTCTGTCCTCCACCAATGATGGAGCTAAACCAAACGTGGCACACAGGACTCCCATGACCAACAAAAAATACTAGAAGGGTTTGGTGGGCATTGACCTTGAGTTTGGGATTTGTAGTTCACCTATATCCAGAGAGCACTGTGGACTCAAACAATAATGGATTTGGACCAAACTTGGCATGAATATTCCATATGCCCAAATATGAACACAGATGGAGTTTGGGGGAAATAGACCTTGACTTTTGGGAGTTACAGTTTCTGGATTTCTGGTTCACCTACAATCAAAGAGCATTCCGAATCCCACCAATGATGGAATTGGAGCATTGCATGTTCCAGAGTAGGCAAACCAGACAATCTCCACAAGTACACTTACAAGGAAACAACAAGAAATACTATTTATCCACAAGCATAAAGAAATTACATATTTCTTTACCAGGAAGGTTCACAATAAACAACATTGGACAATAAGAAAGGTTGTAAGGATAATGCAATAACACTATACCAGGTGTCAGGAATCTTTTTGACTCAGAGAGTCATAAAAGCAAAATATTTGGAAATTTATTTCAGTGAGCCATATAATATATTTTAAAACTGAATTCAACTATATGTGTGTATAATAAGCCTCTGAATTTATTCTTTTAAATAATGTTGTAATAATACTCATAATAATAATAATAACAACAACAACTTTATTTTTATACCCCGCCAACCATCTCCCCATTAGGACTCGGGATGGCTTACAAGGGACAAGCCCAAAGACAATTAAAACAAAAGAAAACACTTACAATCAAAATATCAGCTAAAACAATGCAACTTTACTTTTTGAATAATAAGAATTATATGTCATGGGGTGGAGGTGGAGGACAGGATTTTGGAGATGCTTAGGTGTGGCATGGCCAAAAATAGGTTGGGAACCACTGCTCTAGAGGGGAAAATTTTAAAGCAGAAAATGTGGGATTTTGAAGTGGATTATCTGGCAGTGTGGATTCAGATAATCCAGTTCAAAGCAGATAATGTGGATGAATTGCCTTGATATTCTGGGTTATACGGCTGTGTGGAAGGGCCCTGCGTCCACACAGCTGCATAAAATCCACATTGAAGTGGATTATCTGGCAGTGTGGATTCAGATAACCCAGTTCAAAGCAGAATTGGGAATTGTAGTTCACCTACATCCAGAGAGCACTGTGGACTCTAACAATGATGGATCTGGATCAAACTTGACTGGAATATTCCATAGTTGGAATATTTGGGCTATTCCATAGCCCAACTATGAACACACATGGAGTTTGGGGGAAATAGACCTTGATGTTTGGGAGTTGTAGTTGCTGGGATTTATAGTTCACCTACAATCAAAGAGCATTCTGAATCCCACCAACAACAGAATTGGGGTAAACTTCCCCCACAAAAATCCCCCGCAAGCAACAGCAAATTTAAAAAAAAGCAATGAGGACGGGAAGAGAGAGGGAGGGAGGGAGGGAAGGCCTGCTCCATGTTCGTGCGCTGCTGTCAGAAAGGAAAGGGGTGACACAGGAAGTAAGGAGGAGACGAAGAAGAGATGGATGATGGATGGGAGGGAGGGAGGGAGGGAGGGGAAAAAAGGAAGAACAGAAGGAAGGAAGGAACGAAGGAAGGAAGGAAAGAGGGAGGGAGGGGAAAAAAGGAAGGAAGGAAGGCAGGCAGGCAGGCAGGCAGGCAGGAAGGAAGGAAGGAAGGAAGGAAGGAAGGAAGGAGGGGATAAAGGAAGAAAGGAGATTAGGAAACATGGAAGGGAAAGGAGGGAGGGAGAGAGGGAGAAAGAAGAGAAAGGAGGGGAGGGAAAGAAGGGAAGGGAAGAAAGATGTGAAGTAGGGAAGGAAGAAAAGAGGGAAGGAAGAAAGGGATGAAGGAAGGAAGAAAGGGATGAAGTAAAGAGAGCGAGGGGGATGGATAGAAGGGAGAAAAGCCCCTTCACTGGCTTGCCAAGAGCTCCGTGTCCATGCTGCTACAGCAGCCACGGTTGGAGCCGCCTCTGGCCACGCCCCTCCCCCGCTCCCTTCTTCTTGCTGAGGCCCTGCTCCTTGCTTCTTTTGGTCTCGCCAGCCGGCAAGGCCACAGGGAGACTCGGGGGAGGCTGGCGCAAGGAGGGGGGCACGCACACACAGCTGCCTTCCTCCTCCAATCATGAGGGCTCATGATTGGAGGAGGAAGGGAGCTACTCGCGCGCCAGACCAGGCCTTCGTCAGGCCATCCTTCAATACAAGTTTGATTTTCTTGGAATTCAAGCAGAAGGCTCAGCATATCGGAAGGCTGAGTAACTCTGAGGAGTTCCAAGCGTCTCCAAACCAGTCGTCTGGCCTCAAGAGGAAGACTTCGTGACTTCAAGTTTGGCCATCTGATTGGAGCTGCAAGTGTCCCTACCTCAAAGCCATTGGAAGAAAAAGGGCTCAGATAGCTTTTCAGCTATAGCTTCGTGGACCAAAACAGTAAAAGAAACTTAGTAAGAACTGTTCTACCTCATTTTGGGGACTATGTCACCAGTTATTATTTTGGGAAAATGAAGTAAAGTGCCTGAGTGAAGTTAACTCATGTATTGGACAATAAAGCTTTTGAGTTAACCAAAGTGTTTAGTTTGATCCTTGAAACCCTGAGCCTTTAAAGTAGTGGTTCTCAACCTGTGGGTCCCCAGATGTTTTGGCCTTCAGCTCCCAGAAATCCTAACTGCTGTTAAACTGGCTGGGATTTCTGGAAGTTATAGACTAAAACACCTGGGGACCCACAGGTTGAGAACCGCTGCTTTAAAGGGAGGCAAAAAGCAATCCCCGGGATAGATAGACTACGCCCTTGCCCTTTCACAAGGCATTGATAGCCTGAGAGTGATGGCACAAATATACAGATACATTCTTTGTTGTCCTGAAGTATTAGCTACTTTTTAAATGTCCTGGGATGTTTTGACACTTATTCCCTTGGCCAATACAGCATGGTAAATGACAGAGTGACCCCAGGATGGTTTACATGGCCACCACTCCTGGTTACCAGGCATGTAGCTGGGGGGGGCTTGAGGGGCTTGAGGAGCTTCAGTCATGGGGGTTCTCTGTGGGAAGTGTAAGTGTCTGTCGAAAAGAGCTAATAGAGCTCTTATCTCATACCCTTCCAGCAACATAATCTCTGCCAGGTGTGGCCTTGAAGACGCACAGAGCTGGAGATGGGCCTTGAGCCACACCACACCAACATGAGAAGCACCGGCATGAACATTGCTGACTCAGGAAGGATATGAGGAAATATCCACTGGACATTGTGAAACTGGGTCAAAGGGGATATGATGCAACCTCTGCTGGACCTTGCATGTCAGGGGGGTTGGGCTTTTGGGATGATGGACAGGTGATGGGGGTGTGGTTAGTATATAAGTTATGTTTGTTCCTGGTGAAGCCAGTTCTGGCTTCAAAGGTATGAGACCTGGAATAAATCTTGTGGGATCGAATTGCTGTCTGCGCGTCATCCTTACAGATAATCTCAGCGTTCATTACAGGAAGTTTGGCCCAATTCTATCGTTGGTGAGGTTCAAAACACTCTTTTGTTGTAAGGGAACTATAAATCCCAGTAACTACAACTCCCAAATGTCAAAATCTATTTTCCTCCAAACTCCATCTGTGTTCATATTTGGGCATATAGAGTATCCGTGCCAAGTTTGGTCCAGATCGTATTGTCAAAGGCTTTCATGACCAGAATCACTGGGTTGTTGTAGGTTTTTCGGGCTGTATGGCCATGTTCCAGAAACATTCTGTCCTGACGTTACACCTGCATCTGTGGCAGGCAGCCTCAGAGGTTGTGAGGTTGTGAGACATGGCCATACAGCCCCGAAAACCTACAGCAACCTGTTGGTCTAGATCCTTCATTGTTTGAGTCTGCAGAGGTCTCTGGATGTAGGTGAACTACAACTCCAAAACTCAAGGACAATGCCCACTAAACCCCTGTAGTGTTTTTTGTTGGTCATTGGGGTCCTGCGTGCCAAGTTTGGTTCAATTCACTCATTAGTGGAGTTCAGAACGCTCTTTGATTTATTTATTTATTTGGACTTATATGCCGCTAACTCCATACGGCTCGCAGCGGCTTACAAAGCTAAGAGACAACAATACAGAATAAAAAAGACAGACAAGACAATACACAACACAAGGAATGGGGAAGGGGAGCAGAGTCAGGCGGGGAGGATGGGAGGCTCCTGTGCTGGCCACCCCAGTTCCGTGTCCGTCCCCAGGCCCGGCCAGGGGACCGGGGACCAAGGCGGGTGGGTCCCGCGAGTAGTCCTCTCCGGCAGGCCAGCGGTTCCCGAACTTGCCCGGATCCTAGCCGCTAGGGCTGACTCCAGGCCGACCTCCAGGACGGCCTCCACCTCAAACTGCAGGACCTCCAACGGGGGCGGGGGGCCCGCCAGCGGTTCCTCCAAAGACCAGGGGGGTACCCCGGAATTCTGGAGGGCACCCTCTCTGCCTGGGGTGGTCAACCTCACCAAAGGACCCGTTACAACGGGAAAATTTCCAAGGGCCCGGCGGAGCTCAGCATTTCTGCTTCTGCTCAACGCGGCCATCTTGGTTATCCAAGATTGTAGGTTAACTATAAATCCCAGCAACTACAACTCCCAAATGAAACTTTTTTGAGTGATGGTCACTTCTTGAGTTAGTGTCTTGTGCCCAAATTCAGCAGCCATTTGTCCAGTGGATTATGATGTCACTCAAAACGAACAGAGCATTTATATAGGGGGGGGGGGGATGTCAGAAGCAAAATGAGAATACAGTTATGTTGTATAGAAAAACCACAAACAAAGTTACAAACTTGGCATTATACTAAATTTCCTTTGACCAGAAGCTGGCCACTTGGAGTGCCTCTGGTGTCACTGTAAGAAGGTCTTCCATGTGCATGTGGCAGGACTCAGACTGCATTGTAATAGGTGGTCTGTGGTTTGCTCTTTTCCACACTCACATGTCATGGACTCCACTTTGTTCCCCCATTTCTCAAGGTTGACGCTGCATTTGATAGTGTATTCTGTGTGCCCTGTGTGGTCTCGTGTGGTCTCAGTCACTGATTGAGATTCCAGGTTTAAGAGTGCCAGTGTTGGACTCTTGCTTGCTGAGTTGTTCCTGTGAGTATCTCTCTTGATTTTAGGAAACTATTTCTTGATTTAAGGATGGAATCCAAACAGTAGATGGGCCAGAGATGTCGCTGCCTTGGTCCTTTCATTACAGGCTGCGACTTCCCAGCAGATTTCAGGTGGTGCAATACCAGCTAAACAGTATGATTTCTCCAGTGGTGTAGGGTGTAGACATCCTGAGATAATGCAGCATGTAAACAAAGAGGGGATGTGCTGAAAACACTAAAAACACTCAGCAGAGTTTAGAACAACATAAGGTCTCTGATGTGAGAACACAATCTCATCTATATATAAATGATAATATTTATATTATGGGCTACAAATGTCCCCAACTCAATTATGTGTTCCTTGGTTGGTGAGTCCTAAATAAGAAAACAAAATCACTCATGGGCGTCCGCTTCTGGATCGGGATCCTCTATTTTGCCAAAGGAAAGTTCCACAAATAAGTCCTGGAAGCGTTATAATGTTGTTTCTTCTGGTTCTGGGTTATTCCCCTAGATAAACGTCCACAGTTCTGTCTCCAATCATATGCAACTTCCAAATGAAGAAAGGAAGTCACTCCACCATTGCGATAATCCAGCAATGTTTTAATCTGGGTTATATCCATAGTACCACAATTTTATATATCCACAGTTAAGAGTTGATTCAATTGATTTTACACATCAGTGATTGTCCATCTACTCTTTAGTACAATTCCAAATATTTCAAATGTACATATTGTATAGTTTCTAAGACGTGTTCTGGTTGTCCCTCTAGTTCATTGCGTCTCAGCCAACGGATTAGTACAGCATCAGTAAGATCTTGCCATTTCGTCTCTGTTGAGACTTTATCAAGACTGTTTATATGGAGGGAATCCAGTTTCGACCCATATCACCAATAATCAACATATTCCTTAAATTTAAAACATAACAAGTAAACAAGAGATATATGGGCATAATATTACCCTGCTAACAGCACTATATTTCTTAATCTGGATCTTAAAGTAACATCATTTATCCATCTGTCATTTTATCATAAATCATATTACACCTTCATATCAATACTTTCTTACATTGTATAATATATTGTTGCAAAATAAAAATATAAACAGTGAACACAATAGGAGAATATATCGGCTTACCATCATAACGCAATTGCGTGTGTGTAATGTATCCTGGCCGAAGCAAATGGTATCTTTTTCAGCCATTGTTTTAAAGGTGAATTCACTGAAAGCGGACACCTGTGTTTTACTTTAACAGTGTAGGGATGCTTAAAACTTCATTTAATCCGCTGGCGAGAGGAGGGTGGAAGGCAGCAACAAGCCATTCACTCCTCCATTCTTTCCCCCGCAAGAACAGAGGTGTCGCCTCTGTTCTTGCGGGGGGAGGAACTGAGGAGGCGGGTTATTTCTTACCGGGGGTAGGAGGTGCCTGTGTGGGCACCTCCTATCCCTGCTAAGAAATAACCCACCTCAAGGCTTAAGGGGGGGTATTTCTTAGCAAGGGAAGAGGTGTGGATTGGAGCATCCACACCTCTTTACCTGCTAAGAAAGAAGCAATCCAACCTGTGTTAAGGGGAACACGGGTTGGATTGTGACCTCACAGGGGGGAAGGGAGGCATCCATGCCACCCTTTGCCCCTGCGAGCTCAGAATCCAATTCGGGTTAAGGGGAACGTGGGTTGGATTCTGGGCTGGCAGAGGGGAAGGGAGGCATCCATGCCACCCTTTGCCCCTGCGAGCTCAGAATCCAACCTGGGTTAAGGGGAACGTGTGTTGGATTCTGGGCTGGCAGGGGGGAAGAGAGGCATCTATGCCTCTCTTCCCCTCTGCCAGCCCAGAAACCAACGTACGTTCCCTTTAACCCGCGTGTCAGATGGTGACAGGAGGGTGCCGGGTGCAGCCTAGCACCCTCCTCTCGCCAGCCGAGACCCAAACGGGGGTTATTTTTAACCCGTGTTTGGGTGTCATCTGGCGAGAGGAGATGCTGCCTTCCACCCTCCTCTCGCCAGCTGACAAGCAAAGGCGGAAATGACTGCGTCTTAGCCAATGGGGGTTCAGTCTGCTTCCGGTTTCCAGCCAATGAGGACGAAGAGGCAGACGATGAGTAGAACAATGAAGGCAGAAAAACATTTTGATGGGATTAAATATGTAGATCAAGTGGCCAAGTGTTCAGCAAGAACCCTCCTGTTCTCAAGCTGAGCAATTCTATTGTCTTTTGGTTGATCAAATGTCCTCATCTGTGTTTTTCTCTGTTTGGTAGACACAGATTAATATATTGCTGCAGGATCTCAGTTCTTTGGATGGTAAACAAATGAAGAAGCTGTAGCCACGTACCAGTTTCCAAGGCTGATAGAGGTGGCTGTTTATGAAATATAGAAATAGTTTTGCCCATTAATCAATGGCACAAAGGCTGGCTCTGCTATTGTCGTGCAAATGAGGCTTGTGAATGGGTGATTAAATCACAGACTTCAGGAATGCAGCTAGCAAGCCTCACCCAAGGAGCTGGCTAAAGGTAAACAGTGGTACTTTCATATTTTTAAAATTACATACATGGGGAAAACATGAGGAGAGATATATTGGGGTTTATGGGGAAAATATATCATCCAGATCACCCCTGCCTACCCACCAGAAAGATAGACAGTTTATTAGATTCATAAAAGATAGCCCAAGGGGTCCTGGAAAGAAAGGAAAAAGTCTTTGGGAATTCATGTGGGTGATAAACCATGAGGTCCCTCGCAGGGGAGAAGCATCCTGAGGGGTGGGAAAAGAGGGGAAACTTTGCAAGATTCATAAAAAGTCTTTGGGAGTGAGCAAAAGTCCATAAGAGTAATGCAAAAGGAAAATAACTGGGTGTATTCATAAAGTTTGGGTTACAGGGGCCTTGTCATGTGGGACCATGGGGCCATGGGAAGAGCCTTAGGTTCCCACGTGGGGAGAGATAGGGGATTATGGGATCACTTCCAGCCTGGTGTTCTTGGGAAAACTATGAATCCATTGATTTTTAACTATCTTCTACAAGGTCCAAGAAAAGGTGTGTGTGTGGTGGTGGTGGGGGGGGGGGGGGTCACCTCCGATATCAATTTGAGTTGTTGCAAACAGAATTGAAAGTGTAAAAGTAGTTAGCACTCAGAACCCTTCTACACATGGTTAAAAACCCAGAAGTAGCCAGGTTAAAAGGGGGTGGCGGCGGCAAAACGACATTTAGCCAAAGTGCAGGAGGAATCAGGTTAACAGATGAAAAGCACATGTGAAAAAGGTGCATTTAAAACCTGATTCCACCCCAAAAAAGTGCACATTCACATGACTATATATCTCTGCAGTCATGTAAAACACATGCTTACATTCCTTCTCTACTGTATGGACTGCTCTAGTGCACCTGATCAGATGACTGGGCTGTCAAAACATGGAGCCAAGAACAAACAGGTAGCTCAAGGGAAGCACAAGTGGAAAGCAATTAGAACTCTCTGAAACTCTTTCTTTTAAATTTTATAATATTAAATAATTAATAAATAACTTTATTTTCTGCCCTATCGCCCAAGGGTGAGGAGTTCGAATTAACAATTGGGAGAGGAGATATAAGAATTCCGCTTGTGTGTACATTTATTCACACGTGTGCATTTGAGGTCCAGCACATAAGAGTGATTTTTTTAAAAAAAATACGGCAGATGTCCTCGTCTGCCCTCCATCTTGATTCACTACAAAAAAAGGACAGCAAGGGACCGGTACTGACAGATCTGTGTGTGGATCTGCTGTCAGCTCCTAGGATTTTTTTGCCTCAGTTTTAAAATACACATTTTGGCACTGTCTGGAAGCACTCTCAGTTAACCGACAGGAGAGAGAAAAGGAGGGTGTAGGGTAAGGAGGAATCTTGCTCTTCCCAGTAGACTCAGGCAAAAACAATTTTTGCAGCTTCTCTGAGTTTATGAGTTCATCCTTATTAGTAACTTTTGTCACCATAACCTCGTTCTGATGTTGCTGGGCCCCACTTGTTTCTGTTTTCATCTGTGAAATGTTGCAGGGCCCAACATAAAAAGTGTAGTGCAAGACTTGTTAAAAATACTGACAACCTGTGCTTGTGTTGATTTACCAATTGGCTCTATGCCTAAGAGGTGTGAAAAGTTTCCCAAGAGGATAGAATAACACCTGGTTGTTTGAACACAGGCATCAAGCTACTAGTCTTTTCATATGAGTTTATATAAAACATGCTTTAACTAAGCATAAGATGTGAATTTGCATGGTTCTGCTATTGGATGCATGCAAAGAACTCACTTGACATTCACAGGTACGCTCTTTGGAGGAAACAAAGCAGCCTTAAAGCTAGTGTAACCAGCTTGTTCAGCTGGGTTTTATGGCTGCTCTGCATCACTGGAGCAGTGCAAATCACCTAGAGCACAGCAGTGAAAGTTTACAGCTCTTTTCTCTGAGGTTGTTGACTCATATACAACTGATATAAGCAGAGCTACAGAGGAACGCTTTCTCCAAGGCATCTTGAGGCCAAAACAGTTTGACTGGCACGTTTCGGTTTTCAGCATAAAACAACATTTTGGTCAATGGACTATGCCAGTGTTTCCCAACCAGTGTTCCGTGGCACACTAGTGTGCCGTGAGCAATCATCAGGTGTGCCGTGGGAAATTGGAACCTCCAATACCCTTTCTTAACTATATGTCTTACAGTGTTAGAGTATCATTTTGTGTCATTTTGGTTGGTGGTGTGCCCCAGGATTTTGTAAATGTAAAAAATGTGCCGCCGCTCTAAAAGGTTGAAAAACACTGGACTATGCCAACTAAGCTGTATAATATGGTTTGAGCACCTTTTCAATAATTCTGAAACCTGAAATACAGACAGGTGTTTGCATTTGCTGAGGTTAAGAATCTCTGAGAAAATAGCAAAACACCAATAAAAATGCTATTGTTTAAACTTGCAAGAACTTTTCCCTTGGCATTTCCAACTCCTCCAGCATGTCTCCATGGTCAGTTTCTGCAGGAGGGTGACCCCATAGAATTGCACTGTAGGACCTAGAGATTTCTAGAGATAACATTTAAATCAATCCTGTGAATAGGATTAAATCAATCCTGTGAATAAACCGCCTCGAGTTGCCTTCGGGCTGAGAGAGGCGGTATAGAAATATAGTAAATAAATATATCTCTATATAATAAAGCGGAATGTTTGTTTGTATGTGTGTTTGTGTGTATGTGTGTGTGTGTATGTATGTATGTATGTATGTGGCAGCGTTCTGATTGGCTGCCACTTTCACAGGCCACAGCGACCAGCGCGGGTGATGGACCTGCACCAAACTTGGGACACATAACCCCCCTTACCCCCTTTACATACTGCTGCGGTTTGGGGGACATGGCCCACGGATTATGGGATTTGTAGTACTTTCAAACACTTTGGTTCCCACAGACCACTGAGGCCACCAAAAAGGACCAATACAGACCACACTTGGCACACACAGCCCCCATGACCCACTCTACGTCCTGGTGCAGTTTGGAGGAGGGTGGTCCATGGATGATGGGACTTGAAGTACCTCTACTCACTTCACAAGTCCGCTGCGACCCTTATCCAATTACTGATTGAGACAAAACTTGGTACACATAACCCCCATGACCCCGTTTATGTCCTGGTGCGGTTTGGGGGACATGACCCACGGATTATGGGATTTGTAGTACTTACAAACACTTTGGCTCCCACAGACCACTGAGGCCATCAAAAAGGACCAATACAGACCACACTTGGCACACATAACCCCCACGACCCACTCTACGTCCTGGTGCAATTTGGAGGAGGGTGGGCCATGGATGATGGGACTTGAAGTACCTCTACTCACTTCCCAAGTCCGCTGCGACCCTTATCCAATTACTGATCGAGACCAAACTTGGCACACGTAACCCCCATGACTGCCTTCACATCCTGGTGAGGTTCGGGGGAGGACTGACAATGGATGATGGGATTTGTAGTACTTTCACACCCCTCTGCTCCCACAGACCACTATGGCCCCCAACAAACACCGATAAAGACCACACTTGGCACACAGAGCCCCAGTGGCCCACTCTACATCCTACTGAAGTTTGGAGGGGGGCAGAACATGCATGATGGGACTTGCAGTACCTTCCCTCACTTTCCAAGACTGCTGCAAACCTAATCCAATGACTGATCAACACCAAACCTGGCACACAGAGCCCTCATGACCCACTCTACATCCTGCTGCAGTTTGGAGGAGGGCAGACCACAGATGATGGGGCTTCCAGTACCTTCAGTACTTTCATGATGCCACTGCAACTCCCAAAACTGAGGGATCAAGACAAACTTGGCACACAGAGCCTCCATGACCCACTCTACATCCTGCTGCACTTTGGAGGAGGGTACACCATGGATAATGGGACTCGCAGTACCTTCACTAACTTCCTGAAAGCACTACGAGCCACGTACACTTATGATAAGGACCAACCTTGGCACACAACGCCTTTCTCAAATGACCCAGGCACCGCCGGGTCCCCAAGCTAGTAAATTAATAAATAGTAAATAGTCAAATCCACAAAAATCAAGCTCGCAAATGTGGAGGGCTGATTGTTCACCAACATCCAAAATTTTGCAATTATAGTGACACCTTTGCTTTGTGGTTCAATGCACACAAATGCTGTTTCCTGCACAACAGTATTAAAGGCATTGTGCAAAAAATGACCTTCAGGCTATGTGTATAAGGTGCATACTTTTTATATGTATTTTGATAGTTTTCTGTTTTATCATGTTGCTCCCTGCCTTGAGAGGTGGGTAATAAATTATTATTATTATTATTAGAAACACAAAACAATTGAAACACAAAAAGATGAGTCCACAGCAAACAAGATCACTATGCTGGTTGTTGTATTGGATCACGCATCAGACACTTCCTAAGTGTCTAGGACTGTGTGATGTATCAGCGAATAATGTGTGCAGATCCCAGTAAGGTGGCCTTCTGCAGCTGGCAGATGGTAATTTTGTCCGTGCGGATTGTGTTTAAATGCAGGCCAAGGTCTTTAGGCACTGCACCTGATCACCACTGGGACCACCGTGACTGGCTTGTACTAGAGTCTTTGCAGTTCAATCTTTAAATCCTCATCTCATGTCAGTATTTCCAGTTATTTCTCTTCAATCCGGCTGTTGCCTGGGATTGCAACAACGACAATCCATACTTGGTTTTTTAACACGATCGTGAGGTCAGGAGTATTGTGCTCCCAAACGCTGTCAGTCTGAATTTGGAAGTCCCGGAGTAGTTTGACGTGTTTATTTTGTGTAACTTTTTCAGGCTTGTGATCTCACTAGTTCTTTGTCATAGGTAGATGGTATTTTTTAAAAAAATATATAGTTTTTATTAGCTTTTTCAACAGATAAAACAAAACAAAACATGAGTATTAAAACAGGGACATAGAAAAGGGAAAGAAGGGGGCAGGAAAGAAGCAAAGGGCAAAGGGATAGGGGAAAGGGGAGGGGGAAGAGAGGGGAGGGACAGAAAAGGAAAAGAACAAAAAGAGTCTTAGCGTGGGTTCCAGTAGTTTTGCAATACATCAAGGTAGCCTTTTCCCAACCAAATATCTTAGAGATTCCGTCTTTCTCTTACAACAAATATCTAACTTCGGGTACTAATAAAAGGGAACAATAATTAAGAAAGAAAAAGAAAGAAAAGAAAGAAAGAAACATATCTAAAATATGTCTCTTGTCTTCATATTTTGATTATCCAGTCAATCTCATTCTTCCTCAAAGAATCTATAATCATCTATAGGTAGATGGTATTTGTGGCACAAATTTCAACGAATCATCTGAGCAACGGTGTTATGCCTCTGCTTGTAGTCTGTTGGCGCAATCTTCTTGCAGCAGCTGAGGATGCGATCTATTGTTTCATCTGCTTCCTTGTAGAGTCTACACTTGGGATCTGTCATTGATTTTTCAATTCTGGCTTTGATGGCATTATTATTATTATTACCATTTCCTAATTGGAGCTATAGTATTTTTTAAATTTAAATTTAGACAAAGTGGCTGGATTAGCCATTATTATGGCATTGAAATATTTCTTTAATTTTTTTTGGTACGACGACGACGTACCAAATCTTTACTTTTACTTTAAACGTAATCTATCAAGATTATGAATTGTTTCCAATTAACTTTCCTATGTATCCACTGCTTTCAATATTAATTTCATCTTCAGAGAAGCATTCACATGTTCATCATGGTATTGTGTGTTTCACAAAATATCTTAATAGAATATGTATCTTAGAATATGTAACAAAGTGAGTGACCACACATGCAGATTGAGTTGAACTTGTTTTTACTTGGCGATTTGGCTTTTATGTATTTTACCTACATGTATTTTAATCTTGTATTGTTGTAGGATGTTTTAAATTTTTGTATTAGTAGCATTGAATCTTTGCTGTTAGCCGGTCTGAGTCCCTCTATGGAGGTGAGAAGATCATGATATAAAAGTTTTAAATAAATAAATAAATAAATACTGAACAACCTTTTATTTGGAAGGGTACTCTATCACTTGCCTGTCAAAACATTTTGTAAGCCTGCCCAGGAAAGCGATGAATAATATTGATGGCGTGCATAAATTTCAATGTTTGTTTTTAATATTTCTCACAGGAAAACTCTTCAGGGAGCAACTTTCCGGCCAAAACAATATGGGAACCGGTAATTTAGGTCTCGTATGGAGGAGCCATTGCCAGATAACCAGTTCCTTGGTTACTTTGGCCTCATAAACACATCTCTGGGGGATCTTTTTAAATTTTTTGAAGCCTGAGAAAACTGCACAAATGAACACTGACGATCTAGGATTTTGTTCACTGAGGGTTTTTTTCCAGGATATTAAATGTGCTGCATATTAGGACTGCAGTTCTAGGATGTTTTTACACTAGAGAGTTAATGCAGTTTCACAAAACCTTTAACTGACATGGCTCAATGCTATGGATTATGGGGATTTATTGTTTGGTGAGGCAACAACAGTATTTAGAAGAGTAGTCTAAAGACCTTGTAAAGCAGCGGTTCTCAATTTTCTTAATGCCATGACCCCTTAATACATTTCCTCATGTTGTGGTGACCCACAACCATAAAATTATTTTTATTGTTATTTCACAACTGTAATTTTGCTACCGTTATGAATCATAATGTAAATATTTATTTATTTATTTATTTATTACTTCAAACTTGTATACCGCCACTCCCCGGAGGCTCGGAGCGGTTTACAACAGTTTGAGTCACACACAATATCTGGTGTGCACTGGATGAAATTTGGCACAAATACCTGATACGCCAAAATTTAAATACTGGTGGGGTTGGGGGGATTGATCTTGCCATTTGGGAGTTGCAGCTGCTGGGATTTATAGTTAATCTAAAATCAAAGAGCATTCTGAACTCCATCAACAATGGAATTGAACCAAACTTGGCACATAGAACCCCCATGACAAACAGAATAAATAAAAATACTGTGTTTTCTGATGGTCTTTGGTGACCCCTATGACACACCTCATGACCCCCCCCCCACAGGGGTCCCGACCCCCAAGTTGAGAAACACTGATTTATATGAAGAAATGCTGTCTTGCTTCTGAGTAGTAGAGTTGTTTGGTTCCACGTTTCTTCTTTTATGTAGAAAAGGGGTGATACAATTATGTACAATCTTTTGAATTGTTCCACAGAGTCCAGCTATGAGGGGCAAGGAAGATATTGTACACATTTATCAGGAAAAGTTATGTCTAACAGAGAGGGAGAGAAATCATCATAATATCTTGGTAAAAAAGGATACACATTTATTGTTGGAGAAAATCCAGTTTTCTAAATAAAAAACGAACTGCAGGATATGGCTGTGCATAACAATCCACCCCCTTATTTATTTTGGAAAAACGACATCTGGAAAATGGGAATGGCTCCAGCTAATTCCCTTACCTTGAAATATCAGTATTTTGAGATCATGTTCTCCTTTTAAAAGGGAGGGGAAAGAACAAATAACATACAGAGTCACATGCCATTAAAAGAAAACGACTGCCTTCCAATAATGTGAAAGGTCTTCACAGCTTAATGCAGAGGAAATTCAGAGAGCAGGCTGGAATGCTGTATTTAAAAGTTCCCAGAATTCAGGCATTTATGCTGTGATACCACATCATAAGTACAAACAAGCCAATGATATTCTCTTATTTATTTATTTATTTCAGGATTTTACCCCGCTCTTCTCAACCCCCGAGGGGGGACTCAGAGTGGCTTACAGTAAGGCACAATTTGATGCCCACACATTCTTCATGCTGAATAAAATAGTCACCCTATGGATACTATGGGCTAGTGAAAACACATGCAAATGAAAGGTTTTCAAGTCTGAACTCTCACTAAAAACCATGATGACTAGACCAAAGCTTTTGTACTTTGGACATATCATGAGATGAAGCGACTCCCTGGATATTACAATAACGCTTGGTAGAATGGATAGCTTTAGGACAGCGTTTCTCAACCTGGGGGTCGGAACCCCTGGGGGAGTCACAAGGGGGTTTAAGAATGGTCACCAAAAACCATTAGAAGACCATATATTTCTGATGGTCTTAGGAACGGCTTTGGCAGAGAAAGCTGAAGATCTCTCCACCTGTCCTTCTCTTCCTTTTGGAAACAGACGGCGAATCCTCCCACCAAAATTCCTCTTCCGCTGTGATTGGCTGGCCTCTCAGCCAAGGGGAGGGCTGTTTCTGAAACTCTAAGTAGGAGGAGTTGAGAGCAGGTGTATTTGGTGCAGGGCAGCGTGGGGCACATGTGCAGGTGAGGGAGAGCATGCAAGATTGGAGGGAGGCTCATGCTTAGAAAGTCCTTTCAAGGCATGGGGGGTTCTGTGTGGGAAGATTGGCCCAATTCTGTTGTTGGTGGGGTTCAGAATATTCTTTGATTGCAGGTGAACTATAAATCTCTGCAACTACAACTCCTAAATATCAAGGTCTATTTTCCCCAAACTCCTCTAGTATTCACATATGGGTATATTGAGTGCCAAGTCTGGTCCAGATTTATCATTGTTTGAGTCCACAGAGCTCTCTGGATGTAGATGAACTACAACTCCAGTACTCAAGGTCAATGCCCAACAAATCCTTCCAGCCTTTTATATTAGTCACAAGTTTGATTCAATTCTATCACTGATTGAGTTCAGAATGATCTTTGATTGCAGGTGAACTATAAATGATAGCAACTACAACTCCCAAATGACAACATCCACACACCCCTCCCCCAATCCCACCAGTATTCAAATTTGGGCGTCTCTGGTATTTATGCCAAATTTAGTCCAGTGAATGAAAATACATCCAGCATATCAGATATTTATTTATTTATTTGTCACGTTTCTATACCGCCCCTCTCAGCCCGAAGGCGACTCGGGACGGTTTACACAGGCAGTCTCTGCCCTCAATACAACACAAGCAACAAGGCAACCCCCCAAACATATAATAACAAGTCAAGTTGATGGGAAATAATAACAACAAACAACAAATTGATCAATAGAGGCATATACAACATTTGAATGTTGTTGTTAACTGTTGTTGACTTTAACTTATGGTGACCCTATGAATGAGAGACCTGTCTACCATCAACCCTTTGCTCAGGTCTTTTAGACTTAGGATTGTGCTTCCTTAAGTAGAGCAACATCTATGCTTACCAAGTAATGCAATATGAAAGTGGCAGGGGGGAAGTAAAGCAAGTGTTCACGTTGTCCCAAATGTGAGTCCTTTCCTGGCTTGCCAGCTCCAATGGTTCCCAATGAAGACATGCAGAGATGAGGGCAGAGTTCGAGGTCGATTGTATTGCCTCATTGATCAGTTTTGGACTTGTCCACAGCTGCACGGCATATAGTAGTCTCCTGCAGAGATGAGAGGATCCCTCTTGTCCTTTGCTGAATGTAGCATTTGTTGGATTTTCTTAGATTTTCTGTAGATCATTTGAGGGTTGTATTTATTCATCAGCTTCACTATGCTGTCAGTGGGTCCCTTGTAGACACTTACAAGTCTACATAATAATAATAATAATAATACTTTAATATTTGTGAGTCGCCCTCCACCAGTGGTGCTCCGGGCGACTTACATCATTTAAAAACCCTAAAACAACAATGTACAGCAGTTTAAAAACAGATACAGGTCTGAGGAAGGCTCAGACATTCAGAGGTACCCATCAGGCCCCAAACGCTAGGCGGAAGAGCCAGGTCTTTAGGTCTGACCGGAATCTAGTTAGGGTCAGAGTGGCTCTGAGGGCAGGTGGCAATGAGTTCCAGATCCTGGGGGCCGCCACGGAAAAGGCTCTCCGCTGGGTTTCCATCAGCCGAGCCTCGCACCCCGGGGGATGGTCATGCGATCGCCATTTATGGCACATGCTGGCCTCACGCTGCGTTGGACCGTCAGCCGGTCACTCAAGTAGGCTGGCCCAATATTGTGCCGAGCTTTAAAAGTGAGCAACAGAAGTTTGTAGAGCACTCTGAACTCTAAGGGCAGCCAGTGGAGATCTTTTAAAATAGGAGAAATGTGGTCCCTCACTGATGACCCAGAGATGAGTCTGGCCGCTGCGTTGTGGATGAGTTTCAGCCTCTTGGTTGTGGAGAGGGGGAGGCCCACATATAGGGCGTTGCAGTAATCGAGACGCGAGACAACGGTGGCATGAACCACGGTTCTCAGCGCCTCAGATGGTAGGTAGGGGGCCAGCCGTCGGGCCCTACGGAGATGGAAAAAGGCGCCTTTTGCTGCCGCCTGGATCTGGGCCTCCATCGTTAGTTTTTCGTCCAGGATCACTCCCAACATAGGGACCACCAAATGCAGCATTGCCCAAACATGAATCAAGGAACATGAAAGGCACTGCAGACTAATTCATCCTGAGAAGTCAGCTATAGCCGAGCACTTGATGAACCAACATGGACACAGCATGTTATCTGAGCACACAGAAATGCTGGATCACCCTAACAACCACCATGTCAAACTTCACAGAGAAGCCACTGAAATCCACAAACATGTGGACAATTTCAACAGAAAGGAGGAAATCATGAAAATGAACAAAATCTGGCTACCAGTATTAAAAAACTCCAAAATCAAAAAGTAAATAAAGAGAAACACTCAAACAACAGGGGAATTCCAGGAAATAATCAATCATGGCCAGCTAACACCCTCCAAAAAAGGATCCCCCAGATAGCAACCAGCCAGACTTTGAAGCTCCAAGGCCATTAGAAGTTAATCAATGTGGCCATTTGCAACATTCACTTTCCTCAGGCAGACAAGAGTTCTTTCTTCCACCCTGGACATTCCACGGATATATAAACCTCACTTGCCTAGTTTCCAACAGATCCCTCAACCTCTGAGGATGCCTGCAGTAGTTGTGGGTGAAACATCAAGAGAGAATGCTTCTGGAACATGGACATACAACCCGGAAAATTCACAGCAACCCACTGCTCAACAGCCACTAGGTGACCTTCAGAACACCCTTACTGTTGCCAAAATGTTGGGCAGCCCAACATTGAGCTAAGCAAGGGGATTCCATTTGAGATCAGGAGCTAGTGTTTAAGAAGCAGTGCTCTGAAGTACATTCATATCTATCATTTGAACACCATACCTTCTAGATGCTTCATACAATCTATGCTTCATGGTCAGTGTAGATGTGCCCTGAGTTGTTCTGTTTGTAGTGCAATCTTTCTCTTTTCCTTCTGCCTTCTACCTCACCAAGCTTTATTGCCTTGTCCAGCGAGTCAGATCTTGTCAGCCGCAGTTTAGTCATCTTGGCTTCTAGGAATATGAAAATCATCTCAACTGAAAGGCAGTTCTGTGTTGCAAAGTAGGGAGGTTCCACCTATGGCATATTATCTGATGGTATCTGGTTTTGACTTTTATCTGATGCTGACTTTTTCAGTTTGCAGTTGAATAAGTGGAATTCCGAGAATGGAACAATGCAGTTGCACATTCTTGAAGCATTTGGCAGTGTCTTCAATGCACTACTACATCATGTTAATATACAATGGCACTATAGAAGCTCAGTTTATGATTTCAGTCATACATCTCACAGCCTGAATTATCACCTCCTATGTCAGCTGCATAGTGAATCCAAGGTTATCAAAGGAATTGGAGCCCCCGGTGGCGCAGTGGGTTAAACCGCTGAGTTACTGAACTTGCTGACCGAAAGGTTGTAGGTTCGAATCCGAGGAACAGCATGAGCTCCCGCTGTTAGCCTAAGCTTCTGCCAATCTAGCAGTTCGAAAACATGCAAATGTGAGTAGATCAATAGGTACTGCTTCAGCGGGAAGGCCACATGACCTTGGATGTGTCTATGGATACCACCGGCTCTTTGGCTTAGAAATGGAGATGAGCACCAGAGTTGGACACGACTGGACTTAATGTCAGGGGAAAACCTTTACCTTTAATATCAAAGGAATCCTATCCCCAAAATATGTGCAAAATGTATCCCTCTCAAAGGTTTGCCCTCGCCTTTCTCTGAGGTTGACAGTGTCTTGTTCAAAGTCACCCAATGTGTTCTAGTAGGGTATTAAAATTCTTGCCTCCAAGTGTCAAGGGCCAAGTAGGGTATTCAAATTCTTGTCTCCAAGTGTCCTACTCAAACACTGAAACCACAGTGACTTACTGGTCTAGGTAGCTATTCATATTTCCTGCACATACAGAACTCCAGAGCTTGGATTGAGGTTATTTAAAGGACTGTACCTCCCACTATGATCCCATCAGTTCCAGCAGGCTTTTGGAAATGATTAGCCCCAGGCCCTACCCTGGCCATTAGTTAGGTCCCCACTCTGCACTCTACCCATTTCCCCTGACCTTTGCTACCTCGTTGTACTAGCCCTGGTCCAGTTCTATTATAGCTATTCAGCAGGCCTTGGAAATGAATAGCCCCAGACACTACCCTGGCCATGAGTCACAGCCCTGTTTTTGCACTTTATCCACTTCCCCAGCCCTATGTGACCCCGTTGGCACAGCCCTTTTATAGCTCTGCAGCAGGCCTTGGAAACAAATAGAATCATAGAATCGTAGAATCATGAAGTTGGAAGAGACCTCATAGGCCATCCAGTCCAACCCCTTGCCAAGAAGCAGGAAAATTGCATTCAAAGCACCCCCAACAGATGGCTATCCAGCCTCTGTTTAAAAGCTTCCAAAGAAGGAGCCTCCACCACACTCCGGGACAGAGAGTTGATTTTCTTCTACCGTACTTGTACAGCGTCACCCTTAATGCTTTCATACAGTCACTGCATACGGCAAGGATGCAGCCACTGCCATTTTTTTAGCTCCCTCCCACACCATTTGTGGCAACCACAGATTCTCCAATCCAGATTGGAAGTGTCAGCACCTGCTCTATAAGACAACTAGCGTATAAGTTGACTCCTGATGTATAACTTGACTTCCGCGTATAAGATGACTCCTGCGTATAAGATGACCCCTGACTTTTGAGAAGATTTTCTTGGGTTAAAAAGTAGTCTTATATGCCAGAAAATACAGTATATTGTTTTAGCTTATAGTGTTTTGCCTTTCTATTGTTTTTAACTTGTAAGCTGCTGCTAGCTGCTGCAAGACCCAATATGGAAAGAAAGGTTGAATGTTAATGAAAACAACAAAAATAACAACAATTTCCAGATTGTTAGAATTTTGTTGGTGTGAACAAGGGCATATTCCCTTTATTTCCTCAAGCTCTCATTTAATTCATCTGGAACGTTCCTGCTCCGGGATCTTTACAAACTTTAAATAATACAGTGGTTTAGAAAAAATTTTTTTTGCAAAAATTCAAGGAAGATTACTTGAAGAGTGAAAACACCGAATGGACTGTCTGAAGAAGATGGATATGGTTGTTATTGAATGTCATAATTAATAGTTCAGCAATAATAAAACAAACTGTGTGATAAGGAAATTAGAGAGATATAGATAAGGCACTGACTAATACCTTGATAGGTGAATCAGGACTCCTTTCTTTTCCTTGCTTGGCTTATTCTTGGTATGTCTCCTGGAAGATATTTTTAATTTTAGTTACAGAAAATGTTGTTTACCCCTCTCCCCCTGTTTTTTTTTGGCTGTTTTGTGATACTGTCTCCAATTGTAAACCCCCCACTTATGATGCAGTTGAGCATCATATTATTCCATCCCTACTGATATGCCTGGTTTTTGTTTGTGTATTTTGATAGATATGTTTTAATATGTGTATTTTACAGAGTTTTAAAGAAATGATTATGTATTTGTTTATGTTTTAATAATGCTGCAACCTACCTCGAGCCATAAGGAGAGGCAGGCAAGAAATAAAACTATTATGACTTTCTTACTTAGGTGATCCCTCTTTGTCCGAGTATGATGGCTCTCCAAGTGTAGTGTCTTCACGATGGATATGTAGGTGACCATGGAGCCTTATTCTTGATCCACATGTTTTTCCGCATTGAGGACATTGGTTTCCAGGCCTTCTCTATGGTTGCCCCACCCCCCACCCCGACTCTGGAACTCACTCCCTAAGGATATCAGACAAGCCCCCACTTTGACAGTCTTTGGCAGGAGGAGCTTGAAAACGTGGCTGTTCCCTGAACAAAGGAAATAAGACCCTGATCTCACCAATTTTCTACTATACAGTATGTCCTCTGAAGCACTTTATCTACCCATTGGATTGATCTCCCTAATATCACTCTCTAACCCCCGTCCCCCGTCTAGACATAGCCCACTCTGTGCACGCCCAGTGTTTTAAAATTTGTAATCTATTACATCTGGCCCTGCCATAATGTTTTAAATCTCTTGTGTATTATAGCTTATATGTTAGGTATATTATTTGTATTTATATTTATTTATTTATTTATAAATTCGATTTGGTAGACCGCTCTCTCTGGAGCCCAGAGCGGTTTACAGCATAAAATCAATAAAACATCAATAAACAGATAAAAGACGTATACCCAAAAGCCCCCCTCCCCACAATGGATCCCGGCAATAATACGCAGAGGCAATACATGGCAGGACGGTATGTTGGCAGCTGGCAACTAAGGAGGCATCAGTTGGGACCAAATGCCTGCCTATATAGCCAAGTCTTCACAGACTTGCGGAAGGCCAACAAACCCCGTAGTGCTCGTATCTCCTCCGGCAGAGAATTCCAGAGGGTCGGAGCGGCCACTGTAAATGCTCTCTGCCGGGTGCTCGACAGCCTACAGATCTTAATACTAGGGACCTCTAGTAGATTAAGCCCCTCTGAGCGCAGTGATCTTCTGGGTTTGTATGGGGTAAGACGCTCCCTCAAGTACACTGGCCCCAAACCATATAAGGCCTTGAAAGTTAGAACTAACACCTTGAAGGAGACCCGAATTCGATGGGAAGCCAGTGCAGTGCACGCAGGAGTGGGGTCACATGCGCAGATCTTGGGGCTCCCAACAGCAGGCGCGCTGCTGCGTTCTGCACCAACTTAAGTTTCCGGATCACCGACAAGGGTAGGCCAATGTACAGCGCATTACAGTAATCAAGCCTCGAGATGACCGTGGCTTGGATCACCGTGGCCAGGTCGCAGCGGGAGAGGTAAGGAGCCAGACGTTTCGCCTGCCGCAGATGGTAGAACGCTGTCTTGCAAGCGCAGGCAATCTGCGCTTCCATTGACAGTTGGGTGTCTAGCTGGACCCCAAGGCTCTTAACTAGGGGCTGTGGGCGAAGTGCCACACCATCAAACGTCGGCAACTGGGTCTCTACCCCCTCCGGGTGGCCCAGCCACAAGATCTCCGTCTTCGTCGGGTTCACCTTCAACTTACTGGCTCGCAGCCATCCAGTTACGGCTTCTAGGCAGAGATGGAAATTATCGGGTACAGATTCCACCCCGGGGTCCATCCTCAGAATGAGCTGGGTGTCATCAGCGTACTGGTGACATTCCAGCCCAAAACTCCGTACCAATTGGGCGAGTGGTCGCATGTAGATGTTAAATAACAGCGGGGAGAGAATGGCAATTGCTTACTTGCTTTGTTGTATTGTTAGGCTTGGCCTCATCTAAGCCACCCCGAGTCCCCTTGGGGAGATGGTGGCGGGGTATAAATAAAATTATTATTATTATTATTATTATTATATACTGTTTTATTGTTGCATATTTTATTTGCATATTTTATTTATTTATAACATTCTCACCCCGAAGGGGGCTTAGAGCGGCTTACAAGGCATATCTACATAAAAACATACTATATTATTAGCACAATACTAATACATTATTCATAATATATTTTATATTTTAAGTTGTAATGTTTTTGATTGTGGGCTGCTTTGGGTCTCCATATAGGAGAGTTTAAAGAGGGGTATAAATAAAAATTAAAATAAAAAAAGTTCCATCCTCCTTGATTGACAGTGAAAGGGGGAGGAGGGAGGAGGGTGAAGAGGAGGAGGAGCAGCGGGGAAGCAGCATGAGAAGAGTTCCATCTTCTTTGACTGACAGGCCGGGTGGTTCAAAGGGGAGGAGGCGGTGGAGGAGGAGGAGGAGGAGGAGAAGCGCTCGTGCTGTTTGCGGCTCCCGCCGACTCCGCCCCCTCGCTCGCAGCCACCCACCCACCCACTCTGCCCCTTCCATGACTCGGCGAGGAATGAGAGCCGCTTCGTGATTGGCTGAGCCGCCTCACGCGAGCGAAGATGGAGGGGGTGAGAGGCTGACCGAAAGTAACCTCGGCGGCTGGAGCCGCCCCGCGCGACCTTTCTCCTCCATCGGCGGCGCGCGCTCTGTTTTTTTTTTTTTGCCCTCTCCCTGCCTCTCCGGACCCCCCCCCTCCCCACCTTTCGGGGACTCCAAATCCAAGATGGCGGCGCTGAGCAAATCCATCCCCCACAGCTGCTACGAGATCGGGCACACCTGGCACCCGGACTGCGGGAGGGCCTTCGTGAACATCACCCAAGGGGCCCTGGCAGAGTCGCTCCGCATCTACGGCACCCTTTACCTGGTGAGAGAGAGAGAGAGAGAGAGAGACCCTTGCCACCCCATCCTCTTCCCTCAGGATTGAGGGGAGAAAGGGAGGAGGAGGGCCAGTGGAGTGAAGATGGGGTGAGTGGGAATAAGAGTAGGGATGCAAGTGAGTGGAGGTGGAAGTAGGAGGTGAGGGGGAGTGGAGTGCACTGGGAAGGAGGGGAGGAGGGCACATGCAGTGAGATTAGTAGTAGTAGTAATAATAATAATAATATATAAATAAAATGTAATGTTCGTTTCTGGGATTCACATAACTCAAAAACCACTGGACGAATTTATTATTATTTATTATTACATACATTTCTATCCCGCCCTTCTCGCCACAAGGGGACTCAGGGCGGCCTTAAGTTAGCATCCGAAGATGCTATCCACATATACATATATATACCCATAAAATCACAATTAAAACTATAAAATCCACTTAAAAACATGATACAGATTCAACAATTCATTAACAATAAATTAACATGCCAATACGCCAAAGCCAAGCCAGGAGAATCCAGTGTCGCAATGTCCAAGAAAGTTTCTCTTTCATATTGCCATTCCTCTCTAGTCAAACGCCTGGTTCCAGAGCCAGCTCTTCAGTTGTCTTCTAAAGCAGTGCCGTGGCGCACTAGTGTGCTGTGAGTGATCAGCAGATGTGCCGTGGGAAATCAGCACTCCCGTCTCCTAGCAGCCCCCTCACAGGTTTCCAAGAAACAAATTGAGCCTCTCCGCTTGGAAATGTTTTTATTTTTACTATTTTACTGGATTTTTCAGAGTTGCCTCCCGGAACTGTTTATAACAGCTTCATGACATCCATAGTTAACTGGAAGCAAGTTTCACTCAGGGTGAAATTTCACAAAGGTCTGGAGAACAAGCTCTATGAGGAGCGGCTTGAAGAGCTGGGCATGTTTAGCCTGAAGAAGAGAAGGCTGAGGGAAGACATGATAGCCATGTATAAATATGTGAGGGGAAGTCATATATATATATGTTGTGTTCATCGAAACAGGCCCAGGTTTCACACTGAGTGTATAAATACATTTAAAAACATATTAACTATATGTATTACTGTGCTAGAGTGTAATTTTGTGTCATTTTGGTTGGTGTTGTGCCCCAGGATTTTGTAAATGTAAAAAATGTACCGCGGCTCAAAAAAGGTTGAAAAACACTGTTCTAAAGGACAGGAGGGAGGTGGACAACCTGATGTCCTTAGGGAGGGAGTTCCACAGACGGGGGGCCACTGCCAAAAAGGCCCTGTCTCTCGTTCCCACCAACCGCGTTTGCGCAGGTGGCGGGATCGAGAGCAGGGCCTCTCCTGATGATCTTAAGCTTCGTGATGGTTCATAACAGGAGATTTGACACCAAATTTGGTCACAAGACACCTAATAACGCAAGGAGTGACCACCACTAAAAATTAAATGATTTTTAGTGGTGGCAGGGACAGCCAGACAAGCAGAGCTCAGGAGCTTCAATGCGTGGATGAGGCAGTGGTGTCGAGAGGAAGGGTTTAGATTTGTTAGGAACTGGGGAACATTTTCGGGAAAGCCAAACCTTTACAAAAGGGACGGGTTACACTTGAACGAAAATGGAACCAGACTGCTGGCAATTAATATTAAAAAGGCTTCAGAGCAGCTTTTAAACTGATTCCTAGGGGAAAGTCGACAGGAGCTGGGCAGCTTCCGGTTCGAGAGGGTGAAACGCCAAGTATGGAGGATGAAATTTACGCACAAATGGCTGAGTCAACAGAAAAGATAGAAAGTAGTCAAGAGGTAGGACATGGTAGGCCTTCTACAAATTCTCATAAACAGCCAAAGTTGAAAGGGCATCAGAGCAATAAATATAAATGTCTGTACGCAAACGCTAGAAGCCTTCGAACAAAAATAGGGGAGTTGGTATGTTTGGCAAAAGAAAAAAATATTGATATTATTGGCATAACAGAAACCTGGTGGACAGAGGAAAACAATTGGGACACAAAAATTCCAGGTTATAAACTGTACAGGAAAGACAGGAGAGGGAAAAATGGTGGTGGTGCGGCCTTGTACATAAATGAAGAGCTAGAATCTCATGAATTAGAATTTCAAGAAAATTCAAACTCACCTACAGAAACATTGTGGGTAAAAGTCCCAGGACAAAAAAACTAATCTAGCATTAGGGATCTGCTATCGCCCTCCCAACCAAACTCCAGAGGCAGACTGCTATCTGGAAAATGAAATTAAACAGGCCTCAAAAAGCAATAAATTAGTCATACTGGGGACTTTAACTATCCCCGAATAGATTGGCTAAATTCTTGTTCTACGCATGAAAGAGAGATAAGGTTCCTCGACATGCTAGCTGATTATTCCCTTGAGCAGATGGTCATGGAACCAACCAGGGAAAGGGATCCTGGACTTGGTGCTAACTAATGAACAAGATCTTGTTCAAGATGTCCTTGTAACTGAGCTCATAGGTACCAGTGACCATAACACAATAACCTTCAACTTAAGTTTGGATAGCAAACTGTCATTGAAAACTAACACAGAGACCTTAAATTTTCACAAAGGGAATTTCACCAAAATGAGAAAAATAGTAAAGAACAAACTAAAAGGAACAGTAAAAAAAATCAAATCCCTCCAAAATGCTTGGAAACTGTTTAAAAATACTTTAAAACAAGCCGAACTAAAATGCATTCCTAAAATAAGAAAGAGGCCTAAATAAGCTCTTCAGCCATGGAATCAGGGGACAGGTCTTGTCCTGGATTGGAACCTGGCTAAACTGTAGGAAACAAAGGGTGGTAATAAATGGACACTTCTCTGGGTGGAAAGAGGTGAGAAGTGGCGTACCCCAAGGTTCAGTTTTAGGACCGTTACTTTTTAATTTATTCATAAATGATCTGGATGTAGAAGTAAATTGTGAGGTAGCAAAGTTTGCAGATGACACTAAACTGTTCAGGGTAGTTAAAAATGAAACTGACTGTAAAGACCTCCAGAAAGATCTCTCGAAATTGAGTGAATGGGCAACAAAGTGGCAAATGCATTTTAACCTAAACAAGTGTAAAGTCATGCACATCGGGGGCAAAGAACCCCAAATACATTTATCAACTGATGGGATCAAAGCTTTCTGAGACAAACCAGGAAAGGGATCTTGGGGTCTTGGTGGACAGCTCAATGAAGATGTCAACCCAGTGCGCAGCAGCAGTGAAAAAAGCAAACTCTATGCTTGGCATGATCAGGAAGGGAATCGAAAATAGGTCGGCAAATGTTGTATTGCCTCTCTACAAATCTATGGTGAGGCCACATCTGGAGTACTGTGTACAATTCTGGTCACCACACCTCAAGAAGGATATAACTGAACTGGAAAAGGTACAAAGAAGGGCAACAAAAATGATCCAATGGATGGAGCAGCTCCCTTATGAAATCAGGTTGCAACGCCTTGGTCTTTTCAGCCTTGAAAGACGGCGTTTAAGAGGTTACTTGATCGAAGTGTGTAAAATCATGCATGGGATAGAAAAGGTGAATAAAGAAAAAATATTTTCTCTGTCACACAACACTAAGACTAGGGGCACTCCCTAAAGCTCCCAGGTAGGAAAGTTAGGACTAATAAAGGGAAATATTTCTTCACCCAGAGGGTCATTGGGTTATGGAACTCACTTCCAGAGGAGGTTGTGACAGCTGTCAGCCTGGACAGCTTCAAGGCAGGATTAGACAGATTCATGGATACCAAGGGAATCAGTAGTTACTGAAATGGACATCCAAGTGCCACCTCTGTGTTGATGGAGGCAGGCAGGATTTCCCCGGGTACTGGTTGTGGGGGGTCGGGAGCAGGTGAGGGTTTTGCCCTCCTTTCTGCTAGAGATCCCTGTGTACAACTAGTGGGCCACTGTGTGACACAGAATGCTGGACTAGATGGGCTGAGGCCCGATTCAGCATGGCTCTTCTTATGTTCTTATGTTCTTATGGGAGTTGTAGCTGCTGGGATTTATATTTCACCTACAATCAAAGAGCATTCTGAACTCCACCACTGATGGAATTGAACCAAACGTGGCACACAGGATTCCCATAAAACACTTAGAAAGGGTGAGCATTGACTTTGAGTTTTGGAGTTGTAGTTCACTTACATCCAGAGAGCACTTTGGATCTGGACCAAACTTGGCACGAATATTCCATATGCCTAAATATGAACACAGATGGAGTTTAAGGAAAATAGACCTTGACATTTGGGAGTTGTAGTTGCTGGGATTTATCGTTCACCTACAATCAAAGAGATTCTGAACCCCACCAATGACAGAATTGGGGCAAACTTCCCACACAGAACCCACATGACCAACAGAAAATACTGTGCTTTCTGGTGGTCTTTAGCGACCCTTCTGACACCCCCTCACAACCCCCCCCCAGGGGTCCCAACCCCCAGGTTGAGAAATACTGCTTTAAGGCCATCCAGTCCAACTCCCTTCATCAGGGCAAGAAAACATAATCAAAGCCCTCCTGACAAAGAGCCATCCAGCCATAGATATAGAGAGGAAGTCACCCTGATTTCACCAGAGAGTATGTGTTCCATAGAGGGGGCACCACTGAGAAGGTCCTGTCTCTCGTCCCTGTCAATCGCGCTTGAGAGTGTGGCTGGATCGAGAGGAGGGCCTCCCCTGACAATTTCACACTCCGAATTCGGTCATAGAGGCAGATACTTTCAGACTAGACTGGGTTGGAACCGTATAGGGCTTTATAGGCCAAGACCAGCACTTTGAATTGTGCTCAGAAATGGAGCAGCAGCCAGTGGAGCTGCCATAGCATGGGGGTGGTATGCTCCCTGTATGTTGCTCTGGTGAGTAATCTGGCTGCCAACTGTTGGACTAGTTTCCGAACAATCTTCAAAGCCAACCCAATGTAGAGTGTGTTGCAGTATTCTGTTTGGGATGTAACAGGAGCATGGACCACCGTGGCCAGATCAGACTTCCCAAGGTGCGCAGATGTCGCACAAGTTTTACTTGTGCAAAGGCTCCCCTGGCCACCACCGAGACCTGGGGTTCCAGGCTCAGTGATGGATCAGGTCTGTTGGAGACTGGTCAAGTTTATATATCTGTGGAATGTCCAGGGTGGTAGAAGCAGCCAGGCTTTGAAGCTGCAAGGCTATTCAGTGCTAACCAAGGTGGCCAGTTGCAACATTCACACTTGCCTCAAGCATTCAAGAGTTCTTTCTCCCACTATGGACATTATTCCACAAATATATAAATTTCACCTGCCTGGTTTCCAACAGACCTCACAACCTCTGAGGATGCCTGCCATAGATGTGGGCAAAACATCAGGAGAGAATGCTTCTGGAACAAGGCCAGACAGCCCGGAAAACTCACAGCAACCCAGTGATTCCATCCATGAAAGCCTTAGAAAACACAATAATGGTGTTTATTTATATTCCACTGTTTCTCTCCGTAAAGAGACTCAAAGCGGCTCACAACTAAAAGCATTGGAATACAATTTAAAATATACAAGATCAGTGGAGTGGGAATTAGGGAATGATGATGAGAGGTGTGGGAGGAGGGTCAATGGAGTGGGGATAATAATGTTTATTTATATCCTGCTTTTTCTCTTTTTTCTCTACCTGCGGAGACTCACAACCAAAAGCATTGCAATACAGCTTTAAATGTACAAGTATTAAAACACAGTGCTGACGGCAGTTCAAATCCGGGGAGTAGGGTGAGCTCTTGTCTGTCAGCTCCAGCTTCTCATGTGGGGACATGAGAGAAGCCTCCCACATAATGGTAAAACATCCAAGTGTCCCTTGGGCAGCGTTCTTGCAGACAGCCAATTCTTGCACATCAGAAGTGACTTCAATTTCTCAAGTCGCTCCTAATATGAAAAAAAATCATTAAAAGCATATAAAACCACAGCACCTCCTGACTTGATCTTCAAGCTGGCCAGAGTCAGAGATGGGGTGGGATATAAATAAAGTTATTACATAAAAGTAAAAGTAAAGGTTTCCCCTGACGTTAAGTCTGGTCGTGTCTGACTCTGAACGGTAGTGCTCATCTCCATTACTCAGCCAAAGAGCTGGCAATGTCTGTAGATACCTCCTAGGTCAGTCTTTCTCAACCAGTGTGCCGTGGCACACTAGTGTGGCGTGACGGACCTCCTGCTGTGCCGCGAGAAAAGCTCTCTGCCCCCCTTCCTCCCCCCTCCTGCCGAACTCCTGTGCCGTGACGGACCTCCTGCTGTGCCGCGAGAAAAGCTCTCTGCCCCCTTCCTCCCCGCTCCTGCCAAACTCCTGCTGCTTGGGGAGGAGGAGGAAGGGCCGGGCAGTGGCGAAGAAAAAGAAGGGGCCGGGGCGCTGCCTCCTTCGGCCATTTCCCCAGCCAGCCTCCAATCCGCCATGACTCCCACAATGACTCTCGCCCCTCGCTCGCTGAAGCCGCGTGGAGGAGGAGCCCCGCCCACTGAAGCCCATCCACTGCTCATGCTCCTCCTCTGTAGGAGAGCTGAAATTGGGGGGAGGGGGCGGGGCATGGCGCGGTGTCATTTTGTGTCATTTTGGTTGGTGGTGTGCCCTCGGATTTTTTAAATGTTAAAAGTGTGCCGCAGCTCAAAAAAGGTTGGGAAACACTGTCCTAGGTCATGCGGCCAGCATGACTGCATGGAGCATCGTTACCTTCCTGCTGAAGCGTTACTTATTGATTTACTAACATTTGCATGTTTTCAAACTGCTAGGTTGGCAGAAGCTGGCGCTAACAGCGGGAGGTCACCCCCGCTCCCTGGATCCAAACCGCTGACCTTACATTCAGCAAGTTCAGCAGCTCAGCGATTTAATCCACTGCGCCGCCAGGGGGTTATTATTATTTAAAAACCTTCTTCTATAAATGCCTTCCTGAATGAACGGATTTCAGCCTGCCACCTGAAGGACAGCAAGGAAAGGGGCTTCCCTGGGAGGAAGGGAGTTCCAGAGTTAAGGGACATTTTCTACTGAGAAGGAAGGCCCACTCTCCCATTCCCACCAACTGAGCTTGAGATGGAGGTGGGACCGAGAAAAGGGCCTTCTGAAGAATTCAGGGCCCAGGCAGGTTCATACAAGGGATGCGGTCAGCCAAAAAGCCTGGAACTGATCCGGCTAGGGCAGTGGTTGGGTCCTGCAGGTGTCTTGGTCTTCAGTCTTCATAATTCCCAACAGTTTGTAAACTGGCTGGGATTTCTGGAAGTTGCAGTCCTAAACACCTGGAGGACCAAAGATTAGGAACCACTGGTCTATAGCTTTTAAGGTTCATAACCAGCACTTTGAATTGTGCCCTTAAACAGACTGTTAGCCATGCTCCCTGTAGCCAGCTCCAGTGAGCAACCTGACGGCAGCTGTTTGGACCAGCTGAAGTTTCTGAGCACTCCCCAGAGGCGTTACAGTAATCCAGACAAGATGTAACTAAGGCATGGCCAGATCTGGCTTCTCAAGGAACGTGTGCACTTGGTGCGCAAGTTTTAAGTATTATGTATTACTAATAATATTGCAGTATAATGGTATAGTACAATATAGTAATATATAATACTAATATTGCGCTATGGTAATAATATATTATATTTACATATTACTTGTAAGCCACTTTGAGTCCCCTTCGGGGTGAGAAGAGTGGCATATAAATGTCGTAAATAAATAAATAAAATAAGTGTGCAAAGGCCCTCCCCATTGCTAACATATGGGGATGCGGTCAGCCAAATATCCTGGACCTGAACCATCTAGGGTTTATGTGGATGTAAGGTAGTGGTAATGAGAAGATGAGTGGAATAGGAATGGTTCTGAATGGAATGGGATGAAGAGTTTATGATGAGGGGTTTTTTGTTTTGTTTTGAGGGGGACGAACGCAGGGGAGAGTTAAGGGATTAAGTTGTGATTAAGAGGATGGACACAGGGCTCTTCCACACTGCCTTTTATCCCAGGATCTGATCCCAGATTATCTGCTTTAAACTGGAATATATGAATATCCACTGCCAGATAACCTGAGATAAACAGATGATCTGGGATCGGATCCTGGGATATAGAGACAGTGTGGAAGGCCCCTCAGTCTTCATCTGGAAAAATATTTAGGGCGGAGTGTTGTGTGGTTTCTGAGCTGTGTGGCCAATGTGTTCTAGCAGCATTTTCTCCTGATGTTTTGCCTGCATTTGTGGCAGTCATCTTCAGGGGATCTTCTGAGTTTGAGAGTATCATGGTGTTTTGACAGAGGTTTCTCTTCTGCGACATGATTCAGTAAGCTGAAAGTATCTCAACAAAACTTAAGACTCTTTGCAATTCAAAACACAATTTAGTTACCCCAGAGACCCTTTCCAAATTCAAAATGGCTCTCTCCATTTCAATAGACTTTTTGACAGGCAGGTAGGCAGCCTAGCTGCGTCCATTTTCTCTTGCAAACAAAGTGTTTAATCACCAGCATTCTTTTTAGTAATTACCTTGGTAGGGCTAAGGCTGAACACTGAATATGGTGGCAGATACTTGTGAAAATTCTGGTTCTAGTCCATGTTACCTCCATTTAAAAGAATGTAAGGTATTTGCCTCTGGAATAGAAGAGACATAGTCATCCAGTCTTTCCAGCACTGAGCTGGATGGAGCATGGGTCTAATTGTTGCAAGTTGTGCATTTTTGCAAGTTGAATTTGCAAATGCCTTTGTATGCAAAATTTAGTTGATACAAAATATAATTACTGGGGTTTACTGGAAGAAAGCCAAGATTACAAAGGAATGAAGGATAGAATGCATTTGACTACTGTAATACATTCATATTCAATGGTTTGTTTATACAGTGTAGCTTTTCTGACACTTTTAATGCCTCGTAAATATTTGATTAGCTTTTAAAGTGCTGCTCTTTTTTCTTTTTCTTTTCTTGTTGTTGAATAAAGTAAACAGGAAACATGTCCAGTCAGGTTACCGCATGTTTTTGTTGTCATACCACTTCCAATTTCATTTCACAGACTTAAATTTACTTATTGTTGTGTTGTAGGAAGACTTGTGCTCTACAAATGATTTTGATTACAACTGCCATAAAGCTTGACTATTGGCTATGTTATAGATGTTGTAGTCCAAAACATCTGAAGGGCATGAGGTTTATGCGTAATAGTTCAATGCATAAACATCTGGAGGGCCAAAAGTTCAGCACCATATTTGCTTCAGTCTTGAAATTTGATCTATCTATCCACATAATAAAAGTGAAAAATGTTTATGTGCGTATATCGCAGATCCACTTACACAGACCGCCTTCACAAACAGGCTATAGTTCCAAGTATTGAGAAGCCTCCAAAGACATTCCCTCCACTGACATTGCAGGTTACAGCAAGTGACATGAAAATGTAGCCCAAACCCTGCCAATGTCATCCCGAAACACTACGGCCCACAACCCAAGGAATGCTTTTATTTGGGGACAATTACGTGTTTCCTCCACCACAAGCAGGCATCCCAGGGTTCCTTTCTCTTTCCATTTGCACGACCCTGCCCACTGCCTCTCCCTTAACCCTTTCCTACTCTTTTCAACTCTGTCTGCATAACAAACAGAGCAGAGCTGAGCAGCAACTGAACATACTGGAGGAGTTTGGAAGACTGACTCCACACAATGGAAGTTGTAGTTCAACCTGCATCAAGTCGGAGTACTGTGATCCCCACTGACAATGGACCTGGACCACATTTGGACCCCCATGATCAACGAAAAATACTGGAAAGGTTTGGGGGGAATTCACCTTGATTTATAGCTGTTGTAGGTACTGTTGTGGGTACTGGGATTTATAGTTCACCTGCTATCCAAAAGCACTCTGGACTGATCATACTGGAAGGATTTGACAGGATTGACCCACCATGGTGAGAGCTGTAATTTATCCTGCAGCTGGAAGGCAAACTAAACTCCATCAATGATACATTTAGAGCACATTGGCCCAACATGACAAACTTTGAGTATTGATGGAGTTTCAGGGGGTTAACTTGGGATGATGTGAGTCGTACTTCACCCACAATGTTTATGCATTTTGTAAAATAAAAAAATAAGTTCTTGTAACAACGCCGGGTACCCAAGCTAGTATTTTTTATAAAAAGCAATATGTCCCAATAGCATTCATTTGGTGAAAAAGTAGTGGTTAGATTGGGTCTATGCAGTGCTAGGCCTGGAGATTTCTGGATTGAGTTCAAAATGTGTATTGCTTTTGGTCTTTTCCTAATTCTTTATATGAATTTAAAGCCTGACAGTAGAGGCAGAGATGAGAGGATGTCTTTATATGTTTGTGTTCTCTCCTTCGTGTTAATGATAGAATTGGCACCATGATAGCCAAATTACATTCTGTATTCCTCAAAACCACTGAAAGAGGAGGAATAGGAGAGTTCACAGACATTTGCGAAGGGGGAAAGGAGGTATTTTAAAGGAGTTATTCTATTGGTGGTATGGTGAAGCAAAGGCTTGTTATGGGATGTAGATGAAAGACTACAGAAGAGCTTGGGGTGGGCGAACATGAACACAACAGAAAGGTGTGGAGCAAGGATGGGGCCCTCAGGTCCTGTGAATGAATGGGGTCCCATGATAACATCATTGGGTGGTTTCCAGTTTTTGTACACCCCCCCCCCCCAAGTTTATTATTGGAAACAGGAACTGTAAGCTACATTTGCTGGTGTTTTGTTCTTATTCTTTTGCCTGTGACCCTTCCCATTGCTGCAGTGCTCCTCCAGAGAATTTATCTGAAACTGAATTGGATCCTTGAGCTGAGAAAGAATAAAATGAGTTGATAAGAGCTGAGAAAGAATACTATGAGTTGATAAGAAAGACAGGCAGGAGAGCTATGGTGAGAAAACAGCTTGAGAGTTTTTCTTGTTCAGGTTTTTGTCTAGAGGGAAGATGCTGGTTGGATGGAAGGACACACACTTTTCTTGCCTCCTTGGACAATATACAGCACTGTTTCTCAACTTTCCTAATGCCACGATCCCTGAATACAGTTCCCCATGTTGTGGTGACGCCCAACCATTAAATTATTTTTGTTGCTATTTCATAACTGTAATTTTGCTACAGTTATGAATATTTGATATGCAAGATGTATTTTCATTCACTGGACCAAATTTGACACAAATACCCAATACGCCCAAATTTGAATACTGGTGGGGTTGGCAGGGGGTTGATTTTGTGTTTTGGGAGTTGCAGTTGCTGGGATTTATAGTTCACCTACAATCAAAGAGCACTCTGAGCTCCATCAATGATGGAATTGAACCAAACTTGGCACACAGAACTCCCATGACCAACAGAAAATACTGGAAGGGTTTGGTGGGCATTGACCTTGAGTTTTGGTGTTGTAGTTCTACATCCAGAGAGCCCTGTGGACTCGAACAGTGATGGATCTGGACCAAACTTGGCACGATTACTTAATATGCCCCAATGTGAACACTGGTAGAGTTGGGGGAAAATAGATCTTGATGTTTGGGAGTTGTAGTTGCGATTTATAGTTCACCTACAATCAAAGAGCATTCTGAACCCCATCAACGTTAGAATTGAGACAAACTTTCCACACAAAACCTCCATGACCTACAGAAAATACTGTGTTTTCTGATGGTCTTTGACCACCCCTTTGACATCTTCTCATCACCTGACCTCCAGGTTGAGAAATGCTGATACACAGGAACCATATTGTTTTGTGGCATACATTTATACCAGGTTTTGGCAACTCTACTGGGAGCATAGGTCCAGTTTTCACCTTTTGGTGTAATATCGTTTCCAATTACTGTGGTCCTGCAGGTTTATATGGCAGTCACAGAAACATGTACACTACAGAAAGTCTGACCAGTGTTATCAAACTTACTATCCTCATTAGACTTACTTTTGAATGAAGGATGGGTCAAGGTACAATACTCACACAAGGTCTAATATACTAGAGCAAGTTTCAGATTTTTATTTTAACCTCTTTAACTTTTGAACCACAGCAGGCTAATGAAATCAAGCAATTGTCTATTTGTGGTAAATAATTCATATTAAGCACCACTATTGATACTATTTAGATAACAGGAAGCAGAATAGCAATAAAGTGACAGTTCTCATAAAAAAGATTGGAAGGGGCAGAGTTCCCAAAGGATGTACATTGTCATTTGTGCTATTTTTGTTGTCTGTAAATGATCTGGAGTTGGGGATATGTAGCTTGACAGTTGTGTTTGTGGATAACTCCTCTATTCTGCCTTGGTCAGACCACACCTGGAATCACACTGTGTCCAAAGGAGGGCGACTAAAATGATCAAGGGTCTGGAGAACAAGAACTATGAGGAGTGGCTTAAAGAGCTGGGCATGTTTAGCCTGCAGAAGAGAAGGCTGAGAGAAGACATGATGAGGGCCATGTATAAATATGTGAGGGGAAATCATAGAGAAGAGAGAGCAAGCTTGTTTTCTGCTGCTCTGGAGACTAGGACGTAGAACAATGGCTTCAAACTACAGGAAAAGAGATTCCACCTGAATATTAGGAAGAACTTGCTGACTGTGAGAGCTGTTCAGCAGTGGAACTCTCTGTCCCGGACTGTGATGGAGGCTCCTTCTTTGGATGCTTTTAAATATAGGCTGGGTGCCTTTCTATACCAGCTGCCAGAGAATTCAAGATAATAAGGTATGGTTGCACTCATGCATTGCTGGCAGGCTTTCCTTAGACCAGTCATTGTCAACCTGTGTGACGCGGCACACCAGTGTGCCGTGCGAGAGCACGTGGTGTGCCGCGAAAACCTCCCCTCCCCCTGCCTTTCTTCCCCCTCCTGCTGCTGCTGCTTGGAGGAGGAGGAGAAGGAGGAGGAGGCCAAGCGGGCAGAGGCGGATCCGGGCCTACCGGGTGAGGCGGGCTCTGAGGTCTTGTGTGTGTGAGAGAGGAGAGGGTTGGAGGAGCGGGAGGGTGCCGGGCTGGGGGAGGCTTTTCCGCCTGGCCCCCGTGCCCTTCCGAAGTCGGAAGGATGCGAGAGCCGGGCGAAAAGCTTCCCCCGCGAGCCATCGAGGCCTGCGGGAGGCGTCTCCACCTGTCCCCTGCACCCTTCCCAAATTGGGGATGGGCGAGGGGGCCAGGAGGAGCACTTCCCCAAGGCAGCAAGGTCCTCGCTGCCTCAGGGAGGCGTCTCCACCTGTCCCCCGCGCCCTTCCCAAATTGGGGACGGGCGAGGGGGCCAGGAGGTGCACTTCCCCGAGGCAGCAAGGTCCTCGCTGCCTCAGGGAGGCGTCTCCACCTGTCCCCTGCGCCCTTCCCAAATTGGGGATGGGCGAGGGGGCCAGGAGGAGCACTTCCCCCAGGCAGCGACTTTGAAGTTGCAAGGCCATTAAATGCTAATCAACATGGCCATTTGCAATGGCCATTTGCAACTTGCTTGCCAAAGCAGGCAAGAGTTCTTTCTTCCACCCTGGACATTATTCCACAGATATATACACGTCACTTGCCTAGTTTCTAACAGCTCACTACCTCTGAGGATGCCTGTCATAGATGTGACTGAAACGTCAGGAGAGAATGCTTCTGGAACATGGCCATACAGCCTGAAAACCTCACAGCAACCTGGTGATTCTGGCCATGAAAGCCTTTAGCAAAAGCTCTTTGATTTCTGCCAGGATATCTATGTTTTGTTCATTGAAACAGGCCCAGGTTTCACTCCGAGTGTATACTTTTAAAAACATATTAACTATATGTATTACTGTGTTAGAGTGTCATTTTGTTTCATTTTGGTTGGTGGTGTGCCCCGGGATTTTTTAAATGTCAAAAGTGTGCCTCGGCTCAAAAAAGGTTGAGAAACACTGCCTTAGACAATGGATTAGCTACTTTGTGAACAGAATGTGGATCTTGTAGAGTAGACCTTTGGACTGATTCAGCAAGAATGTCCTTCATACACTTGTGGGAGCTTGTATTGTATAATTTAACTGCATCAGGTGTATGGGCAGGTATTAGTGATGTTGGCTAAACAAAACATCTCAGAATGCCGTGGAATACTAATTGCTTTTTAGAAACCGTGCAGGTTTATGGCTGCATTCCGTGTTCATTGGCTTCCCAAAAGTCTCTGATAGGCTACACTGGGCTGATTCAAAAGGGTTCTTACAACGTGGATAGGGCATTTAAAACTGGTTCATTGCAGTAAAATCTATGTAGGTAGATTTCAAATTTGTCTTTGCTTTCCAGTGGTTCAGGGTACACACTTTTTTCATGCACCAAATGAATTAAAATATTGTGTATAAAATTACTTTCAGACATGTGTATAAGGTATATAGGAAACACCAGTGAATTTCGTCTTTAGACTTGGGTCCCATCTTCAAGGGGCCCCATTATTTGTGTATTGGCAAATGCAGGCATTCCAGAATGTGAAAAAAATTAATTCCAAAACTTCTGATCCTAATCCTTTCTGGTAAGAGATTCTCAACCTGTATAGCAACTCTTACAAGAAAAATCCTAATATTCTCTATAAAACCATGGCTGTTTTGTATATTATTTCAGAAAATTGAATTGCAGTCGTTCTTTTCTTGTGATGTTGTTGTGGCTGTCCAGAAATAGCAAATATTATGGATGTTGATCTATATCAGCCATTGATCTTTCTGTTTATTAGGAATGTAGAAAACTGCCTTATGCTGAGTCAAACCATCTATTTCTTTAAGACAGTCTTGTTAGCATTGATTCTCAGCAGGACATCTTAGACAACTTTCCTTTCTAGCCTTACCTTGTGATCTTCCTTCCAGATAAAAATCAAAACAGGCCCTACCTGAATTTTGAAATTTGATGAGATCAGTGTATTGAGATCTGGTGCTACTGTTGAAGGCTGTCTGCATTCTAGATAGAGTTTCTGTAGCCTTTGGTCTAGTTAGTGCAAGCCAAGAACTATCAGGCTGTTTCCAAGGGCGATTAAATCTCTGTCCTGGGTGTATTGGCTCCTTTCTAGACCATATCTGATGGGAAATACATTCTGTTATTTCTACAATTAAATCTGGGAGAGAGTGATCTACCCTTCCATGTGGATTTCAAAACTTTTACCTCCACTTAATCCATGGGAAGTGTTTCTTGGACAGAATCCAAGTCTGCCTGAGAGAAGGGAGTAGGTAAAGGTAAAGGTTTCCCTTTGACATTAAGCCTAGTTGAGTCTAACTCAGAGGGGTGGTGGTCATCTCTATTCATCCCCCCCCCCCCAATAACTTTATTAAGGTTTTTGCATACATAAAATGTAAAGCAAGGGAAAGGAAAGGGGTGGATTGGAATAAGTAAGGGTATGTGAGTGGGGTGGGGGAGGGGGGAGAGGAAAGAAGGAGAAAGATTTGGGAGGCAATTAGGGAAAGAGAGGAGAGAAGAGGGGGTAGAGAGGACAAAAAAAGGTAAAAAATAAAAATAAGAATAAAAAGAAAAAGATATTTTGACTTCCACATTCATCTTCCCTGCGTCTTGATCATCCTTCTTCGTATCTTTAAAAATGTTTACATTTTGTCACTTCCCTTTTAGTTCCCCTTAACTCTGGAACCTATTATTCTTGTTTGAACCACCTTCTTCCTCAAGAATTTAAGATAGCTATGGACTTTGTTGTGCTTTCATGTAATCCTTGAACAATACCCAATCTATAGGCTTCACAGGTTTTTCTCCTGAATATTTTAAATAGAAAGTCAGTGTGTCCATATGCATTATTTCCCATACTTTGTTTTCCCATTCTTCTTTTGTTGCCATTTCTTTGGATTTCCATTTCCTTGCAAAAACATTCCTAACAGCTGTTGTATGTAGTATGTAGTATGTGGCTGGCATGATTGCATGGAGCGCTGTTGCCTTCCCGCCGAAGTGGTGCCTATTGATCTTCTTACATTTGCATGTTTTCGAACTGCTAGGTTGCTAGAAGCTGGGGCTAAGCCCATGAAGTTGGGTGGAAATACCAGGCCACCACAGCCACCCTGGAGGAGAAGCGCAAACAGAAGTCCAAGCTCCATTATGCAAAGAAGAAGCAACTGATGAAACTCCAGAAACAGGCAGAGAAAAATGTGGAGCCCAAAATTGCAAAATACACAGACATCCTGAAGCAGTATGGCATCCTGGTTTAAATCAACTGCTACGCTTAATTCACAATAAAGAAAAAAATTGCAAAAAAAAGAAAAAAGAAGCTGGGGCTAACAATGGGAGTTCACCTTGTCCCACGAATTCGAACCATTGACCTTCCGGTCAGCAAGTTTAACCCACTGTGCCACCACATCTCTGGAGAAGCGGTTTAACCCGCTACGCTACTGCATCTCTTGAGAAGGGAGAACATCTATTATACCTTGATAGATACTGTTGGTGGGAACATAATCGAAGGCCTTCTCAGAAACTGCTCCTACAATTTGGAAACCTGAGTTTTTTACAGGTTTTTTTTCATGCACAAAAAGTACTTTTCTACCATTTGCTCAGTAATCCTTAAAGCAATCGTAATCCTGAACCAGGTCAGCGTAGTTTTTCCCTTTCAACACGCAAGATAATGTCTTGAGACTGAACAAATGCACAGTTGGCTAACTTAAGATGCCTCAAGCAAAATCTCAACCTTTGTGGAATTGTCATACTTGGGGTGATATATCTGTTGAATATTAAAAAGTCATTTTACTAGAACTGTGCTAGAATCACATTGCACCTGAAGTTGTCCTATTTACTCTTGAGACAAAGCATAAGAATAAAGTGAGAGAAAAAAGATGGAGAAAAAGAGGTCAAAAAGAAAAAAAAGTTGGGAAGAAAGAAAAGTAAAAAATGCATTAGTGCTATCTGCAGTCTACAATAATATTTTCCTCATCTTTGTCCCAAGGTCATAAAGCCTACCCATTAAAAGTTTGATATGAATGTCAACATTTGTTTATGGGGAACTAAGGGTGCTAATTTTAGTTTTTGAAGCTAGAGACTAGAGAAGCATTGCAGAGAGGAGTTCTGGCTACTTACTTAGGATTTTTCAGTTTTTCTTAATCAGGAGATGGAAATATAAAAATCTGAATTGGATTGCAGCCTGATAAACCCTACCTTCCTGTGTCCATGCAGACATATTTAAGCTGAATTAAGTGTACAATTGTGTACACTTCCTGGGTAAATCTTGTGCAATTTTCAATGGGAAAGTATTGATGACTATGTTGCAAGTTTGTACTCTTATCTGAACGTGTAAGGCCACTGGAACTCCCAAGAAAACACGCTTGCTCCTTGATGAAGTACAACAGATTTATTCACAGGATCCAATACATTCAAAGCCAAGAATACAGCCCATCGCCAACACCCGGGTTTTATACCCTTCAACACGTATACAATATAAACAGCCCCACAGTCCCATGGGAACTTGCTGTTTGTTCCCTCTCACGACCACAGCTGCCGTATCTATGTTATGACTATGCCGGAGTCCGGATCCCGCGGCCAAACCAAGGCCGTGGGCATCGGTTTCCGACATGACGTCCTCCTCTGCCTCCTGCGAGAAAAATGGGGAAGAATCAGGGCCCCGGATCCAAAGTCCCATGATACCTTTTAAGCAGACTACAATGAAAAGTGGGGTGCACCTTCCCTAACTCTTTAGGTAGTGCCAGTTTGCAGGTGACAGGGTTTATTTTATGAGTGACCCTAAATGGGCCTAAGAATTTCGGTCCCAACTTCTTGGAAGGTATATTCAGCATGATGTTCTGAGAGGATAGCCACACTAGATCCCCCACCTCAAACTCCTCACCCTCCTGACGTTTACGATCTCCGAAGTGTTTGTATGCCCTCTGTGCCTTTTGCAGCGCCCCTGTCACCTTCTTCCAATCTGCTTGAGCCTTAAGGGTCCAACTTTCCCCTCGCTCCTGACCCTCTTCCTCCCATTCAGGCAGCCTAGGTAGCGGGTCCACTTCCTGTCCGTAGACCACGGAGAATGGGGTCTTTCCCGTGGAGGTATGTACGGAGCCATTGTAGGCCACTTCTGCAAATGGAAGTAAGTCTGCCCAATTATTTTGTTGACTATTTGTGTATACCCGAAGGTAATTGCCCAGCGTTTTCTGCTCTCTCTCCACTGCCCCATTGAAACTGGGATGATAAGCAGACGTCAAACAGCGCTCAGCCCCCAATGCGCCCACAAACCGTTCCCAGAACCTGGCGGTGAATTGTACCCCCCTGTCGCTTAGGATTCTTTCAGGGCAACCATGCAATCTATAGATATGTTTGATGTATAACTCCGCTAGCTTTTCTGCGGTCGGTAGCTTCTGTAAGGGGATGAAGTGAGCCTGTTTGGAAAACACATCTAGTACCGTCCAGATATATCTATATCCCCTACTAGACGGCAGCTCTCCTACAAAATCTGTACTGACATGGGTCCATGGCCTCTGTGGCTTCGCTACCACTTGGATGAAGCCCCTCGGCTTTCCCGGGGGTACTTTATTTCTTGCACACACTTCACACGCCCGTACATGTCGTTTCGCATCTCCCCATAAGCTCGGCCACCAATATCTAAGATGGAGTAGCCAGATCGTTTTCTCAGCCCCCCAATGCCCAGCGCTTTTGTGATCATGACACCTCTCTAGTACCTTGCGCCGTAGCACTGTCGGGACATATAATTTGTAATATATAAACCAAAACCCATTTTGGAGTTTGCCCAAAGCCTTGTGCTGCTGTAACCACGCGTCGGATGGGTAACTTTGCTTTAGTTCCTCCTCCCAGTCCCATTTGCCCGGTAGCGCCAGGGGTTCCTCCCCTTTCATCTTGTTCTTTTGTGCTCTGGTTTGTACGGCCAGACCCCACTGTTTGCTCGAAAATATACTCTCCTGCCCTGCCTCTGGGAGCCCCCTCGCTGGCATGCGTGACAGCGCGTCCGCCACTACATTGTCCTTCCCCTTAAAGAAATGAAGGGTAAAGTCAAATCGTGAGAAGTACTGGGCCCACCTGATCTGCTTGGGGGACAGCTTTTGAGGAGCTCTTAGATATAACAAGTTCCGATGATCGCTCCACACTTGGAACGGAACTACTGCTCCCTCCAGGAAGTGCCTCCATGTTTGGAGTGCGAATTTCACTGCAAATGCCTCCTTCTCCCATACTGGCCACTTCCTCTCTGTCCCATTGAACTTCCGGGAGATGTATGCGCAGGGCCTCAGCCTACCCTGTTCATCCTTCTGGAACAGGACCCCCCCCCCGTACGCCCAGTCTGAAGCGCCACAATGTACAATGAATTGTTTGTCCACATCGGGTGTGCCAGCACCGGCTCTTTAGTGAATGCCTCCTTAAGGGAGCCAAACGCCTGCTGGCACTCTCCCGTCCACCTCTGCCTCGCCCCGGGGGATCTCACCTTCCTGGTCTCTCCTCTACCTTTGGTCTTTAGTAACTCCGTCAGGGGGAGGGAAAGGGATGTAACATCCTTTATAAAGTTTCGGTAAAGGTTTGCAAATCCCAGGAACGATTGCAACTGCTTCCTAGTCCCTGGTGCTTCCCACTTCCTAACGTCCTCCACCTTCTGCGGGTCCATGGAAATCCCCTCTTGAGAAATGCGGTAACCCAGAAAGTCTATTTGCTCCCTGTGGAATTCGCATTTGCTGAGTTTAACAAACAGTCTGGCCTTCTCAACCTTTGCAGCACTTCCCGCACCATGCGTACATGTTCCTGTAAGTCCTGAGACACGATGACAATGTCATCCAAATACACATACACCCCTTTATACAGGAGGGGGTGTAACACTTCATTTATGAGTTGCATAAAAATTCCTGGCGAGCCGGACAAGCCGAAAGGCATCACGGTCCATTGACATAATCCCAATGCGCATGCGAACGCCGTCTTCCAACGGTCGCTTGGTTTAACACGGACCATATGGAACGCGTCTATCAGGTCCAGCTTTGTAAACAGTCTGCCTCCCCCCAGCTTCCCAATCAAATCCTTAATCAGGGGAATTGGGTACTTATTGGTGGTGCTCACAGCATTCAGGCCCCTGTAATCGGTACATAAACGTAATGCCCCATCCTTTTTCGTTCTAAACAACACGGGCGCAGCAATGGGGGACTCTGACGGTTCAATGAACCCCCTTTTGAGATTGGCATCAATGTGTTCCCTAAGCGCCTCCTGCTCAGTTCGGGACATGGGGTAGATCTTTGGCTTCGGGAGTGGCTCACCTTCCTTCAAATTAATCGCGCACTCGACGTTGCACTTGGGGGGAAATTGGCTTGCCCCTTCAGGGTTAAATACATCTGCAAAGTCCCAATATTCCCTGGGCACGCCCTCCACTGCTTGTGCTACCTTCCCTGAGCCACCCCTTTCGGGCCCTTGGTCCCGCTTTACCCGTGTCGAGCTCTACCGTAAAGATACCGTTTTGGCTTGCCAGTCAATTTCCGGATTTACTTGCTCTAGCCAAGGCATGCCCAAAATCACCGGGTGGTCTGCTACCCCTGCAATCACAAAATCCACTTTGCCTTCCCACTCTCCCATGTGAGCTTTAAGTCCCTTCGTCGAGAGTGAGAATGGCCCTCCCCCCGCTTTCGACCCATCCAGTTGGGCGAAATCAAGCGGCTGGTCTAGAGTCTTAGTCTTACATTTTAAGTCTTTGGTCACCTCGGGGGAGATGATGTTGCGGGAACACCTACAGTCTACAAATGCCCGGTAGCTTGAGAACCCCCCTTTTCGTTCAAGGTCCAGGTTGCAAAAGAGGCCCCCCTTGTCGGCACTCACCCCATCGTCCTCGGGAAAAGGCACCCCCGGCAATTCGCCTTCGGCTCTCCTGGCCCCCACAGCCTGGGGCTTCTTCGCCTCCGCACCCTTCCGCTGCCAGCACTGGGCCGCACGGTGCCCTTGCTTCCCGCGAATGAAGCAAGACCCTTTTATTTCTCTCTGCACTCCTCTTCCGACACCCGGCTTCTCCCCCGTTGGTAATGCTGGCTTCCGTGCTTCGGACCTTCCTTTTCCCGGCACCGGTTGCGGCATCTTCCTCCTCCGGACTTGCGCCAGGATAGCCTCCACGTTCCCTGCCAACCGGATCCAGCCCTCCAGGGTGCCCGGGTCGTCGCGGTGCAGACTCCACTCCAGGATGTCGCGTCGCAACCCATCCTTGAACAACTCCAGCAGGGTTGCCTCCGACCACTCCACCACCTTCCCGGCCAGCCCCTGGAACTCCTCCACATACTGGGACACGGATCGTGCTCCTTGCATCAGCGCTCTCAAAGCCTCTTTCGCTTTGACTCTCTCCAAGGGGTCACGGAAACACCACTCCACCGCCCTCAGGAATGCTCCAACACTCCCCAGACATGGATCCCGCCGGTCGTGGCATTGGACAAACCAGTCAGCTGCTCGCCCTCTCATCTGAGCCCCGATGGTTCGGACCCGGCTTGCTTCACTCCGATACATGTTGCCATGATCGTACATGTGATTCCGGACCGTGGAATCCTGCCTCTCCCGAGAACTCCGCTTTGAGATCTTCGTGGCGCTGGGGCGGCCACGCTGCGTTCATCCACCACGGGGCCGGCCCTTGATCCAGCGGGGGAGGGGGGCCTCTCCCCGCATCTCCCGCTTCTGAGGCTCCTATTCCTGGAGTAGGCGCCCCTCGCCCGGGGTCAGCGATCTGCTTGCTGCTGCACGGCTTCGGGTCTCCAACTCCGCCTCCCGCTCCACCCTGGGCCCCGAGCCCAGGCCTCTGGAAGATCCCCTCTTGGGCCTCGTTGCCCGATCGCCGTGCTCGCGGTCTCCACCGCCTTGTCTCCCGCCAAACCCCTCCGTTTGGCCGAGGTCCGGTACTGCCGACACAGCTTTGCCCGTCTGGCCCGGATCCTCCATCCAGCTGCCTTTTCCTCCTCCAGGATGGCAACTCTGCTGGGGGAAGGGAACTCCAAACTCCCTTCTCCAAAAGAAGCCAACGCGGTGCTCCGCTTGTCCACCGCCACGTCGGGCTTCTTAAACAAATCAGCGGACGCCCATGCTGCTGCCGCTTTGGATTCCTCTGGCATGAGGTTCCAACTCATGGAAGGGGCCGGCGCCTCTAAACCACCCACTGCTCCTTCCTCGTCCGCCGACATGAGCCTCGCCGGTTCTTTACCGGGGTGGCTCTAATTGATTCTTGGCTTCTTGCAAGGCCACTGGAACTCCCAAGAAAACACGCTTGCTCCTTGATGAAGTACAACAGATTTATTCACAGGATCCAATACATTCAAAGCCAAGAATACAGCCCATCACCAACACCCGGGTTTTATACCCTTCAACACGTATACAATATAAACATCCCCACATTCCCATGACCACAGGAACTTGCTGTTTGTTCCTCTCACGACCACGGTTTACAGCATAAAATCAATAAAACATCAATAAACAGATAAAAGACTATGCCGGAGTCCGGATCCCGCGGGCCAAACCCAAGGCCGTGGGCATCGGTTTCCGACAGAACGTATGCATCATTGAGCATAGCAGGACTTCACCATGAGCATGCATAGAATTGGGCTGTTAGATTAAAAATATCCCCTTGTTTGTGTCTCTTAGGAAATTGTTCCAGGAGCAGTTCCAGGGCAGTAAAATATTATTTTGGAATTTGTCCTGAGAGGGACATTAGCCTCGCTTTCCTCTTTGATTTTCTAGGAATCCTTACTTAAATAGAAGGAAACACTGTGGAGTACAAAATCTTTTCTTTGAGTGTACATAGTAACATATACTTGCAGGCATGAATTGTTGTGTAAGAATGACATTTTTTTTTAAAACCAAAGACAAAATGGTCAATACATAAAAACATAATCTTTATTCAAGCATAGCACATTTGTTGAATGATAGTTCACTGATAGTTATTTTCTATCACAGTCAATATCTTTATAAACTGTTTCATCTGTTTCAAGAATAAATAATGGGTTAGATCCGTTTTTAGGCGTGTCTTCTTTCCACAGCAATTTTTCTAGGTTCCTGAAAATCAGGGAAATCTTGTTCACTTTAGTGATATGCAGTGTATTGGTGGAGAAGTCTACCCCAAATTGGGTAGAAGGGGCTTTGCTAGTGAATTATGTCTTCTTGTGGAAGAAAGATCCTGGGTCTGCACTTTCTCTGATTTGGCAAAATTAGCATTTTTTCTGCTTCTACGTTTCTTTTGAGTCAAGGAAAGTATCAGCTATTTTTCAAATAAATGGAATAATAATAGCAAAAACAACAATCACAACTTTATTATATCCCACCACCTCTCCCTGAAGGGACTCGGGGTGGGTTACACAAAGCACAAGGTGCCTAAAAACAGAACATAAAATAAACACAGTATAAAATACAATAAGTAAAACACAGACAGATATGAAACAACCAAAATGCAATAAAACAGCGCTCATCAACCAATGGCGGTAAGCTGCTTGACCAGGCTGTAAACAATAGAGTGTAGAGTTGTAACAATGGAAGAGAGGGCATGGGATAAAGTGCAGGTTGTATGACTATTATGCAGAACAGCTAGGGTAATGTACATACTTGTTTTTGAGATTAAGCATGTTTCTCTGTGATATGGATTGGTACGTATTTTTTACCTACTGTCATCAGGAATTTGTTGTGTGTAAGTCGCCCGGAGCACTAACGTGGAGGGCGACTCAGAAATAATAAAGTCAGTCAGTCAGTCAGTCAGCACTAGTTTCTTCACGTCTTGTTATAGAGAAGCTTCGATGTTGGTTGAAATCTCCTTATTACATTTACTGTTTTACTTGTTGAATTCCCTGTCTTACCATATATAAAAAAACAAACTACAGAAGAACAAGAGAGAACATTGGGAAAAAATTAGGAGAATGTTTTTTCTGTGCTGAACTTGGGGCATGTAAGAAAAAAAATGGTGGTGTATGTTCTCTCCACTGAAAACTATAAAATTTTACAGTGTTTAGGCTTCATAAAAGCATTTGATGTAGTTTTAATATTTGTTGCAAAGCACATAACCAGAAACCAAGCTTTGAAGTGCGCTCAGCTGTTTGAATCTCTCTCTCTGTATATAACTTCATTTCTTTGTTTTTAACAAAAGTGTAATTCATAGGCTGATTCATTTATCTACATATGCATAAGAGTTTCTTTTACTATCCATTTCATTCTCATTACCTGTATGAGGCTGATGTACCTCACAGGATTTTTTATAATTAGGTGATTAGATTCCTTTGTACAGTGGGCCTTCTAGGGCCAAATCCACAGTTTTCAGTGTTCGCAGATCATAATGCCTCATATTAGTAAATTATGGAAATGTGAGCGTAGACCGACTGGAGCATATATGTTCATGTTGCTACCATTTAACAAATTAGATGTGATTGTGCACTTTTTTTGTATATGTAGCAAGTCCCAGAACCAAATACCCATGGATATGGTGGGCCCATGGTACTATTTGGCTCTTTACCTAGGTCATTAGATAGTCCTCTTTTCTGCACTTCATCCACTTCCCCGGCCCTATAATACTCAGTTGCGTTACCCTTTGCCCAGCCCTTTTCGTCGTTGGCCATGATCATTTTCCAATATTGGCCATTGATATTTTAAACCCATCTGATGAAGTTATAATGAAATTGAATTTTAATTTTTGTGTATGTTTTAATGGTTTTTATGTTTTATGATGTTTGTTTTAATTTGTAAGGTTTACCTTTCTGGCAATTGAATGTTTTGCCTTATATGTTGGAAACCGCTCTGAGTCCCCTTGGGGAGATAGGCGGTATGCAAATGAAGTTTTATTATTATTATTATTGGCAAAATGGTGGGATAAAAATACAGCTCATAAATAAATAATCTCCAACTGACACATCTCTTTCAGATTGCTGCAATTTTGCGAAAGAGAAAACTTGATTATTATGTACACAAATTACTCCCTGAAATCCTGCAATCAACATCTTTTCTGACAGCAAATGGAAGTCTATACATTGCATTTTTCTGCATTTTAAGGTTAGTGAACTTGATTTTTCCGTCTTTGTCAGAAATTGGGATATACTCTATTCCACAATGAATTTCAAATTGATCTCTATTTTGGTTTTTCAAAACTAGACACATTTTTTTTTGTTTTGGAAAAATACAATAACATTTAATGACCTTCTGCTTGATGGCCCATCAGTACTTACTAATACTGTTATAGCAAATACCTTTCTATTGTAAGGCTTAAATGCTGCGCTTTGTATAGTATGTCAATATTTTTAGTATTCTTGAAATGACAGACAAATGCTGTTTCCTACCACAGAGCTATCCCTTGAGGAAGGTGGGAAAGGCACCGACTGTGCAATGCCAGTCAGTTCTAATTCCCTTTCTGTCCCTTTTAATGGCCTCATGATATCTTAATTAATTTGTAACTATGAAATTCTCAAACTGTGTGCCAGGATTGTTGAGAATGATGTGGCCTCCCAGGTGTTATTGGAGTTTCTAGTAAACCTAAATCACAGTTACAGCTTTAGGATAAAAGCAGTTCATCAGCCTTGCTTTTATCATCTTATACCGTCTGCCAGATTCAGTAACTTAAAAAAAAGAATGCTGGGACTTGTAGAGGTGTGCATGAGCCCCCCTCCATTAAAAATTATTGTGAACCCATTGTACCCATGTTTCACCCCTAGAGAGTGATGTCATTCCTGGAGATACATGCCACAAATGTCTCAGTTGTGGTTGGGATTCTAAATGATGTCCAGATCAAGACCACATAAGAACAACTTTTGTCTGAGGAGGTTGCCTGTTTTGTCTCTAAATTTTTATCTACTGCAAATTTGAACAACGTTAAAAACAGCAATACAGTAGAGTCTTGCTTATCCAACTTTCGCTCATCCAACATTCTGTATTATCCATTTGAATACCATACATTATATTTGAATAATTGTACTCTTTATCTACATCAGTAGTGAGCAACTGTGGTGGGTATGTGGAAGCTGCATGGAGTCCAAAACATGGGTCGGGGTGGGGATGGGAGAAAATAGCTAGAAGTCTATGTCTGGTTTGCATTTTGCTTTTTAAAAATATGTGAATAGAGTCAGTGCTCTGCAACTTATTTTAAAGAGGAACGCTGTGTTAAGGAGAAGCAGTTCACCTCTTTGTTTTGGCCAGAAAAGAGAGCTTGGTGGACTTGAGGACCACAAAACCACAGTGTGGTGGAATCCTTACAGCCCCAAGGTCATACTTTTGCTAACCTGATCTAGAACATATGAACCTTTAAGAATACTTATTTATTTTTTCTAGATCTGTTTTTTAAATATTGTTTTTAATCTTTCAGGAAGATCTTGGGTAAATTCTATTTTTGGACCCCTGGACTTGGTGCGGCTTTACCAGCTTCTTATGTGGCTATTCTTATTGAGAGGAAGAGCAGGTATGTGTTCTCTTTCTGGTTCTGCATTGGTGTGGGTGGGAGTCATTCCGATTTTAGAACGCAGGAAAAGAAACAGATAAAGCTGTAGCTATTTTTAGTATTTGCATACAGTATTGTTTCAGACAAATGACTTTAAGAAATAGAGAATAGAAACAATGCACCAATTTCATGCAACAGTTGAAAATAACATTTTTACATTTTTTATTTACCAAATTAACGTGTTCCTTCGCAGCACATAGTTGATGTTGGGAAGCCTCCTGGAGAACTATGTGGAGAATGTATTGTTGAAGACTTTCATGGCTGGAATCACTGGGTTCTTGTAGGTTTTTCGGGCTATATGATCATGTTCTAGGTGCTTCTATGGCCATATAGCCCGAAAAGCCTATGAGAACCCTATGTGGAGAATCTTATTATTTAAAAAGAGCAAAAGCCAGTGCCTTAAGTCTGTTTTGCTTTCACCCTTACTGAAGAAGTGACAAGTACAATTCTAGTAGTACAACAACAACAACAACAAGGAGTAGTACAGTAGTTTAACATTCCTCTTAGTGGATGTATCAACTGTATGTTGTTTCATCAGTCTCTGTTATTGTCATTTATCATTTCCACATGAATTGTCTCCTCTGCTGAGATCCAAGATTATGTCTGATGGTATCTGTAGATGCTTCTACCATGTTTGTATTTTATTATGAGGTCTATCCAATGCAATTTTCTGAATCAGCACTCCAAATAACCAAACCAAATCTAAAGTTGACCAAAACCTGATTTGTAACCCTTTTGATACTAACGTTAGAGAGTGGTCCCTAGTCAAGTGGTCCCTGGTCAAAAAAAGGCTGGGAACCACTGAGATAGATCAATGGTCTGACTCAGTGTAAGACGACTTCCCATATTCCTATGAGATAAAACTGCCAGTTATGTGTTCCCTCTTTGATTCGAACCAGCATGGCTCTGAGTTCTAGTTTCTGAGAAACATCAGCCGACTGTTGCCTTCATGTTGTGTTTCTAGGCTTATCAGAAGCACCTAGTTGGTCACTGTGACAAACAGGGTGCTGGATTGGGCAGTGATTTAGCTTATTCTGCCATGGTTCTTATACTGAGAACCATGAATGCTCATTTCCATTTCCTTTTTATAAAGTGATGTTTGTTTAGATTCTCTTACAAATAATGGAAGCAAAAGACTATTGTTGTGTATTTTAAAGATTTTAAGATAGTGCTACAGGAGAAAAGCTTAAAATAGAAGCTAGAGCAGTATAAACCTCATACTTTGGGGTGAAATGTGGCCCTCCCATGGCGTCAGTCTGACTCCTTGGAGTCCATAGGGGCGTCATTGTTTGGAGTTTTCCTAGATTTTGCCGTTTTCTTTCCATTGTAAAAGATTGATGGTCACTGATGGTATAGTTACTGTAAGGGCTTTAAGGTCTTAAAATATGCATCATGTTTTAGATCCTACCTTCTTTTTTTTTTGGTACTACACACAGCTGGAATATGGACCCTAACAAATTATCTGAAATTGAGATTATCCTTCTGGACCGAAAGGGATTTTCTATCACTTGGTATCTTTATTCAGGCACGCCTTTGAGACTTGAATTTTAAATTTTTAACTTGGTTGTTTTATCAGTTATTGTTTTATATAAAGTGTATCTGTAAACCGCCCCAAGCCGCTGGGAGTGGCGGTGTAGAAATCCAATAAACAAATAAATAAATAAATAAATGCTCCCTCCTCCAAGAATGCCTATGCTATCCCCTTTTTTTGGATTAGCACTGTGCCTTACACAGTTGAAAGAGTTGGAGGTGGATTGGGCAAGGAGGTATTTTGAAGGGATTTTCTGTGGAAGTTATGTGCTGTAAGTATTTTCAAGAGTAAATGGTTTGCTTGTTTTATCAACATGATTTGATAGGTCACTCTGCTTGTCCGTATCTGTCACTACTCCACAGATCCATGACAGTGCCCTTAATTTCTGTATCTTGTTGCTCCATTTGACCTCTACTCTTCTCTAAGGCATCTGCACACCCTTCTCCAGTCATCTGCATCTACTTATTCTCCTAAAGATGTCCTAAGGAATGAAGTCCTTCGTTTTCCCTCCTGCTGTGCTCATGTTGTTCTCACCCATAGTTTCTCTTTACAAGCAAAGGAGTCACCAGAGAGGGTAAAAGGACTCAGTAAAAACAGGTGCAGTATTCATTAACTCCTGCTAGGGTCCTTGAAAGGAAATAGGCCTGGCAAGAAGCTGGCATATAGAGGTTGCCAAGAATTAGAGAAGAAAAATGGGCACACTGTCTATGCATCATTCTGTCCCCACATCCATTGCTATGTTGATCTCTCAAAACATGTGCTTACAAATATCAACACACTGAAAAATTATCTGTGATATTAAAGTGGGGGAAATCTCCTTTTTCCCCAGTACGTATGTGTCGGAATGAAAGAATCTGAATCCTTCCTTCTCCAAGCTAGCTATAGTGAGCTGTATTTATGCCCAACTTTCTCTTTTCCTTTCTCTAGGCTGTGTTGGAGAGGTACATAACTTAGGTTTCCTCCTCAAATGATCATTGTGTGGTTTTAGGGAAGTGAGCTAAACCTGTCTCTCTTGAGCCAGCACAACTAAACCCTTGTCCCTGTTCAGGATTAGTGTCTGCTCATTGCCACCAGTGATATTCCTACAGGTGTTTCCAAAAAAACAACTTTCCCAAGCTGGGGAGACATATAGGCCTGGCTTTGATTACTGCCTAGATGAAACACCACGTGGAACCCTATACCTTACCTTTAGGTCTGTTGCCTTTATTTAGAATATTTATACTCTGCTCTTCAGCCAGGAGGGTTAATTTGTTTGATCTGTGCTCTCATACAATCTAAATAAGCCATGATATGTAAGGAAAAGGAAATTGGAGTGTTGGGAGGAGTTAAGTTCAGTAGATTCTGCTCATTCTTCTCACTCTCTGAAGTCACAGCAGTGACAGGCGGGGTGGATTTCATCAGCTGCTGAGACCTAGGCATTATGGAACTATGTCTGCAGTTCAGAATCATGCTTTCTATTATTATCTTTATTATATTTATTTATATCCCACTTTACCTTCCTCAAAGGGAACTTAAAGTGGTTTAACATAAAAACATCAGCATAACAATTTAAAATATACTAATATGTGAACATTAAAATGGGATTAAACATTTAATAACCATTAAAACAAATTCAAAGTTAAAACCACAATTGTTTTTGCAATTAGGGAACCAAACCATCCCAAGTATTGTTGGTGCAGACAAGAGAGAGGGCCTTTCAGTAGTGCGCCCCCCCCCACTCTGGAATGCCCTCCCTATTTATTTATTTATTTATTCCATTTTGTATTCCGCTCCTCCCTGCAGGCTCGGGGCGGATAACAGCATATAAAATAGGCTGACATGTGGCATCCATGCAGCCATACAATAAAACATAAAGCATAAAAACGCAACATATATCCCGAGACATAAAAGTCATATACAGTGGCATTCCCTTGAACCAGGGTATTGATTATACAGAAGAAGTACGCTGGGTTTGTTTGCCTAACCAAAGGCTAGTCTAAAAAGGGCGGTCTTGCAGGCCCTGCGAAACGGGATGAGCTCTGTAATGGCCCGGGCGTCGTCCGGGAGAGAGTTCCAGAGCGCCGGGGCCGCCACAGAGAAGGCTCTTTGCCTGGTTGTGGACAAGTGACCGATGGTACCAGGAGCAAATTCAACTCCTCCGAACGTAGTGATCTCGGGGGAATGTACGGGGCAAGGTGGTCCCTCAGGTACGCAGGCCCTAGGCCGTGCAAGGCCTTAAAGGTTAACACCAACACCTTGAAGGCAACTCGGTACTCAATGGGTAGCCAGTGCAACTGCCGAAGGATGGGCCAGCAAGCGAGCAGCGGCATTTTGCACTAGCTTGACTTTCCGAATTGTCGACAAGGGAAGGCCAACGTAGAGGGCGTTACAGTAGTCCAGTCTCGAGATGACCGTCGCTTGGATCACCGTGGCCAGGTCGTCCCTGGAAAGGTAGGGTGCCAGTCGCCTAGCCTGTCGTAGGTGAAAAAATGACGCCCTGCTGGCCGCGGAGACCTGGGTCTCCATGGTCAGCAGGAGGTCCAGTTGAACGCTCTTAACAAGTGATACACCTGTATATTCCAACAGGTGATGGGTTAAGATGAATTTCGCCATCTACGTGTTTGGTAGGCAACTCTGGCACTCATCCAGTCCAGGCCGACCGGGCCACAAGATCTCCGTCTTCGACGGATTCACCTTCAGCCGGCTGGCACGCAGCCAACCAGTCACGGCCTCTAGGCACTGATGGAAACAATCGGGTACGGTGTCCGGCCTGCCGTCCATTCTCAGCAAAAGCTGGGTGTCATCAGCGTACTGATAACACTCCAGACCAAAGTCGCGGGCCAGCTGGGCCAGGGGGTGCATATACACGTTGAATAATAAGGGGGAGAGGATGGCCCCCTGGGGGACTCCACAGTCCCAAGCTTTTTGGTCTCATCTAAAAACATGGCTTTTTAGACAGGCCTTTGACCTTGAGTAGATTTTAATGGTTAGACTTGAGAACTTTGTGATTATTTCACTCCAGCATTTGAATTGTTACTTGAAGACAGCCAGTTTTATCCGTAGGCAATGCTGCATTTTATAATTTTTTATTATGGGACATTTTATGTGTGTTTGCTGTTGTAATTTTATGTTGTCATCATTTATATTCTTATGTAATGTTTATTTCCATCACTTGGAGTGCAGCAGGATGTAGAGTGGGTCATGGGGGCTCTGTGTGCCAAGTTTGGTCTTGATCCATCATTATTGGGAGTCCATGAAATTACTGAAGATAGTGCAAGTCCCATCTGTTGCCCCCCCCAAAGTGTAGTAGGATGTAGATTGGGTCATGGGGGCTCTGTGTGCTAAGTTTGGTCTGTATTGGTGAATCGATGAGGGATGCATTGTTTTTGGAAGTGAGTGAAGGTACTTCAAGTCCCATCATCTGTGGTCCGTCTCACAGTAAACTGCACCAGGCTGTAGAGTGGGTCATGAGGGCTCTGTGTGCCAGATTTGGTGTTGATCAGTCATTGGATTAGGTTTGTAGCAGGATTGGGAAGTGAGGGAAGGTACTGCAAGTCCCATCATCCATGTCCTTTCCCCTCCAAACTTCAGTAGGATGTAGAGTGGGTCACTGGGGCTCTGTGTGCCAAGTGTGGACTTTCTCGGTGTTTTTTGGGGGCCACAGTGGTCTTTGGGAACAGAGGGGTGTGAAAATACTACAAATTCCATCATCCATTGTCAGTCCTCCCCCGAGCCTCACCAGGACGTGAAGGCAGTCATGGGGGTTATGTGTGCCAAGTTTGGTCTCAATCGGTAATTGGATGAGGGTCGCAGCAGACTTGGGAAATGAGTAGAGGTACTTCAAGTCCCATCATCCATGGTCCACCCTCCTCCAAACTGCACCAGGACGTAGAGTGGGTCATGAGGGCTCTGTGTGCCAGATTTGTTGTTGATCAGTCATTGGATTAGGTTTGTAGCAGGATTGGGAAGTGAGGGAAGGTACTGGAAGTCCCATCATCCATGTTCTGTTCTCCCTCCAAACTTCAGTAGGATGTAGAGTGGGTCACTGGGGCTCTGTGTGCCAAGTGTGGACTTTCTCGGTGTTTTTGGGGGCCACAGTGGTCTGTGGGCACAGAGGGGTGTGAAAATACTACAAATTCCATCATCCATTGTCAATCCTCCCCCGAACCTCACCAGGACATGAAGGCAGTCATGGGGGTTATGTGTGCCAAGTTTGGTCTCAATCGGTAATTGGATGAGGGTCGCAGCAGACTTGGGAAGTGAGTAGAGGCACTTCAAGTCCCATCATCCATGGTCCACCCTCCTCCAAAGTGCACCAGAATGTAGAGTGGGTCATGAGGGCTCTGTGTGGCAAGTTTGGTGTTGATCAATCATAGGATTATGTTTGTAGCAGTCTTGGAAAGTGAGGGAAGGTACTGCAAGACCCATCATCCATGTTCTGTCCCCCTCCAAACTTCAGTAGGATGTGGACTGGGTCACTGGGGCTCTGTGTGCCAAGTGTGGTCTTTATCAGTGTTTGTTGGGGGCCACAGTGGTCTGTGGGAACAGAGGGGTGTAAAAGTACTACAAATCCCATCATCCATTGTCAGTCCTCCCCAAACCTCACCAGGACGTGAAGGCAGTCATGGGGGTTATGTATATGGCAAGTTTGGTCTCGATCAGTGATTGGATGAGGGTTGCAGCGGACTTGGGAAGTGAGTAGAGGCACTTCAAGTCCCATCATCCATGGCCCACCCTCCTCCGAACTGCACCAGGACGTAGAGTGGGTCATGGGGGCTGTGTGTGCTGAGTGTGGTCTGTATTGGTCCTTTTGGTGGCCTCAGGGGTCTGTGGGAACCAAAGTGTTGGAAAGTACTACAAATCCCATAATCCGTGGGTCATGTCCCCCACACCGCGCCAGGGCGTAAAGGGGGTGAGGGGGTTATGTGTACCAAGTTTGGTGCAGGTCCATCACCCGCGCTGGTCGCTGTGGCCTGTGAAAGTGGCTGCCACATATCCGCCCTGGCCTGTGAAAGTGGCTGCCACAGATCCGCCCTGGCCTGTGAAAGTGGCTGCCACATATCCGCCCTGGCCTGTGAAAGTGGCTGCCACATATCCGCCCTGGCCTGTGAAAGTGGCTGCCACATATCCGCCCTGGCCTGTGAAAGTGGCTGCCACAATCCGCCCTTCCGCCCTCCGCATACACACAAACATTCCGTTTTATAAAGGTATACAGATATACAGATACAGATTTATTGCCTTTTTCTCTTTGCATGTTTTGCTGTGGTTCAGACACACATTCACAAGAGGGATTTAGCTTGAGAAGAAGAGAGTCCTTCCCAAATGGGCCAGCTACTACTACTTTATCATTATGAGCCCTTGGAAAACAGGCCATGCATTTGCAGCCAATGTCAGATGGAAGATATTGTGCATAATATTTTACATTGCCCTTTGTATAGTGATCCAAGAGAAAGATATTTGAAATCCTTGCTGATAAAAGAAAATGGGAACTCTCTTATAGAAACGGTTCAGTTTTTGCTGAGCGACTCCAATGCATACTACATATACTTGAGTATAAGCCTAGTTTTTCAGCCCTTTTTAAGGCTGAAAAACTCCCCCTTGGCTTATACTCGAGTCAAGATTATTTATTATTCTGTTATTATTTTTATTACATTTATTATTTTACTCTATTATTACTGTTATTATTACATTTCCATTATTTTACTCTATTATTATTACTATTACTATTATATTTATTACATTTATTATTTTACTCTTTTTATTATTGGAAGGATATCTAAGCATATTTACATTGAATGTGTTTAGTATACTTGTTAAGTAAGTTGGACAGTCTTATCTTCAATTACAGTTTTATGTAAATATTCAAAAACATTTAACCTACCGATGCCTCAATTAATTGAATTGTATGGGTATCTATTTTATTTTGCATTTCCCACTTCGGCTTGTACTTGAGTCAATCCGTTTTTCCATTTTTTTGGTGGTAAAATTAGGTGCTTATATTTGGGTCAGATTGTACTCAAGTATATACGTTGTATAAGATATACAGTGGCTATTTTTTGCTTTGGCTGCAAAAAAGAGATAGCTCAATAAAATTGCCATCAATTGCCATGGAGACGCAAAGGGCTAATTTCACCATGCCCCAAAATGTATCTGTAATTATCAATAATTCACATTGTTTTTGCTCTTTGTGTGAGCATGATTATGGTCTTTGATACCTTTTGTTTTCTGTTTGCTCTAAAAGGGTTTGCTCTGTGCATCTTGTGCCTTTTTGTCATGGTCTTGGGCTTGTATAATAAAGCTTTTGATTATAATCCAAAATAGAATGGAGTATTAGTACTATTACTAGTACTAATAACAACATTAGCCCCAGCTTTCCCCAACCTAGCAGTTTGAAAACTGTTACACTTCAGACAGAAAGTATCCCTCTAGTTCACACACACATCAGACAGTCTTAGAAAAATTAGTTCTTTATTGAAGCAAAATATAGTTTCCAACAAAAGGTAAAAGAAGGTTAAAACAGTATATATCCAAGGAAAGCACACAGTTCAAAAACCCAAAATCCAAAAGGTAAAGACCAAAAACTTGAAACTAGATTCTAAGACAGTCCATTGAAACTATAGAATCAATTCATGAAACAAGGCCAAAGCAAAAACATGATGCATAGACAAGAGATGAGGAAATCTTGATTGTGATGCCTTTTCTAAACGAAGACTGGAAACTGAGAAATGGGCCTTCCTTACAATCTTAAGTAAGGGGAAATTAGTTTGACTTTGTATTTTTCTGCTGAAGTCTAAAACTACGCCTTTCGCCCTGGGAAACTTGCCGTCTCTCAAGGATATTTGCTTTGCGATCAAAAGACATTCCTGCCTTCCTTTGCTCATTAAAATCTTCAGCTGCACTACTATCTCTAGCAGGCTCTTCTGTTTCCTTAACCAAGGAATTTTCACCTAACAGGGCCTTGGGAATCAAACTGTTCTCAGGAGCAGGGGCCTTGTCTGGTGTTTTACTTTGCACATCAGCATTCTCAATGACAATACCATCATCCCCATTGAATCCCCCATCATGCACTCGAACACCTGGCTGAAACACCACAAAAACATGCAAATGTGAGTAGCACAGTGGTAAGAACAGCTGTGCTTGCAATCTGAAGGTTGCAAGTTCAATTCCTGAGCTGGCTTGGACACCCAGCTGTGAGCCCTGTCCACTGTTCACCCAGCAGTTCGAAAACAACCCAGCTGTAAATAGATGAACTGGGAACCTGCCAAAAAGCAGGGGAGGATTCTTTTCAGTAAGGACTTTACAACACCTGAATAAATAAAGATCAGCTGTCGGAAGGTGGAATGCGGAACAGAGGAACAGAGGCCCTCCGTCATGAGGATGAAGCAACAGCACCCCCTTGTGACGTAATGACACACCCTGTGACACAGCCAGAAGAAGAATTCCTTCAAAAATTGTATGTGTTGTATTGCAGGGAGGAGCGGAATACAAGACCGAACAATAAATAAATAAATAAATAAATAAATAAATAAATAAATAAATAAATTGTAACTGTACATCTTCCGGCAGGGATTGTCTGCCGTATGTGTGATGTAATCCGCTCTGAGTCCCCTTTGGGGTGAGAAGACCGGAATATAAATAAAGTGTATTATTATTATTATTATTATTAGATCAATAGGTACCGCTCTGGCAGGAAGGTAATGGCGCTCTATGCAGTCATACTAGCCACATGACCTTGGAGGTGTCTACGGACAACATTGGCTCTTCGGTTTAGGAATGGAGATGAGTACCAACCCCCAGAGTCGGACATGACTGGACTTAATGTCATGGGAAAACCTTTACATTTTGATAACAACAACACTTTCATTGCTGTACCAAACTTTTCCCTTTGGTTTACAAGAATTTCTGTTATCTTTGGAATACACACTCACACACACATACACACAGTGTTCAGTGAGTGCTCATTTAGAAGAAAATGGAGCTTTGTTCAGTTTTGATTTAGGGTTTCTTTGATTCCCAAAAGCAAATTTTGATAGTTCCTAAGATAATTGTGAGGAGACTGAGTACTCTTTCTTAAAAGCTAATTCAGGGAAAATGACATCAGCTATGGAAGTTAATCCTTGAAGAGGATGTTGTTCCTGTTTGCACCTGTTAGTAATAGTTACACTATATGCAACATTTCACCTTTAATGACTGCTTTTCAGGTGGTGGGTTGATAGGGTTTCTGTAAGTGCTTAGATGCTGTTAGTCCAGTTGGCATTATGATTTCATTCCATGAGTAGATTTGGGATGACTTTTTGCCTCTCAGCCAAGGACATTTTGAACTTCCTTTTCTTGCACGTCTTAAACTTTGGAAACAAAATAGTGTTGCTTGTGAAAAATACACAAGTTGTTAAGCATGAGGCAAAACTTGGCAGTAGGTCTTTATGCTGCCTTCTAAGAAGAATTCAAAGAACAGGAAGAATTAACTTCCCTTCTTACTTCAAATTAGGTATTTCACATTTGGGTTGGTTTCACTCATGATTGCCAGTGGGAAGCTTCTTGAAGTCACCTCTCAGGTAATCACATAGCAAGCCTTCCTTTATATGTCTGAGTCCGCATGAGGTTTTCCACTGCTCTTTTCACTTTTATAGTCCTTCTGTTTGGGTAGCAGGAGCAGTGATTTTCATTTGGAAAGGAACACTACTCTTCTTCTCACCATGGTTTCTCGACAGGGTGATATGGAAAAAATAGAGCATTTCTGGGCAAGCAATGTACAGAGTAATATAAACATGCACTTTACTGCTCCTCTGTTGTGGCATTGATCACTTAACATTACTTTGAAAATATATTAGTCTGATCCACTGGGCTGATTTAAATTTTATTTCTTTTTGCCGGGGGGAAAGTAACATTTTTTCCCTCATTTCAGGGGTGCTAGTGAGGAAATATGAGTACTTACTAATGAGTTCAAATGTAATATGCATATTTATGCAGAGAACCAGTAAGCAGATTCAGTAGTGCTCTTGTGCATTAGTCCCATGGTTATAAACAGAGAAGTAGAAAATCATCCTGAACTCAACTGTGATATTTTTGCATTCTGGATAAATAGAAACCTGCCTTTCTGCAGAGTGATCCTATATATACTTATTCGTAAGTTGGTGCTGCAGTGTGATCCTAAATATTAATATTTATTTATTATTATTTACATTATTTATATACCGTTTTTTCTCATCCCTGGGGGTGTGTGCAAAGCGGTTTACAAAAAATAATGGCAAAATTCAATGCTTTACATGCATAAACCAAATCATATCTCAAACAGTATATGGCTAAGATTAAATTACAATAGGACACATTCACCATAAGATATTCTTACTCTGCAGTTGCCTTTGTTCCATAATTCTGAATGTAGTTTTGTTTTACACTAATCAGTGTATATCAGCAAAATAAATGGCATATATATTTTCAAGAGTTTTTCTAAGTGCAGTACATCTATGGACAGGTACACACAGACATGGTACATTCTGTATCAACCAGGGGCAGACCACTTGGAGTCAGGGATCCAGTATAGGTATTATACTTACTGAAAGCCAATGTGATGTTGTGCTTTGAGTGTTGCATTACAACTCAGCCATAGAAACGCACCAGGTGACCATAGGCAAGACATATATTCTCAGCCTCAGTGAATGCCAAAGTCATCATAACTCTTCGTCGCACAGACACCGGAAAAGGGTCGCCAGGACACCAGACTGGCCTTGGACTCAGCTTCCAAGAGGCCACCGCCGACATCCGGAGTTTCCACTGTCTCAGCCCCTGCCTTGACCGTGGTTGCCCCTTCGACCGCTGCACTTCCAGCTGGACTGGAAGTCACGGAGCCTGCCTCAGAAGATGACCTTGAAGAGGGAGAAGCCCCAAGATCGGTGCTTTCAGGGTCGATGATTTCCAAAGCAGTGGAACGCACGCCCTCATCCCGCGCCTGAGACCGAGAGCTGTTTACGTCAGTGACGGATACCATCCGGGCCTTTGGTGATCAAGTTGGGAGAATGGCGACAGCCCTCGGCGTAGAGATCTACATGCCGAAGAGGTCAAGCTTTTGCCTGGACCCCGTTGTCCATCCCACCGACCTCTAAAAGAATCAAGGCATGGTACAAGACGGATGAGAGGGAGAAGGACTGGCTGCATGACCATCCAGCCCCAAACTCCATGGTGACGTCGGCCCAAACCTCGGGTCGAGAAACCACGGCTCCCACTGACCGAGAGGGCAAAAGATTCGACACCATTGGTCGAAAAATTTACTCAGCCGGCCTCCTGTTAACCAAGATGGCTAACTACGGGGCCTGTATGGGTGCGTACCACCAGATCCTCTGGGAGAGGGCTCAACCTTTCTTCCAGGATCTGTCCCAAGAACAACAAGTGGCCCTTGCTTCTATCAGCCAAGAAGCACAAGCCTTAGCCCATCATCAAATCTTGATGGCAAGACATACAGGCGACACGTCCGGGAAGTTACTGACCCATGGTGTCGCCATCAGAAGGCATGCGTGGCTGAAGTCCTCCGGTTTGTGTTCTAACTCCCGCCAGATGATTGAAGATCTGCCGTTTGACGCTCAGGGACTCTTTTTTGCCGGCACGGATGAGAAGTTGAAGTCGAACCACGACTTCAAGCTCCTCACAGCGAAGCTCGATCGTCCGGCTCCACAGCAAAAGGCCAGGTATTCTTACCAACGCCCCCGCTATCAGTCAAGATTCCAATACCGGCAGTCACCGAGGCCCTACACGAGCCCTCAGCAGCAACAGCAGCCCAGGCAGCAGCAGCAACAGCAACAAGGCCGGTCCCGTCGGAACCAACGCTCCAAGCCACGCCAGGCCTCTCGTAACGGCCAGTCTAGACGCCGTGTTTGACAGGACACAGGACGACACCACCTCCTTGCTAGGTACCGTTGCCACCTCCACCTTACAGCTCACCATTCGACCTCACATACCATCAGACCCACCATTCAGAGATCGCCTGACTCACTTCATCGGTGCCTGGCGACGCATCACCTCCGATGCATGGGTGCTCCGGATTGTCCAAGACGGCTATGCCTTGGAGTTCGAAGAACTTCCACCGACGGGTTTCATCATCGAGACCGAGCCGTCGGAAATAATCCCGAGAGAGGTCAACATTCTGCTTCAAAAGGGAGCAATCTCGCCATCGGCGGTGAGCCAAGACGGTCGGGCATTCTTCTCTCGGTACTTCACCATGCCGAAGCCCGACGGTACCCTGCGACCCATCCTGGACCTCAGAGACTTAAACGCGTACGTTTTGCCGAGGAAATTCAGGATGGTGTTGGTGTCGTCCATTCTCCCGTTGCTGCACCCCAGCGATCACTTCGCCTCCATAGACCTACGAGACGCCTACTTCCACGTCACAGTACGGCAGGCCCATCGACGGTTCCTCTCCTTCAAGGTGGCCGGGCAGATGTACCAGTTCAACGTCCTTCCCTTCGGCCTCGTGACCGCCCCCAGGACATTCTCAAAGTGGTGGCCGCAAGTGGTGGCTGCACACTTAAGGAGACAGAAAATCCGCATTTTTCCTTACCTGGACGACTGGCTGCTGGCGGCCCAGTCCCCAGACCTACTAAGAAAACACGTCTCCGTCACACTACACCAACTATCCTCATTAGGCCTCCAGCTCAATGAGGAAAAGTCCCAGCTCGTCCCCACGACCTGCATAAAGTTCATCGGGACGATGTTCAACTCCGTCGATCAGCTCGCCTTTCTACCCGACGTCAGGTTTCAGGCGCTACGTCGAGAAGTAGAGGTCTGCAGTCCTATACCTCTTCCCTCCGTTCCCGCTTCTCCTCCGGGTCGTCGAGAGGATACAACTATCCGGGACCAACTGCATTCTCGTCGCTCCCTATTGGCCGAGACAAGTCTGGTTCCCAGCTCTTCTACAACTCTCCAACAACTGGTACCGACACCTATATGTCGACCTGACCTGCTGACGAGGGAGGGAGGCCTGCTTCTACACCCGGACCTGCCCTCGCTACACCTGACAGCGTGGAGAATCCAGCCTTAGCCGATGTCACTCCGGCAGTTGCTTCGATCCTGGCAGCAGCACACAAGCCTTCAACATCCAGGGCCTACTCGGCTTGCCTTGCCCGCTTTGCTGAGTTCCAGGCCCTCCAAGCTGACACATCCGTCCCACCCTCGGTGTCGATGGTTCTTGACTTCCAGGCTTTGCTGGACCAGAGGGGCCTCTCCATGTCGTCGCTCAAGACACATCTCGCAGCACTGACCTGGCAAAGTCAGCAGAGAGGCGGTCCTTCTTTGTTCCAGTCCCCGATGGTCAGAACGTTCCTGAAGGGAGTTAACAACCTTCACCCCCTGGTGTACCCACCGACACCGGGATGGAACCTTGACCTTGTGCTCTCCTGCCTCACGGCTCCACCCTTTGAGCCAATTGCTGCCGTCGACCTATGCCTGCTTTCATGGAAAGTGGCGTTCCTGGTGGCCATTGCCTTGGCCCATCGACCTTCTGAGCTAGCAGCCTTGTGTGTGGATGAGCCATACCTTCTGGTCCTGGCAGACAGGGCTATTCTTCGGACTGACATCACCTTCCTGCCGAAGGTGGTGTCGCCCTTTCACCTGAACACTGACATTGTACTGCCAGAATTGTTCCCTGAACCGGCCTCCGAGGAGGAAAAGATGCTCCACACCCTCGATGCCAAAAGGGCTCTCTTGGCATGCAGGGATAGGTCTGCAGACCTCAGGAGGTCTAACGGGTTGTTTGTATCGTACGCTACCGACAAGCTGGGCTTGCCGGTATCGTCGCAAAGGTTGTCGAACTGGGTCGCTTCCCTCGTTGAGCTATGCTACCAGATAGCTTGGCAACCGCCCCCTCCACGGGTGAAGGGTCTTTCGACCAGAGCTGTGGCTGCTTCCACAGCCTTTCTTAAAGGTATCCCTCTAGATCCCATCTGTAGGGCAGCCATTTGGGCCAATCCCTCAACTTTCATCACCCATTACGGGTTGATACTCTTCACAGGAAGGACGCAGCCTTTGGCCGGTCAGTCCTCACTCCTTTACTCCCCTAATGGGTCCACGGTCACACATCGACAGGACACTCCCTCGATCAACCGTTTGAGAAGTTTGTTCATACTGTACTTGTTTTATCGACCAACCCCCTGGTCGCACATGTGTACTGGCATTGTCCCCTCCTAAGGAGACTGACCTGACTTGTTGTTTTCTTTTAATACTTGTACCGTGCCCTTAGTTCCCATAGGGTCACTGTGTTTTTTGACATACTGATTTGCGCGCCTTCACCCCTAGAGGGTGTGTTTACATGTTTATTGCACTATTTTCTTGTGCACTTTAAAGTAATGTGAGGCCTGCGTGCCTGGCATGAATGGTGCTTGTTGCACTATGTTTACAGGTGATGGGAGCCTGCCTTCCATCCCTTATTTATTACAGTTATTTATTACGATTGCTTGTTGCAATAAACTTGTTTGGTTCTTAGCTTTGGTCGGTTTGTTTCCACCTCCAGAACCTTAGCTTGCTAGTTCTTCATAAGTGTGCATTCACAGAGCCCATGAAGAAAAATGGTAGGTTATATACCTGTGACCATCTTTCTTCGAGTGGAGCTCTGTGAATCCACACTAACCCACCCGGCCGTCCCCTCTTACTCAAACCGCCCCTTCCTCGTTACCTATGTGGCATAGGAATGTGGTGGACGCGCATGGAGCCGCTTTTATGCCCTCCGGGACCGCTGGGCAGGGTTACCGCCAAAACTTTTCAAACTGGGGAAGTTTCCGTTGGAAGCCCGCGCTGGCGCTCAGACTTCATAAGTGTGGATTCACAGAGCTCCGCTCGAAGAAAGATGGTCACAGGTATGTAACCTACCATTATTGAAACAGTGTTCCCTAGTGGTGACCTTAAGAATCAAACTTGCTTGGTAAGAGCTTGGTAAGTTTCATCAGGGCAGAGAGAAAAAAAATCTTCACTGGTGAAGCAAAGTTATTATCCAGCACTAATTTCTGGTTGTATCTCTCAGAAGGTTGAAGACCTTTATGGCTGAGAGCCAGTTTTATTAGTTTCTCATTTTCTATGCATAGTGGTAGTTGGGGAAAATAAAGTGTATTTGCTCAGCCCTTTGAGAACTGTCTGAGTCTTAACTTACAAGTGTCAGCTGAGTGATCCTGCTTTGGTTCCATTTTTGCACGCATTTTTGCATGTACATTTCTACCCCCCCTTTCTACAACCCAGAGGCAACTCAATTTGGCTTTACAAGCAGGAAATCATTCAGTGCCTTCAGCAATGGCTTCAACAATATGAAACAAAAACAAGCATTTAAAATAGAGTTATAAAATACATTTATTAAAACATTTTAAAAACATATAAAAACAGTACCTTCGCTGTTAGCCTCGTTGTCCAAAGCCATTCCAATATTCAATTGCATTTGTGTGTGTGTATGGCTTGGACAAACGTTTTGATATATTTGATATATTGCGTTTGAAAATTTGACAGACAGGCCAGACCAGTGTGTGAACTAGTCGAAGAAAACATGAACAAATTTCTATGCAAAGGGCACATATCTTGGTAGTGTCAAAAAAAAAGGAAAAAAGAAAGAACAATACAATATTTAAAATGAAGAACAAATTTAACCAATAAGAACTTAACAGTATTTCAGTGGGACACCCCAGGGGCCACCCAGTCCAACCCCCTTCTGTCATGCAGGTAAAGCACAATCAAAGCACCCCCAACAGATGGCCACCCAGCCATAATAATAACAACAACAACAACAACAACAATAACATTGCAATCCCAGGTGACAGCAGGATTGCAGAGAAACAACTGGTAAAGCTGACACGATATGAGGATTTAAAGATCGAATTGCAAAGACTCTGGCACAAACCAGTCAAGGTGGTCCCAGTGGTGATCGGCACACTGGGTGCAGTGCCTAAATACCTTGGCCTGCACTTAAACACAATTGGCACTGACAAAATTACCATCTGCCAGCTGTAGAAGGCCACCTTACTGGGATCTGCACGCATTATTCACCGATACATCACACAATCCTAGACACTTGGGAAGTGTCCGACATGTGATCCAATACAACTGCCAGAAGAGTGATCTTGTCTGATGTGGACTCACCTTGTTGTATTTATAATAATAATAATAATAATAATAGCAGAAAACCCAGGGGCCATCCAGTTAACTCCTTTCTACCATGTAGAAAATCACAATCAAAGCAGCCCCTGAGTGGTGGGAAGAAAATGGGGTTTTAGAAGCAAGAAAGGCATGGGGGAAAGGGAGGTGAAAGGAAGGTGAGGAAAAAAGGCAAGGGAGGCAGGGAGGCAGGTTTTTGATAGCAAGGGAGGTAGGAGCAGGAAAGAGGAGGGAAAGCTTGGCAGGAGTGGGAGGAGGAGGAAAGCGCTGAATCCTTCAGTATGCTTCATAGAACCCCACAGGGTCCGCAGAGCACACTTTAAGAACTGGTTTAAACTGCTGTACAGAGGGAGCACCCCTTTTCTTGAATTTTTATTTGAAAAGAATTAAGAGAAGACAGAGCAAAGAGAAGAGAAGCAAGTTCTTATTTTCCTGTCATTATTGTCTGATAGACCTCTGGAAAAAAATTGGGTATCTCTATGGATTACTTTCTTCTGAAGCAGTTTTATAATTGTACAAAAATGCATGATTGCATGAATACTTATCGTATCACTGTCCTGCTTAAATATTTTGACTATTATAATTTCATTCAAACCTGTTAGTAGAATATTGTAATTTATTAGCCTTCCTAAGCAAGTGGAGTTGCCTGTTGTGTAAAAGGAAAGTGATAATTTCAGTGTGGTTGGAAGAAAGGCAATTAGAACTCATTAAAAGTTAATTGTTGTATTACTTGCCTAATGAGCCTAGTTCTCTATGCCTTCCCTTGTTTAATTACTCAACTATGCATTCCAGTAAAGGAATCTAATTACCACTCATCAAAATAAAGTTCCACAGTTGCTTTGAAGGGGTGTGTTTGTTTGTATCCCCTTCTCCCCCTTCAAGTGTCCTCTAGGCAGAATTAGTGTTGACTTAGCGTTGGGACATTATAGTGGCGCCTGTCTCCCTGCTGTAGAGCAGGCTGTGTCACTGGTGCCGTTATTAACTCCTACGTTGAGGTTTTATAATTTGATTGTAAAAAGGAACCTTAGGCTACATCTCACACCTTTCGGTTCAAGAGCCTTTGCTTTTGGGGAAGGGGTGGAGGAGAAACCCTGAGCAAGACGCTAGCGGGACATTTATAACTCATGCTTCAAAACCTTAGGGTGAAGCCTCTGTCAGCTCCCCAAAAGACTTCACAAGTCTGTCTTAAAAAGCAGTCTTGCGCGAACTGAGTTGGATCTCTTTTTAATACTAGAGTTACAAACGTTTTCAGTATATTTTTGTAATGTGTTTTCCTACTTTGGAATTTTAACAGTGCAGAGTTTCTGCTCTCCAGGTGCAGGAGAAAACAAGTTCTTTACAGATATGGATTGTATGGCATAGTGTTTTCAGCAAGTATGGCATGCTGCCTATTAAATATTCCACAGTATATGCACAATGAGCTAAACACCACAAAATTGCTGTGGCTTTTGTGGATTTGACAACTTAAACACAAATTGTATGTATGCGAAATGTTATTGCAAATTAATGCTTGTGGCTGTGTGGTATATTCAAACTTCAGTGCCTAATTCTATTAAAATGTTTCCTGTTCTTTGGTGCTTCTAGGCAGTAGTTATTCTGCTACATTATAAATTCACAAGGCAGTTTGGATAAAATATGTTATCGCCTATTCCTAATGTGTTGGTTACAGATTCTAGAGCAGTGTTTCCCAACCAGTGTGCTGTGACGGACCTCCTGCGGTGCCGTGAGAAAAGCTCTCTGCCCCCCTTCCTTCCCCCCCCCCCCGCCTGCCAAACTCCTGCTGCTTGGGGGAGGAGGAGGAAGGGCCAGGCGGCGAAGAAGAAAAAGAAGAAGGGGCCGGGGCACCACCTCCTTCGGCCATTTTCCCAGCCAGCCTCCAATCCGCCATGACTCCTGCCATGACTGTCATCCCTCGCTCGCTGAAGCCGCGTGGAGGAGGAGCCCCGCCCACTGAAGCCCATCCACCACTCATGCTCCTCCTCTGTGGGAGAACTGAAGCTGGGGGAGGGGGAGGGGCATGGCACGGCCTGGCTCCCCCCCCCCCGGCTTCGGCACTACCAGCAGCTGCTCCAGCCTTGAGGGGACATTGCCAAACCAGCATTGTGCTGGCTCTGCCACTGCTGGCTTGGCACTGCCCCCTCAAGGCTGGAGCAGCTGCTGGGAGAGCTGAAGCCGGGGGAGGGGGCGGGGCATGGCGCTGGTGGTGTACCCCCAGATTTTTTTAATGTTAAAAGTGTGCCGCGGCTCAAAAAAGGTTGGGAAACACTGTTCTAGAGCATGTAAGCAATCAGTGAGTATGTGTGTCAACTGCAAAATAAAGTGCACGAAGCCAATTGGTTGGGCAATGCACGGGGTGATGTCTGAGCCTAGATCTTTTGGATACTGTTGCTATTTTGTTCAGGATCAAGCTGTGTAGGTATTCAGAGAGTTGGAAGGGAGAAGGTGAAGGAGACAGACAGATTTGCTTCTTGGCTGCTGAAAGAAGGTCTCTTATATGGACACAGAAATACCATTTTAAATCTCTCTGAAAGGAGTGAGTTGATGCAACTGATCAAATTGTACATACGTTCTGAATTAAGAAGAGTAAACTACTTGTTTATTGTTCTTTTGTGTGGCATATTTTCTTTACCTGGCAAGGCAGTGTGTGGGCTGATCCAATGTGAACTACATGTGGTTTATTTTACATTCTGCTACAGATTCTAGACAATACAGTTCCAAGAAAATATTTGTTTCATTACCTTTATAATGATAATATTTCGATTTTGAGCAAAGTTTCAACAAAACAAAGGATGTTGTATAAAGCTTCAAAATTGTAATAAAAATATCAGTTTCAAATAAAGAAATTACTTTTATTTTGCATTTAAAATCTCAGAAGCAAAAGAGAGAGTTCTTTAATTTACTGAGGACATTTTGTTCCTGCATGGTTATTATTTATTATTAGAAAAAATACTTCAAAATAGTGTATTTGCAAATTTGCCTAATTCAAATTTTGTACAGAATGATGGACATTTAAAGAAAAAAGGAGCAGCTCCTAGATCTCTGCATTAATACGTTTTGACAATATTCTGATTAGTGTTGAAATTATCCTAGGATAGTATAGATCAGTATTTCTCAACCTTCCGAATGCTGCGAGCCCTTAATACAGCTCCTCATGTTGTGGTGAACCCCAACCATCAAATTATTTTCATTGCTACTTCATAACTGTAATTTTGCTACTGTTATGAATCATACTGTTATGCAGGATGTATTTTCATTCACTGGACCAAATTTGGCACAAATATCCAAGACACCCAAATTTGAATACTGGTGGGTTGTGGGGATTGATTTTGTCATTTGGGAGTTATAGTTGCTGGGATTTATAGTTAACCTATGTCCAGAGAGCACTGGACTCAAACGATGGATCTTGACCAAACTTGGCACGGATACTCAATATGCCCAAATGTGAACACTGGCGGAGTTTGGGGGAAATAGACCTTGTGGGAGTTGTAGTTGCTGGGATGTATATAGTTCACCTACAATCAAAGAGCATTCTGAACCCCACTAACGATAAAATTGAGCTGAACTTTCCACACAGAATTCCCATGACCAACAGAAAATACTGTGTTTTCTGATGGTCTTTAGCGACCCCTCCGACATCCCCTCCTAGTTGTGAAACACTGGTATAGATCTTGAAGTGAAAAGATATTGTTATCTGAGAGAGCAATCCAAATACAGAAAAAAAAAACCTGTGCTTCACAATCAGTTTTAAACTGAACTGAAACCTTTATTTTGCGAGCTCAACATTCATTTTACTTGTCTTTGAAATTCTCCCACTCAGTCTGTAGAAGAGAACAGAAACTCTTTGACCACCAGAGCAGTTTTTGTAAAGGTCCTGGGAATTAATTGATGAAAGTTTAAGTACCAGAGATGTAGGAGTAACCTGTCTCATATTGAAAGTATTTGAACTCTTCAGTTCTGTTGTTGAGGTGGACATGCTTTTTCATAAATATTTCAGGCTGGTTCACACATACTTGGTTTCTAACTTTCCTCAAATATCCTTTTTTTTGTTAAATTTTGACAGTGCATCCTTGGAAAATGATTGATCTCCTCCCTCCCTCTCTTCTTCTTCTTCTTCTTCTTCTTCTTCTTCAATGTTCCAGTAATCTCTAAAAATCCGTTATTCAGAAGTATGTTTCAAATGATTTCTCAAATGATTCATGCCTAATTTTTTGAGTAGGTGTATCAAACTTAATGATGACTGTCCTCAGAATGCAGAGCTGATCAACTAGCTTCAGCTTCCCAGTTGTTATTAGTTATTGCTAATGGAATTTGAAGGGTTTGGTGGAGATGGATTTCTGGCCATTGGTGACTGATGGACCCATGGTGACTTTAGACAGAACGATTAGCTGGCCTGAGAAGACGGTCCAACTGATGCCATGAAATAGGACTGTGAGTGGAAGGTCTTCAAAAACATCTTAAGAAGATGTGCAAGGGAGAAGGCAGAGTAGAGATGCAACTAGGAAGTTGAAAAATATGGAATTGACACAAATATGGCAAAATTTTGGAAAGTGGTAGAAGCTGTGATAAGCTGTGATAAACGGTTTTCTGAGATGTTAACAGGGAAGGAGGGCTGAAAAAGAAGTGTGTAAATGAGGAAAGGTTTGAAGAAAAGCAGGACTGATTTTAGAGGTGAGTACAATAATTGGAACTAGGAATTATTATAATTATAAATGACAAGCCATGTTCTAAAATCCGTCATCATCAGTCCATTCCAGGTAAAGTGCTGCATTGAATTACTGTGCGAAGGCCTGGTCCCATAACCAAGATTTTACCTTCTTCCTAAATGCCAGGAGGGATGGGGTCGATCGTATTTTGCTTGGAACCGCATTCCACATGCAGGGAGCCACAGCCGAGAAGGCCCTGTCTCTCGTCCACACCAGCCGCAGTTGAGATGCTGGTGTGTCGCACCCCAAGGGCTTCAGACGGCATCTTTTCTAGGGTCTGCATTTTGCCCACTTGACTCCAAGAAACTTTCCAGCACAGCTGGGTTAACTCCCGGCCCCTGCCGTGGGCCTCTTTACTGCTCTCTTGTGCCTCCCAGGAAAGATGCTATGGTAAAGGCATGTCAAGGCCAGGCGGAGCCCACCAAGCTGATAGCAGAAGCGGGCACTCAGAGTACCAAGCGGTCCTCCCCAGCCCAGGTGGTTCGAGCTAACGAGGGGCCACATTCTTCAAGACTGAGGTTCTCAAAACAACCCGAGGCCCATCCATCATCTGAGTTGATGTTCGACGCACTGGGCCCTTGGGCACCCAAGCCAGTATCTCGTACCAACGACCGCTATTGCCATGATGCTAATGTGAACCGGGCCTTTCGGCCAGCTACTAAGATCCAGCCAGCCAGCCTTCCTCGGCTGCCTTGTTCCAGCGCCAAGCCTTGTTCCTGCTCCTCGTCGAACTCTGTGGAGAGGCCGTGATCCTTTTGCATTGACTTTGCCTGCAGTACCTAAAGCCGCCCAACCTTCTTGCGCCGGTTGGGGGCTCAGAGACTATCTATCGCATCCCGCATTTGTTCCTGAAACTCCCTCCGCTTGAGATCCTGCCGTTGCGGATACTCAAGCCCTGCTGATTCCAGTATTTGCTGCTATCTGGAGGCTGCATACTAAAGGCTTCCTGGACTATATACTTACCTTGCTACCTTATAATCAATAAAGCTTGTTGTACCTCAGCTGCCTTGTCTGTTGTCCGGGGAGATCAAGTGCCAAGGGGCCCAAGGGGGCGACATGGTGGGAACGAGAGCAGGGCCTCCCGGGATTATTTTAGATTACGAGATGGTAAAATAGTAAGGTTTCAGGAGAATCAGGATTAAGACTGAAGATATGGTAGTACATCACCTAGTTCTATCATGGCTGGCTTGTTGTAATTAATAATGCAAATAGTAAGGCCATTGGAGGATTGAAAAACATGGTGGGATGGCTATTTCATTGTTCAGCAAGAGGTCCTCAAATAGCCATGGCCTTTTTGCTGTTAGAAGTGGAGGCCAATGTCCACCCCATTGGTTTGTATGGAGGTTTTAAAAAGAATCTTTTTCTTGGTTTGTTTTTCTATTTTATAATTTGGGAGAATGGCAGTAAACCTCTTTATACTCCTTTACTGTGTTTATTGCTGGGGCAGATACTTAAATAATTATGTTAAAAAACACCTTCACATATTTCTTCCTCTCTTGGCTTCTTCCTTCCTTCCGTCTCCACCCAGCCATTCTACTATCCACCCTCCTTCTTTACACTCAGAGAATGGAGCTTGAAAGTGACAGATACAGCTGGCTAAATTCATGTGCTCCCACCCTTTGCCTAGAATAGTAGGCTTGTTAGATACCTGATCTTTTAAACTGGAGATGCCCCAGACTGAACTTGGCAGCCCTGTCTCCTACACATTAACTGTATGGTCCACTACTGATCTTTGTAGGTCTTGCTTTCTAAATCGGAGTACACTGTGATTTATTGATTAAGAAAAAATGATAATATAGAAATCAGTAGAGATGTTCAATTTGACCAAAAGGCATGCTGTTTTGGTGTCCATTTTCTGCTAATCCCTCATTCTGTTTACCGGGAAGTTACTCGAATTGGGAAACACTCAATCCTCAGTCATTTAAAGACATATCATATCTGCATGAAACCTACCCCGGTTTTAGACCCATTTAGAACTGCAGGCCTGCCAAGTTTTAGAACAATTCACCAATCTACTGGTTTTTTAGAATTATTTTAAGTTTTTACCATAACAATTTTTAGAATCTGCAAGAGAGGGTTCTAGGAATTGTAGTTGCTGGTTGTGTCAATTCTCAGCCAATCAGAGCATGGACACAACCAGGCCTTTTATATTGGCTGAGAAACAGAGAGAGAGAGAGAGAGAGAAACTTCAACTCCCATCATGCTCCAAGAGGAAAGAGACTTTTCAATGCCTGCCCCATGCAAGTGCTGCTGGGAAAGTAAATTTCCAGCAGAGTCCTCTCTGGAAGAGGAGCCTAGGGAACTTTTCCACTGCTGGGGAGGGAGAAAAGATGCTGCAAGATCTTCTCCAGGAGCCCTGCAGCAGACCCCTGCCTCAGGTATATTGCTGACTTAACTCCATTCTGTCCAGTAGCTGATAAATCCATCTCTCGTGATTGGTTTTGCCCAGCTTTTTGGTTCGCTCCTCCCCGTTCTGTTTTAGGGGATTCCACAAACAGACCACTAAATATTACAAATCATTTTCAGTAAAACAGATTCAGGCCCAAGCCTTCTTGCTTATTCTTAAGGTTTGCCCATTCCCATCAGGCCGTGGACCTTATTCTCTACCCCACTGCATTATTTAGTCTACTACTTAGTCTGCTCTGGATGTTTGAAATGGTAGTTGAAATTGCTAACTGGAAATCCAGAAACTACATGTCATGATAGACACAAGATTTCAAAACAACTTATATTTCAGTTCTCCTTTTACATTCTGCTTAAGTTGTGTGTTTGTGTTCTCTATTCTTTTGATAGGTTAGACATTCTTCTTTGCGTTAAGTGAACTTTTGCACTGGTGTCTCACTGTCAGACTTCAGCTGAAAGTAGGAAATAGGTGGGTGTGAGTGATTAAGCATAACCTAAACATTGACTGCATTGCTTTGTTATTTCAGACTTCCTTTTCACCCCCGTCATAGTTCTAGATCTGGAACAGTGGGCTGCTCAGTTAGGCAGCTGTTTAGAAGATAAATGTGTGATTTCTTGATTTAATTATGGGTTTGAACTATCCATTTTAGATTTAGTTATGACACTTACGTGGTATTTAACCTTACAAAGAGGAAGACAACACTTTGGTTTTTGAAGGATAACTGCTATGAACAGTTTTATGGAGTTGTGTTTATGTCCATAAAATACTTCTCAAATTACCACTGCCTCCTGTTTTTTTTAAAAAAATATTTTTTTTATTATTTTCCAAAATTTTACCATCCATACAAACATATACATAAAAACACAGTGCCCTGTGCATGTGACCCTCCCCCCACACGAACATCCACCCCTCCACCCCCTGCTGAGGATTGCGTCTTCTTTTTCTTCTTTTCTCTTCTGCAAGCTTTCCGGACATTTTACATTTCATTACATCTTAAACAACAACTCCAACTTATTTCTAATGGTTTGATCCCGGGTTCTCCAAACAATATATCCTCTCACCCGATCCCATCGTCCCAACAGCTCTCGCACTTTATCCTCCTGTAATTGATTCACCCTCTTTCCCATAATTTCAAATTGAATGTGCTCCACCAAGTACCGCAGCCAGTTCTCAATTGTCCATTTCGTGGAGTCCTTCCAGCCTAGAACCACCACCGCCTGGGCGCTTTCTATCATCGCTACCTTCATTTCCGGATGTTCCCCCCATCTTGTTCTTTTTTTACCAACACCGCCGTCTCTTTTGTGATGGTCCAATTTATATTCAATACTCTATTGATCTCCCTTCTACCTCTTTCCAAAATGTTTGGACCGCCTCGCCTTCCCATAATAGGTGCATATACACTCCTTTGTCTCGGCCTCCGTGCCCCCGCCGGGTGCCCAGATGTTGGGAAAGATAGGTCAATTGGGCCAAGTGCGGTGCCACTTGTGCAATATTTTCCTCCTTGTCTCCCTGACTCTTGTGTTTTTTAGTCTTAGCAATCTCCCCCACTATCCTCTCCATCTCTGCTCCTGAGACCTGCAACTCCCTCTCCCACATTGTGGTCAACTCTTCTACCGTACTTCCTCCTGATGTTACTAATATTTTGTATATCCTTCCAACCTGGACCCTTTTCCCTCCTTCTTTTCCCTGATTATCTTCTCTCAAATTCCGTGTCCTCTCTTTGCAGGGCCTCTCTCACCTCCCTCTGCCTAAGGTAGTTGCATATTGCCCTGATTTGCAGCCACCGACTTCCTCCCAACCAGTTCTTCAGCCTCTCTCCTGATTCTGCCCCCTTCGTCCATTAGTTGCTCCAGTCTCACACCCCCTTCTCTCTCTCAGTTCCTTATTGTTCTACTCAGGTTTTCCTCCCTCTCGGGTTCATGATCTCCAGGAGGCTACTTTTGAGACTCCCGGCGCTATCTTCCTTTGCCAAGATCTCCACACTTCCACCGTGGCCCTCGTTGGTCCCATCAATTTCTCCACCTCCCTTTTTTCCCATCTCCTAAATATCAATTCCTCTCTTCCCAGTGTGTTCGCTTCTTTTTCCAGTGCTACCCATCTCTTTCACCTCCCAGCAGCCCATCAGCTCTCAATTTGAAAAAACGCT